>QLSR01000225.1:3112256-3151605 GCA_031780015.1 Citrullus colocynthis
CCCCCCCCCCCCCCCCCCCCCAAAAAAAAAAAAAAAAGAAGAAAAAAAAATCCATAATAAAATAAAAATAAAGAAAAGAAAGAAGAAGAAATAAAATAATGTGGTTGAAAAACTACCTTTGATTGTACTAAATTTTATTGCAAAGCTACGTGGTCTTAGCTTAGAAGCAACAGAAGATCCACAAAAGTCAAAGAGGCCGGGCCGACACCCAAACCGACGACTCCGGGTTTATTTGCTTCTACTCTAGTTATTCCAATTCCAACGAGCTCACTGCCTTGTGCAAATATTTAGTATATACAAATAATTATATTTTGATCTGTCGTTTTCTCTAATTACTTCATTTCCAGCTTTAAATATTTTATTTTGATTTCTAATTTCGTGCAAAAAGTCATTCCAGAAACCTATCTAAGATACTGTGCGCCGGCCGACTTAGTAGTAGTGCACAAACAGAACATGTAGCCTAAGCGGAACTTAATATTCAATCAACCAATGATTGATCCATTTATTGTTTCAACTTACTATCAATCAACTATATCTTAGGTTTTCGTTGCGGGATATTTTGGAATGTGCCGATCATGTGAATGTGCATACAAATAAAGGCAGAGAGTGGATTCTAGATTATATCAGTTAGATAGGCTAGACTGGAATTCTGATAAAATCTCTATGATAAAGATGTACCATCGCAGATTGTGTTTTTAGTTGGACAAGTTTTAATCCCAAAGATGTAATACAAAATTCTACAAATAAGAGTGAGAATGTAAGCAAAAGACAAATGAAATATACAAAAAAAAAACAAAACAAAAATGTCTGAGCTTACTAGAATTGTAGTCGGTTTGGAATGACCAAGTGCAAACAAAGTGTGACTACTTAGAAAATCATTCCATTCCAAAAAAGGTACTGCATAATTGGTACACAATACAAATTAAATCAACTACATATATTAGAATTATTATATAAAGAGATGAATAGAAATATTAGGAGACTTGGGAAAGAAGAGAAAGGGGTTTGGGTAGGTTCATGCATTATAAAAAGTGACAAGAGAAGTTAATTGCGAAGGGGAGCCAGCGGAGGTAAAATGCAATTTACCCTTTTACCTTTATCTAACGTCGGCTTGAATTTTAGACTAGATAAAGTTCTTACCGCTTGCATACTTAAATCTAAAATCACGAGTTCCAGTTTGCGTAAATCATCTAACCTCTCTAAGATAACAAATTTAATACGCATTTTAAACGAATTTATTAATTTACCAAACAGTAAGAATCTCTCATACCAAAGTAATTCACCTTCACGTCTAAACAGACTTCAGAACAAATGTTATGTGCAAATCTGAATCAAAATAGAAGAGTAATTAAATAATGTTGTATAGTTACGTTTTAAACTAGTACCTCAAACTTAAAAGGCCTCTAATTTCCTTTTATGACTAATTATAAAGCAACAGTTCAATCAGATAATAAGATACGGAACTTTACAGCTGGGTAAGTTTATAGTTCTACCTAAATCAAGTAGATGATGGGGAGAGCTCCCCCTCCGACCTGCTTAAGCAGAGGGGATTGAATCCACCATTTCCCACTACTAGTCAACAGCCAATCATCTTAATTAAAGCCGGGAAAGATGCAATAAATAATGCTATGGATGAAAGTTTGGCAATACAAAGTTTATATCTATGATGAACTGAATATACCCCTCCAACTATTCGGAATCAGAGCCCGAAAGATGCATCTGATAAGCATTTGGAGGCTCAAAATCAGTGATGGAAGGAGGTATGTCAGCATTTGATGCAGTTGTCGAACGGTTTCTTCTTCTAGGTTTGCTTCCTTCCTGAAAAGATACATGTCGCCAAAACATTGACATATTAAAGATCCATATATAAATCATCGTAGGTTCAATTCCAACATAAGATACAATATTATAGAGGCTATCCAAACATGGTCTTTCAAGTTATAAAACACAAGCCCAGAAGCATTCTTTTTTTTTTTTTTTTTTTTTTTGACTGTCTATCGAAAAAACCATAAAGGAACATTTCTTGAGCCCTCACTCAGTTACCTTAGTAGTTGGTTGACTTGGTTGAGTGGATTCATTTGGGAGTTCTGGTTGCCTAACTGGTCGAGATGGGGGAGTGGGTTGAGATCTCCGTAGCCAAACTGTACCGAAAGACAAAAATGAAGCAAGAAACAAGACTGGACCAATCCTTGGGTCGTCTAGACGGTCATAGATTCCAACTTTGATGTGCTCAATCCACTTCAACACATTGGTAATAAAACTACTCCCAGCACTTCCAAAACTCATAGGCTCCGGATTTTCATGAACAAGTTCAGGAGCCTTCACTCTCTGGCATTTAGAAACATGAGGATGCACGTCACTCAACTAGTCCCCACACCTCATTCTTTTTCTTTTCATTTCTTTTTAATAATAAACAATGATCTTACAAAAGGGGGAAAGCAAGAAAGCCTAAGGACAAGGGGTTGACAACCCCTCACCCCTGAAGCTATGAAATAAGAGCAGCCTTCTAAGTATCAGAGTTACAAATAAATGCCTAAAAAAAACGTTTAGACTGGCTTACATAAAAGGGCAGATCCCTCGAATCACCCTCCTCGATTATTTTTGAAAACCACTGAACAATCTACAAAAGAAAAGAGCAAATTTCACTAGTAAGAGAAATATACTGGAATCCTGTGTTCAAAACCTAGGATATTATTTCCTACATCATTCATGAACAGCCCATATTGTAAATTGAATTAATTTTCAAGCCATGACTGAAGAACTATAAGCCTTTAACTCTACAATAAGTCAACATATATAATATTCACCTTAAAGAAGAAAAAAACATCAATACAAACTTTTAACGTAGATCGGTGACATGCAGTGGTTAATGAGATCCATGAAGTATTAGGAATCGGCGCCTAACCTCCTCAATTTTAGATGAACCATTGTAAAGAGCCACGAGCTGTGCGGCAAGATCCAGATCATCGGATGATGTATCAAACATACTTCTTGGCTTCATCTCCTTAGCTTCAGTCACATCTCTTTTGTACCGCACAATAAATAATCGAGGCACATCACTGAGATCTCTCATTGGTCCACAAGTTTCATAGCTAGATTCAGAGCTAATGTAAAAGAAACAATATTTCTAGAGAAAAATGAAGGGTGTATCAGTGAGAGAGAGGAAAGAAAGGAAGAAGCATGGACATTATCTAAACAGAGTGATGACATTAATCATCACAGTATCAGTTTCAAGCATGGAAAAGCTTTGGGAACGGAGTGTATGATACATTTTATTACTACTTTAAAGTTTCTGACACACTGGAGATATGCATAAAACATGCGTCAGACACAGGAGGGCATTCTTATGAATGCAGACAACATCTTTTCGTAGAGAATATAGATGAAACTACTGAAGCATGGCAGTTTTTCCATCAGGAGTCAATAAAAAAAAAATACTTATATCAAAGAGGTAAAACCATTAATAACTTAATAGAATAGACAGGAAAGAAAAGAAAAGAAAAGAAAAGAAAAAAAAAAAAGTTGAATTAATTCACTTGATAGAACCAAGAGACATAGCAAGGTATAAGAATCAAGAATGATGTTGAGTTTCATTTTTTTCTTTTTCCTTTTTGAAATATTTTTGAAAAGATAAAGTATGATGCTTCATAAAAGTATGGACAAATCTTCAGAAAAATGCAAATCAGCTACTGCAGTAATATGTTGTTTGTCGTTACAAAAAAATTATAATTTCATTGAATCTTATAACCTAAAAGTACAAATGGTAATTCAACCATCCTCACAGTGGAGAATGTTAAGGCAATTTTGTGGAACTTATGTTAGGAAAGAAATAGTATAATTTTAAGGGATGTTTCAAGAATCAAGAGAAAGGCAAGATATATTGCAATGTGCAAGACTTGGCAGTTCATAATGAATTTCTATGGATAAAGTTTTTTGTAGCTATCCCTTATCGTTACTTGCTTCAAATTGGGGGCTTTCTTGTAAAACATTATGGTCTTTTAGTCCCCCGGGACAGTCTTGAGGTTACTCAGCCTTAAACATTTATTTTCAAAGTACATAGAATTTAATTTATTCAAACTTTTTCCACCATAATGGAAGATATCGAGAGTGGCATACCTTGCACAAGATTTTGTGTCTTTTCAAATTCTTATCGAGTATTACTCAATTAATCAGTTCTTTAATTTTGTGTTTATCTGTTTGTTAATGTCTTGAGGAGATATGTTGCTGTTTACTTTCTTATTTACAGTCAGAGGGCTGTAATACTTTCTTAATTGAGTTTATCCAGTATTCAATACTAAACTCTTTCCCTCTAAACACATGTTATCGAGCTGAAAAATAAAGAACGGAAAAAAGTATTAAACTCATCCAAGCAAGCTCAGTTGCTAATGTGAGAACTGTTCCTTTGAAACTCTTCAGATCTATAGAGCAAATTCTTTTTTGAGGTTATTCAAGAATCAAGTATTAAGTTTTTGAGGATAATCTAGGAATATTCTACTGTAACTAGACTTCCCATTTCCACATAAAGAGATCACGAGAAACTAAACATAAAAAGATTAGAAGAAAAATGGACTGAGAAAGCATAGATGGCTCATAGCTCAGCTGGAAGAACGCAAAACTTCTATTTCAGATGAGTACACCAAAGCAAGGATTGACCACTAGGTTCACCGCTACCTTGTTTCTCACATTCCAGTTAATAATTTAATGATATGATATGCCAAGGAACGTGAGTTACCTTCTGGGCTGCACCGTCAAGCCAAGTGAAGGACAAACGTTTGCTTTTAAGTGCGACTACAGCTGGAGATATCTTTGGGTCTTCATTGGCTCCATAAGCTTCACTATCGCTGGTTAAAGTTTCTTTAACCCTGCGCATTGTCTAACTTTTCACAATTACAACATTCCTAACTTGCAAAATAGATAGTTTGCACTGATATAAAAATATAAAAAAAAATGGCTTGTCACAGCTTGATTAAAGTGTTTTTATAGTGTAACATCAAAATAGATATCTTCACTATGGCTTGATGTACAGTTTATGTAGAGGTGGGAGGAGTTAGCTTTGCCAGTACCACAAAACACTATAATGCCCATGATTCCATCAAGAATCCTTTAAGACATTAGAAAATGCAACTAGAATTAGAAAACTTCAAGGATTTTATCTCACGATGTGACTATTACCAGACGATAAGAGAAAATGTGAGTTACAAGATCAACAACAAGAACACACTGAAACTTCAGCCAACTTGAAACGGCTGGGAAACCTTTCCTCCCTAGCACTGTTCTATTGCTAAACAACAAAGCTGAAAATAAAGACCAACAGCAATGGCCTATAAACTTTGCATCCCCTGCCCACAACAGAAACCACGTGCCACCAGCCACTTGTCTGCTGTGCATTTCCCTTACTACCCCTCCTCTCCTAAGTAATTACAACTGGTGACCTAAGCCTAACAGACTCAAGATGCTATTATCCTACTATGAAGTTTACTCAGAAAGACAACATATTCGTCAAGAATTAACCTAACGCTACCCTAACTTTTGAAAGAATGAATTATTCAATGATAAATAATGATGATTAATACAAAAGTTATCTCAACTTAGATAAAAACATGTTTAGAAGATAAGGTAATTTGTCTTTTAGTAAGCAAAGTTATCGTTCAACTCTTTTAAAAGGCAATAACTAGACCACCCCTGAAATCCCACAGTTGACAACCATATCTAATTCAATTGTAATTATAAATACTTGAACTATTACCATTTCAAATTTATACTCCATCTCAAAGTTGGTGGACGATACCAAAGCACTCACTCCACCCCCGACCCCCAGGACAGAACTTTGCTCATCTTAATACCATTACATCAGATAACCCAGAAACATAATTACCCTGCACTACCAGTACCTGCATGGAGCCTATTCTGACTAAATGATGAAAATAAAAAATGTATCAATTCAATGTTAACATCTCCAAACAACTATACAAAAGGACTAACTAGAAAAATGAAAAGAAGATTAAGAGCACTGCTACATGAAAACTAATCATAGGAAAAAAGCTTACTTCACGCATTTTGTTGAGTTCTGCACCCAGCCTTCCAGCTACAATCGCACAGTACCACGTTAATGTGTCAGATCCAGCACGAGAATAACCACGAGCATCACATCCCAGCTCCATTGATGTCTGACTTCTTAATTGAGGAAGTTCTTAAAGAGAAAACATGAGAACCCAAATCCCAGTCAGGACCAAGATGGAAGAAAAGTAGAACGAGAAAAAGGATCAAGGGAAAGTAAGTATAAAACAATTTAAGAATTGAACTCTGAGTAATCCAGTAACAAAAGTAATATCTGAAACTAAACCTGTTCTACAAATAAGAAAAGCCAAATCAATATGGATGGAGATGCCAGGGACTTATTAATATGACATGGCCAAATCAATATGGATGGAGATGCCAGGGACTTATTAATATGACATGGAGAAGTATGCTTATTTTAGATAAGATTTTCCTGTCCAAGCCGAAAATTGTTGACTTATCAACTTGTTTTTTAAAGATTGAAACACCATACACTGGAATATTCCTCCACTTCAATTTCCTATGCACTTGTTCAATCTTTTATGTAACCATTAATCTCTTATAAAAATATGTAGTAGACAGAGTCTGATGACGCCAACAGGTGCAGAAAAGAATTATATTTTGAAGTTCCAAGATATTGATGTCTTCACTTTAATTTGCTTCAGCTAACTGAAGCCTATTTGATACTGTAAATTAGGAAGTGCAAGGAGAGTTCAATGATAATGATACGACTATTGGACTGAACAATCAACAATGCAAACCCTGAGAATTGAAAGTAAACATAAAGAAGGCAAACTGAAGAACATAGAAGAGGTGACCAAAACTTGATTGAATTGCGCAGCTACAAATATAGGAACTTTCAAGGAGATATCCGTATAAATTAAGAAATGACAGGATAAGAATTTTTTCTCCGAAAGTGCTACGCTGATATACATTGAACAAATAACTACTTTTCAAATTTCAAAGCAATCATCAGTTGGTGAATGAACCAATCAACTCAACTAAACTTTAGTAAATAAAATTAATGAGACTTCCAACAATTATTATCATGAAAAACACAATGAATTAACGTAGTATTGATTTAAAAGACCAAATAATTGACTTAGAAGGAGAATCTAAAGAAACTATAATACCTTGTTGCTTATTCTGTTCAATGAGCTGTGCAAACGAGGAACGATTGACAGAGCCTGATGGCAAGAAGTGCACATTTTGATAAGTCAAACAATGCACAGAGCATAGAATAAAGTGGAAAATGCACACAAATGAAATAAGCCATGGAAAAAGAAGTGACATGCCATGGTACACAATAGGCTTCATTCCTGGATCTTTCAAGAATACCATAGCAGGTGCAAGTTCCACCCCAAACCTAAGTCCAGACACAAAAACTCCATCAAATTCTGAATTCTGATAGAAACAAAATGCCATTTCATAAAACAGTAATAAATAAATTAATGGTTGGGAACCCATTTAAGTGAAGTAAGCAAAAAAGGATGAAGATTATAGGTAAAAATAAAATTTAACTACAGATTTTACGATACATACGAGTAATCAAGTTTCATGAAGAATATCGATACAAAATAGAAATATAAGCAGACAGTGTACTGTGCATCAAAGGAAAAGAGAGAATCATGTACTCACGCGTCCAACCAGATAGATGAATCCTCTTCTTGCCATAGCACAAAGGCAAATGAAACGGAATCCCAGTAGTTCTTTGCAGTTTGGCGTATGAATGGTGCAGCACGTTCTCCAGTTTCTGAGAAAATAATAACCTTGACCTATTTGCCAGTAGAAAGATGTTTATTTACATCAGCTAATTAGAAACTCACTGCAACTCAAGGAAAGCGGGTCTCAAATCAATAAATTAGCAACAATTACATGTAACAGTATGTCTATTGTTAGATGAAAAACGAAAAATAGGGGGAGATACAGAATGGTAAGCAATAAATAATACCTTGTGGGGACTACTCTTTGCCAAAAATTTATGTCCCTGAGAGTAAACAAGATTCATTTTAATATGAGTAATTAATGAAATTCCTACCATCAAGTTACAAACTGAAGGAGCAATGTGTAAAGGGTAAAAGGTCATTCCAAAAAGAGATTAAAACATATCCAGTTATTCCTCTTTTGCATGAAAAATTACAAACTTCTGAGATTAAAGGGCTACAGCAATACAATCACAGATCGCATTTGGCCAAGGGAGCAATGTGTAAAGGGAATCTGGCCCCACACTACAGCCTAGGTGCAAGAATTGTGATACTGTGACATAGAATACCATGCCCGACAGTACATTGAACCGTTGAAAAAAAGAAACATAAATGAAACCATGAGACTCTGAATATTACCAATGTGTCCTTTGAGTAGTAAAGGATTCGAGGTAGATACAGCACGGTTGTTGCAAACCAATCTGTAATATCATCAAAAGAAAGCTTTCCATTGAACCTAGGAAGAATATGTTCAAATGTTTAGAAAGATTTTCATAATAAAAGCATAAGGAGTAAATTAAAATTATCCTTTTGTAAAAGCAAAAAGGTATGGCTCTTTGATGTCAAGGATCACCAATGAGGCTTATGGAGTTAAGTTAAATGCTTGCATTTGAACTTTCAACACTAAACACAATTACATATCCCTCTTTGATTTGGCCAGCTGGAAGCTCTTCAACTAACCTAGCTCTCTATGGTAATTCAATTTGTTAGTATACTTGTTTGTTTTCCACAACGTTAGAGTTCTGCACTCGACCTACAATCTAAGTTGTTTAGTTTGAAATTTGGCCCCATTGAAACCTTACTCACCTATTAATGCAATCAGTTGATTTACAACCAGGAGGGAAGGCAACAAATGATGGTAGTCCTGCAAAATTGTCCAATGAAGAACATACAAGGCTGATTAAGACTAGCAAGATAAATCAAAACCAAAATAGATCGTAAAGTTCCCAATTATAAAAAGCAGTAAAACTGTAAAAACAAATAAATTTAATGTTTTTTTCATTAGAAAAATAGGGGGAAGAAAGGCAAGGGCCATTTAGATTTAATAAAAGATGTCTACCATGGAAGATAGGTGTTCTCAAGAAAACTTCAATTTTTACATCTTTCAATCAAGTTTACTCTACTCCATATGTTTAAAGAATCTAGGACTAGGAGACTAAGTTTAACTTACCATTCCTGAAGAATGGCTGTCCAGTAGGCTTTTTCTCTGCAAGGTAAGCAGCAAGTTGAGCTTCCCCAAGCTCCACTACTGCAGTATAAGCAACTCCATCCAGCGAAGCAACTGAGAATGAACATATATGAAAAGATAACAAATTTTACTTCAATCTACTCAAAGTAGTGAATTATTGATGCCAATACATTCGATGTCCCAAAGAGGGGGGGGGAGGGGAACGTAGAGGGAAGGAAATGTCTTCAGATTCATCAATGTATCTTTATCTGCTTATTTAACATTTCTAAAATAAATAATATGTAAGCAATTGCAAGTTACGTAATTTGAGCTCCATCCTCTTGGGACCACCTTAAAAGAACATCAAAGCTCTTTTATGGTTGCATATTGCACGTGCATTCTTTTCAGTACTATGGAAGGAAAGAAACCAAAGAATCTTCATGGATAGCGCTCATCCTTTTGACAGTTTCTTTAACCTTGCCATTTACTATGCTATTTCTTGGTGTAAAAAACTCGAATCTTTTGATTTTAAATACATAATACATACGCTTCCCTTCTTAACAATTGGGAAAGCTTATTGTAGTTCCATAAGGGTATATCCATTTTGTAAATTTCATACATCAATGAAATTGTTATTATAAATAAAATAAATAAAAAGGCATTCAATAGTCATAACTCATTCTTCTGCAGTACAAAACATAAAACATTAACCTCACAATTGCTCAGTAGATATTGAATGACATTGCCCACACTAGAGGAGCAAATTCAGGCTTATCCAGAACTACATTTTTGTAGAGCAAACAATTAATAACAAAGACAGTGAAATTTCCTCATCGTGAATTTATTTATTAAAAAGAAGAGAAAAAAAAAAAAAAGAGTTTAACTGAAACTAACTCTAACTCAAAATTCTAAACAGCCTACCCGCACAAATTCAATTATTCAGATGCTTTTCACTAATAGAGCAGTTGCATTCTCCATTTGAGTGCTAAGCTACTAAGGAAACGATTACAAGGGTATAGCATTAGGAGCTAAAGGAAAAGATTATTTTTCAACACGTAAGAGCTTATGAGCATATCATGAGTGCTATTTAATTTAAATGGTTGTAATGGGCAAGGACAGGATCCGAAGTCAGAAGGGAACAAAAAGGCAGTTAAATGAATATTATGATCTCTCACAAAGATAAAGAAGAGATAAGTACAAACCAATTTGTTTCCATACATCAGAAAATTGAACGCAGAGTTTGCTTCCAAATGAATACAACTGAAACAAATTTCAACAAGAAGAAATTTAGAACCCAAACTATTGTGTAATCATCACTATAATCTTTACTTATGGAAAAGAAAAGAAAGTAAGAGTTGTCGAAGATTTTAAAAGCTCCTAATCCAAGAAAGTAATATTGCAATACATTGGCCAGGTACACTATTTTAACTCTAATATTACCAAGTCCGGAACTTGAAAAAATAAAAAGTCAACATATTTGCCCAAATAACTGAACAATAGGATGGAGAAAGAGAGAACAAGAAAAGAGAATGGATAAAATACTAGAGAGCGGGAAGAATGTAACGAAACAACTTGAATCATCACTTCATAATAACAACAGTGTCAGAATCCAGATGAGTAATAAATAGAGATAACAGGATAATTGTAATTGCGATATATAAAATTAAAATAATAGTAATTTTAAGTATATTGCTTTACATACACGTCCTCTCACCTTGTGCAGCAATTAAAGTTATTGTTTGGAAAGTGTGGTTAATTATGACCATTCAATGTGAGAAGCTGGCAAAAATACTGTTTTTGCTCCTTTCTGTAAAAATCTTTTCCATAGAGCGGCTCATTGCACCTCCTTTTGCTTTTATACACTTTTGCCAGTAAATTTCATTCTATCAATGAAATATAACTAACTTCCTACATAATATGAATGTTAAGTTCTTAGTATATTGATACTTTTTTGTCTAAGCATTTTGTGATTATGGTTATTCTTTTATCCAAGCCAATTAAATTTTCTTTTCATTATTTCTTGGTTTCAGTAGAGAATGTTTTCATCTTTCCTTGTATTTCCTTTTTTTTTTTTTTTTTTTCCTTTCATGAGAAACATTCCATCAAAATTTCATTGATTCAATGAAATTACAAAAGGGCAACTAGTGCCATGGGAGATTACATAGTGCTATTCCATTTTGAGATGAGAGAAGTACGATTGTAATCTCAAAAAAAGGAAGTGAATTTACACCATGAGAGAGATGTATACAAAAAGTCATCAAAAAATTGTGTGAAGTCCATTTCCTTGTATTTCCTTACACCCTAATGAAATACTCGATAAGTGAATTTGGAAACCAATAATAGCATTTCCAATAGACCCTAATTAAATACTACTTTGTATTTTCAAGGGAAGATCCCGATGAAATCTATCCAAGGTTTAACACATTTATTTTCTGTTTTTTGATATTCTTTAAGCATTTACACGGTTACCAAGATCTCGATGAAGTCCCCTATAATCCAAGATCCCCAATAAATCTTGAGCCTAAGAACATATATTATCTGTTTTTGATATTCTTTTGGTCATTTCATGGTTACCTATCACTCATGTCATTTGTTTAAGCATTTACATATTTTAGATAGCTTTATTTTAAGAATAAATTATACTGTTGTATACTGTAAAACAAAGTGTAATAAATAATGAACTCTGCATCCTTAAATAACAAGATGAAAAGCATATAGAAGGAATCACACGATCTTGAGAGAAATATTATACCATTCGTTTATCTAGGAATCTCAAACTAGAAGACCATCCTTGTAAAAAGCACGGATACCAAAGAAAAACTCCTGCACTTATAACGTACAAACTAGAAAGCATGCACTGCAAAATTCTTAATTAGGATTTTACCATAATTAGTGATGGCTTATCATCATTAAATATGGATTGAACATCATTGGATGTTATGAAATGAAGGTTGTGATCTTCAGTATCTGCACCAGAGAGGGCATATTAAATCAGCAGTTCAGAAAAGAAAGTCAATTAGAAATTGTTATTATTGTGAATGAAACTCACTTAATGGAACTTCATCTAACAATGGGAGACTTATTTCCGAAAACTTTTCCCTGGCATATTGCACTTTGACATTTTCAAGAACACCCTGCATCCATGATGTTAATGGTTAAGTAAACAAATATAAACAATTCAACACAGACAAGAGACAATATGATAGAAAGAAAAGGATACAAATTTAACAAAGGTGAAACACTATATCAACTACTCACCCGTTGTTCATCGATGCCAAAAAGATCGTAGTTGCGTTTCCATAAATTATTTTTTAGCAACTCATAAGCATATTGAATCTGCAAATCATGGCTTCGTTAAAAACTTAGTGCAGATAACCCATGATAAGAAGACTAAAATAGTGAATTTTCCCAACCATAAAATTCAGGGAGAGGGCAAAATATATGGATGGATGTATGTATGGTCAACCTAATTATCTAGCTTCTGCGTCTAGGTCCGCCTACCTACAACATACATTAGCTAAATGTACATGGAAAAGCATAGTATTTCACATAACATACATTTTTTTTTTAAATGTAGGAAACAAAAGTATCATTTCATTGATTGCCACAAAATTTCTTTTGGGTAAAAGATTGCCACAAAATTTCATTTTCAATTTTATGCTTAAAGGGCTACGGAGATCAAACAATGTTACTTATGACAGTTTCAACAAAAACTTCTTGTTAACAGACATAGTTCATGCCAAACAATCAATATTGGGGTTAAGAGAAAAGGGGGAAACAAAGTTAATCGTCAATAACACAATATATAGAAGTTAAAAACAGACCAAGAGTCAAGACCCACAGCCTAAAGAAGATCCTATACAGCTTAGCATAAATAGTTGTATACATTGCATAACTTGCTTCTCCAATAATGGAGTGAAAATCTATATCACATGTAGAAGGGACAAAGTAAAGCTCAACATTTACGGCAAAAACCAAATGTAGGCATCAGGAATGCTTATTAATTGGAATGCTTTAAAAGTCAAATTGTAGTGTTTGCATTTGAATCAGGAGAAAACACTTGAACAAGGAATCCTTCTCTTCATACTATGCTACAATAAGAAAACGAACTTAGACAGTACCATTCAAAAAGTTAAGTTACATATTCTCGTACCTTTATAATTGTATCTATTGAGTAATTTTTCATCTATGTTCCTGAACTTCGAACTATACTAATTTCTAGTCCTTGCAATTTTGATGGAATGTTGACATGACACTCAATTACATAAAATTGGAATGAGGTGGCGTGATTGAATGGATAACAAATTTTGAAAAATGAACTCAAAAGAACAAGTATGCTATAGTCCTAGTTCTAACCGACCATACTCAACCACAAGTCCGACCACCTATGCCATCGGCCATCCCAAGTCTAGTGCAGACCTAATATTGTTTAATCATTCATTTGCAGTTTGTCCAACTAAATATCCTTTCACCTCACACATTATTCAAAATTCTAGGAGCACGGGGACCAAAAAAGACGAAATGTTAAAAATAAACGATAAATCGCTCAGGAGAAAAGCAATGGCTTAAGATCCAACTTCATCATTTCCTATTCATTAAGGACTCTGGAGAACGAGTTACGAACCACTGACCTTTACAAAATCGACGGCCTGTGGAATTTCCATTCCTGATTCCCTGAAATAGTAAAAAATCCACTGATATTGATATATAATTATCATAATTACAAGATGATCCTTTATCAGGTTTGAGATTCGCAATGATTAGTCAAAGAACAGTTTAGCCTAGTAATTTGAAACCAAGAAGAATGCATAATGACACAAAGAACACCAAAAGAGAAAAGTGAAGACACAATTTACCACTTGATCGAGAGCTTTCCGTATGCTTCTTTCACTTCATCAACGGAACTATACCTCTTAATTCCTAAAACTACATCATACAAGCCATCAAACAATCAGCGAATAAGAAAGGAAAAAAAAAAGCAAATGAAATTTACAGAGTATATTCATCACTGAAGGCAAGTTTATAATGAAATTCATTCCAATGTCTTACCGTCGTAGTGAGAAGTAGGGAAGGAGATAGGAATAACAACAAGCTGATAAAATACGGCTACGGAAAAGAGAATTAGAGGCACGGAGTAGGCTTTGATAGTCGACGCCATTGAGGACGTCGGCACCGCCGGTTTCGAGGAAGTCTTACTACTCATCTACGAAATTGGACTTACGGAGCCACGGCGGGAACGAAGGAGACGATAGCGTAAAGGCTTTCACCGGATTCTGTCGCCGGAATAGTGAGACTGAAGCAGTTACGGCGATCGGGAGCGCGCTTTTGTATGTACAACGCGGGAGCAGTGAAAATGATGATCTTCCTTGGGCGTAGTTGAGAATGAGATGCAGTTCGGAAATCCCAATAATCGACTGGGCTGAGCCGGCCCAATTAAAATTTTGGAATTTTGTTGGAAAAATACATTTCTGGTACACTTTTACTTTTCAATTTTAAATTTAATTTCAATTTAATTCATTTCAAAAGGTTGCCTTTCACCTTTAATTTTACCTTTAATTTTGAGTTTTGAATTTTTCACAAAATATTTACTTTCTATTATTAGTTTCAGTGTCCATTAATTAAATTATAACATTTAGAAAAAAAATTATAATTAATTAATTTTCATTAATACTAGATCAATAGTCTAAGAGTGAATTTTGTAAAAAATTTAAAAATTAAAAGTGTAAAATATTGAAACTTAAAAGTAAAATAAAAACTAACTCTAAATTCAAACTTAAATATAGAAATTTAACATTTAGAAACATAAAAAAGTACATATAATTTTAGATTTTTATTTTTGAAATGAAAGTTTCTTTTTTCCATCTTTTTCATTTAGTTAAAATTTGTGGTGAATTAATGGAGATTATACTTGGAGTAAAATATGCAAAGCAGGTATAACTTATAAGTTTTGATTTTAGTGGGTTCAAATTTAAGATTTATGGTGAAAATTGATAAATTTTAATAAAGTTTAATGGTAAGTTTTATTTATTTGTTTTTTTTTTCATTTTTATAATTTGTTTAGAATGAATAAGATTTAAAATAGATGTGATTAGAATATCTTGTCTATGTTTAAATGAAATAGATGTAAACTGCAATTTAGGTCTCTCATTATTTTGTATTTTAAATTTCATTCTATTTTGATATTTGTACTTAAAAAAAATAACATTGGATGACTAATATTAAGTTTTGTTGAAATATTGTGTGGACTAAAATATCATGGAAATCTACCTAGATTAAAATGATTTTGTTTTAAGAATAAAAAATCAAATGGTATTCGGACCTATAAATATATGTATTGATTGATAGATAGATAATTAATGCACATAAATTCTGCCTATGTTTTTTTTTTTTTTTTTTTCCAACATTAGCATAGCTTTGTATTATCAACTTTCAAGTTTGAGGTTGGACCTCCACTCCTACATATTCTAAAAAACAAAATGACATATTTAATAGGTCGAATTTGTATTTAACTTTAAAATATTGTACAACCTTGTTTTTCAAATTAAAATAATTTTTGAGATAACATATTATTATTTCAAAGGATAATAAATAGGTTAAATTGAAAAGAAGTATTAGTTGTATGAGTATAATTTGTAAAAAGATGTCTTAATCAAGTTAAAGATGTGTTTAGAAAAACTTAGCCAAAACTTATTTATCAACTTTAAATTAGGATGCCATAAATCTCCGTTATTCTCTCTTCTAAATGTAGCCAATAATCTCTCGTTTATAATTAGACTATCGTCACATAAGTAGACGGTTTTGAAAGATTTGACCATGATACATGTGTGTTCATTTCATATATCATGTTTAACAATGTCTTATCATTGTAATGATATTTATTTATTTATTATTATTATTATTATTTTGAGATAAACTCTAACTTATTAGAGCAACGACCCACATAAATTCCAATCCTAGCTTTTTGGAATTGAGTTTACTCAACTTGCACTTGAGCTTGAAGCCATTTTTAAAAAAGTTCCAGAATTGTTTGAACCTTTGGGTCACTATTTTATGAGGTGGCTCCTTCTAATATAGTAAAGGCTATACAATAACGTGAGATTATCTTCTTTTTTCCAACCGACGTAGTATTTCGTCCGTTCTCACGTCCCATACTGTAACAATGTGTTATCTCTAAATATAGTCAAGTGCGGCTTCTCCACGCATTCGAGGAGACCAATTATCTCTGGTATGGATAAAAATTTCTATACATATATTGTCTCAAAAACTAATGTAATGACGAGGTGTTGATTCATCTTGCACGTGATTTTGTGTAAATAGAAATTTGTCAAAGTTGTCTTTATTACATTTACCAATCACTTTTTGTTCTCATTCAAATGTGTTGTTATCCAAATATCAAACTTCTCAATCTTATTGTTTTAGAAATTAATTATTTATTGAGTACCACATATGGTTACTCCTCTAATTAGAATGGGATGATTTTGATTATTATTGCCTTTGTAGTGGTTGACAGCGGGGTAAGAACGAGGATGGTTCCTTGCCTGAATCCCAAGTCAACCCCTTACACATCACACTTGATTTTCTTAATTCGAATTAAAATGTTATCTTCCAAAATTTTAAAATTAGTACATATGTTTGGACGCATTATAAGTAATCGACAAATATTTATTCCTATATATCTATCAAATGTCTAAATATAATAATAAATCTCATTTATAACTTTTAAAGTTAAATAATGAAAAATTGCACTGGGTGGTAATTTTAATATATTATTTTATAGATGTTATTTAAAGTTTTCGCTAAAAATTCCAAATATGGATTTCTAATTATCTTTTATTCTATAGTTACCCTAACACAAACAATTGATAGAGAGAGAAGAAAGTGAGAATCAGTGGTCAACGTAGGTAAGCGGGAGAGAGGTAGATTGGTGGAGAGCAATGATAATTGGAGAGGTAAGTGACAAGGGAGGTGGAGTGGTACCCGGCGATAGATAGTTTGGAGGAGTGTTGGTTGGTGAAAGAGAGGTATGGAGCGGGGTATGCTACTACTGAAAAGAAGAAGAATTTATTTTCTTTTAAACCTAAGTGTATCATTATAAAGTATATCAACTCAATCAAGTGCATCATTATCAAATTTATCACAAATATATCAATCAAGTATATTAGCAGTATATCAGTCAAGTATATCAACATTATAAAAGAGTGCATCAGTATCAAGTTTATCAACAATATTTCAGTCAAGTATGTCAAATTTATCAACAGTATATACGAGTGTGTGATTGACAAGTATATCAATCTTTTTTTAAAAAGAAAAAACTATCTTTTTTTTAAAAAAAAAACTATTTTTCAAAGTTAGAGAAAAAATCATATATTTTATTTATTTTTTTAAAAAAAGATGAATGAACTCAAAAGTTGAAATACTAAAATTAAAATTTTAAAAAGGACTAAAATAATAAATAAACAATGACGGTTGGCCAGAGTGAGATTAGAAGTTGAATATTTAATTGACATGACTTATTAAGACTTACATCCGAAATGAGATTAGCATCAATGGTAATTGACATGACCTTTCACCATAAAAATTAGAGGTTGGATTTTTTTATCTTGCACTAAAAAAAGAAAAAAAAAATTTATATTCTGCTTTGATGGGAAAGAAAATAAATGAAACAAACCGGTTGAAGATTTATTAGGATATTAAGATCACGTTTATTTTTCAATAAAAAATAATCAATCAGTCTGTAATAAAGAAAGAATGGAGTCCATTTAAATATTTCCAAAATATTAATTAACAATATTCAAATTAGGGAAGTAATCATATTCGGCGGCATTTAATTCAGTAGGTTAATAAAACAATACTTTGTTGAAGGTGGGAGAATCCACGAGCAATTGACATTTGACACTAATCAATTATGCGACGCCGTTTCATGGGAGGAATATGAATATTACCATTATTATTATTATTATCCTTTCCCTAGTACAAATAATTAAAACCATGCGAGTTTTCTAAGCGACAGGCAAACGTAATATTGTGGATATATTAGAAAAGAAAAGAAACAAAAACTTATTTATTTATTTATTTTTATATTGTATTGTATTTGTGGAGAATAATAAATATAATATTAAGATATTGGTCACGTTTTGATAGATATGGTGCGACGCTCATAGTGAGATTCAGATTTCACAACAAATCCCATTATTATAATCGGATTCTAAAAAATATATATTTTAATATAAAAAGTTAAATGCAAAATTTATTTTTTCAATAAAATTTTAATTTTGTATCTAATAATAAATAATTGTTACATTCATAATCATAATGTTAAGAAATTATTGATCTAAGTTAAATAACATCTTTTAATCATTAAACTTTAACAAAAACAATAATTTAGCTTCTAAAATCTAATTAGTAAAGATTTAATCTTGTCTTTTCAAATGTGTAACAATTTAGCCTATAAATTTTAATAAGTAACAATTGAGTCTATATATTCTAAAATGTCTAATGATGTAGTGCTTGTCGTGAGAATTGCTATTGAGGCTTAATTTAATTTTCCACACATTGTAGATTGATAAACTATATATAAACCAAATTTATTTATAAATTAGAAATACTAAATTGTTATATAATAATAATAAAAAAAATGACACTCAATCTCATGATATTTTTTCACTGCAGCGACTAAATTATTACCAATTTTAAGATATAGAGACTAAATTATTATGCATCAAAATTCATGGACTAAATTATTATAAATTTGAAAGTATATGAACTAAATCATTATCAACTAAAGTTTATGGATAAATTGTTACTTTGTGAAAGTTTAGAGATAAAAATATTTTTAATCATTGATTTAGTATATATAAATTTCCTAAACTTTCAACTTTATGTCGTGTAATTTTATAAATTTAACAAAATATCAAATAGATATAAAATTAAAAATTAAAACACTACACCTCACAAAGCTTGCAAATTTAAGAACTATTAAACACTAATTAAATACTAGTTTAATTATTTTAAATGATAAAATTGTTATAAAAAATTTAATATAGTAAAATTTAATTATTTATCAGTAATAGACTACTATCTATCTTGTTTATCAGGATGACATTTTGTTATATTTGTAAATAAGTTGACTTATTTTTGCTATATTTAAAAACTAACACTGAAATTTAAAAAAAAATATATTAAATTATTTTTATAATTTATCTTTGCAATTTAACCATATATATAAATAAGGGATGAAAACAAAATTAAAGAAGGCCCACCGGATTTTCAGTGTTATTGATGTCATTTTAGAAAATCTATATTTCCTCGACACAATCACTTGTTGTAAAGTCTGTTGGAATGTGGTTTGGAATTTCAATCTCCACTTATTTTGTTATGCATGCCCATGATTATAATAAGTGGATTCACCCCTAACCTCTTTTTTTAATAAGAAAATTACAACGTTCTAAATCATAGTTTTCATTATTTTAATTTCAACATTATATCCAATTTAGTTCCTTTCCATTTAAAATTTATTTAGTTGCATCTTTCAATTTCTATTCACGTTTTCTATTTGATGTTTGAAGATTAATGTGGCAAAAACAAGTATTAAAGAAGAAGATAGCATGTTAATTATAGCTCACTTTTGACATTAAATTTACCATATTTTATGAAATAAAAATATGGTTTTACATTTAAAGGTGCAATGAGAACTTTAAAATAATGATCAAAGTTCTAATATTAAATTTATATCAATTAAAATATTTTAATGTATAAATATGTTCAAAACTACGCGATTACTTTGTATTTATTCTATACGCAATCTATTTAAACAAGATTGTTACGCAACTATCATCTTATTTTAAATTTTCTTTATAAGACTAAATCAAACTTATATTATATGTGATACATCCTTGGTGCTGATTGTCTCGTCAATCGCTTCCTAAGGTCAACATAACACTATTGATATACGAGTTCTCGACGAAAAAAAAGAACGTTGGAATCAAGAAAAACTTCGCTCAAAGAAAATCAAAGAGATGGAAAATCGAGAGAAGAAGAAATCTGTGTTATTCTCAAACCAAATTTCTATCCTCTATAAAGGGAAATTCAAAAAACATGTCAAATCCTAGAATTAATTTTAGATCGGTCAAATGATTATAAGATCTGTAACAATCAAATCATTTTTTTCGATCTTGTAATGTTAAAACGATCCCGAAATTAAAGAAAGAAGTTATTTCCAAAATTATATTAAACATAATTTATTATTATTATTATTATTATTATTATTTGTAGTACAACAACTACGAAATGAGGAACTGAATCTCTAACTTTTAGAGAAGAAATGTATACCAATACCATTAAACTAAGCTCACTTTTGCCTATTAAACTTAATTTAAACAACATGTTAATATCTTAACTAAGCATTTATACATATGTAAAATGTGAAAATGAACGCAATATGAAGATCGGACAAAGTTTTAAAATTTTAAAAATCATACGAAATTAGATAGATTAATTTGGCGATTAACTACTTAATTTAAATTTCTTTAAATGGAAAAGGATTGGACAATCGAAACAACTTTTAATTGTATTTGTCCTGCTCCACATTCTAACATTTTAGAGTGGGGGAAAAAGGCAAGATTCATTGAACAAGTAAATTAAAGGATAAGGTTGATAAAATTTCCTTATTGCCTTATTTAATCATATCGTTATGTTTCTTAGCTTTTTATCCCTTTCATCACGATTTTTTATTTATTACTTTTCCCTACCCTAAAATTTCCTGCAAATAAGAAAAAATAAAAAATAAAAGTTGTTAGGAGTGATTATAGAACGAAAGATATAATCAACATAAAATAAGAATAAAAGCAACACGATTGAAAAAAAAATAAGTTTTAGGCTAAAAATAGCATTCTACGGACCTAGAGGAGAGGGTTAGTTCGTGTAAAAGCCCAAATTGATGTGCTCTACAGCCAAGGCTAAGGCTGAGACCGACCCAAGCAAACTAGGGACATGCCTCGACCCAAAGCATCACTCTAGACCAAACTAGGGACATGCCTCGACTCAAGGAAAGATGTTCGGCCTCGGTTGAAGGCCGCACTATCCAAACTCAAAACAAGACATGCCCCTCGATCTGATATATTGGATGACTATTCTAAAATGACTCTGAAATCCTATCAAAACGACCTATATCAACTTCTTCTAAAAATACATAATTATAGCTCTATACGAAGTAACTTTTGAATCCTATTCTCAGACTTTCTAATTTGTTCACTCTCTGACTTATGCGTCATAGTGCGTGTGGCAAGCACCACGCTAGTTATGCAGATTTTCTTCTCTTCTTCGAACAAATTCATTATTAGTAACACATGAAGATTAGGTGCATTTTCTCAGTTCGAATTTTGATACCAACAAAAGAAAAATGGTTAATTGCATACAATTAATTACCAAGTTATTGTTATTTGTTATTATTAGTTTGAATATATGATGAAAACTATAGAAATTCACGTAAAATGAAAAACAAAAATTTAGAAAAATAAATAAATAAATAAATAATCTTAAAAGTAATAAAGACAATTCGAATATGCGGACATCTGTAAAGTTGAAGAAAATAACGTTTCCAACAATTTTATATATATATATATTTTCTTTCTTTCTTTTGGAGAATCAGAGCTTCATTGCTTAAGGGACTTGTATTGCATTTGGACCCATAAAAGTTTGTGGGGCTTCAAAAGGATGTCTTGCCTTTTCACACGTTGCCATCGATCAAAAGTTTATTACCTTTCATTACCACACTTTTGTCCTCTCCACTTAAATGTGTGTGTGTGAGATAATTAAGGACACAATATCTTCTTAATCATATGATATTATATATTTTTTTACTAAGTTCTTAGTCTAATTTTGCTTTTAATTTTAATCAGAACACTTCATATCCATTCATATAATTCTCTCTAGTTTATATATAAATATAACATTTCTTCCTTTAATTCACATAATGTGAGACTTAATTTTTCTTCCCAAAAAAGATGTCGCATTTCAACCTCTCTTTAGAGACAAATGTGTTCACTTTCCATCCACAACAACTTCCACTTTATCTACCGATAATATCCAAATTGAGCACAAGTAAGAAATAATGCACTGGCTACTCATATCTGTTAATAATTTTTTAACATTCAACTATATAACGTATTTTCTTTCCATTTTTAAATGTCAAACATATTTCAAACAAATGAAAACTTTTCACAACTACCTAACTTTCAATCATGAACACTGAAGAAATTTAAAAATTGAACGAACTTTTTGTTTTTCCTTTTTGAAAAATGTAACACATCTTCACCCTACAATTTGAACACTTATCCCTAAAGACATGTCATATTCCAATAAAATGAATATTTTCTCTATTCCCTAACTCTCAATTTTTAACTCTCAATTAATTTGAACTCAACCATAAATATTAATTAAAAAAAAAATTCTTATCTTGTTTTTTTTTGCCCATTTGTGAAATATGAATTTCAATTTTTATGGTTAATGATTTGTTTGTCTTTTTTGTGCAAACATTTGATGTTTTACATTAACACTAATACAACAAAATGATATATTATTTTTAGTGCAAGCTCGTTTTTTGCAAACATCTTTTTTTTGCAAACATTTTTTATGGTTAGTTTTTAGTTTGTCACTTACTTAAATGAAATAATAATATTTACAAAAATGTCCATGTACATAAATGCTTACTGATGAATAACACTCAATGGTGGGTATTCGCCAAAGTTGTTGTCGGAGGTGGTTGCCGGAACCCGGAGTTGGTCAACGAAGTTGGCTGCATGAACGTGGTAGTTGGAGTATATTGTCAGAGTTGCTTTTTTGCGCGAAGGTGGTTGTCGGAGTATGTAGCCGGAGTTGCTTTATGCAAAGGTAGTCATCGGCATTGGTCACCGAAAGTGGTTGTCGGAGCCTGAAGTTAGTCATCGAAGTGTGATAGCAGTAGTCGCTGATGGGTGGAGCCATTAAAACATTAGAGAGAGGGAGAGTTAGGGTGAGACGGAATGAGTTGGTAAAAAAACCAACTCAAATCTACCAACATTTAAAGTTGGTGGGCCAAATATAAAGTTGGTGAAACAAACTATCCCTTCGTAAAACATTGTTATGTATTAACCCAAAAGGTGATTAAATCACATCCCAATAATGTTGTACCAAAAAAACATATAGGAATGTGTGTATATATATTATACCAACAAAATAATTGTTAAAAGCAAATTAATTATGTTATTACAGTATATCATTTTATTTACTTGGAAGCTAGTATGGTCGAGTTGTTAGCCGACAAATATTGTTATTAAGCTCTATGTATGTATGGGCTATCGCTATGGTATTAATTCGTTATTGAAAAACATAGAAATGGTTAATATGTTTATTCTTGTCATTAATGCGTTTATGTGATTGCGATTGGAATTGCAATGTTTGTTTGAATTAATTTAAAAAATAAATGTTTTTTAAAAGTTTATTTTTATTTAAATATTTTTATAAAAATAGTTTAAAATATAGATATTAATGACTTTTAAAATCTACTTTGAGTAATTGTCAAACATTTTTTTTTTCAAAATGACTTATTTTTTAAATCAAACACTTGAAAATGTATTCTAAACGTACTCTTACACCGTAAACTTAAACTATGGCTAATATCACATGCATCCAATAAACTCATTGTTTTATTTGTATTATTACTATATTCTAAAAAGGTAATATCGAACAAAAGTATGAAACCAAATTATAATGGATCTTACTTTTAATTTTCTACAAGATAATATATGTTTTATACACCTAATTCTTTTAGTACAACAATACAAGGTATAAAAGGATGCAAATTTTTTTCTTTTGATCTGAGTATATATTTTAATTTGTGTTGACATCCTGGTTAGGTTTGATTGAAGATTAGGTTTGAATTGATGTAAAGTTTTTAAAATGTGTAACGTGATAAATAATTAAAATAACATCAATATCAATATTGAGGTTTCCATTTTTCAGATGTATTAGTGAGTATATTTGGTAAAATATCGTCATCAACAAATATTTCTATAAATCAAATAATTTTAAAAAGCATTCAAATTAATAATTAAATTAATTTCACTCTATTAATAAGTTCTAGAACTCATTAATTATTGGTATTTATAATAATTGAGTAATGGATGATTTATTAAATATGTTTTAGGTGTATTTAGGAGATGTTAAAATTTGATTAGGGTGTTCAAATGATTCGACAACTCGAATAACTTGGATTATTCAATCCAACTCGAATTATATATATATATTTGTTTAAAGTTTGTAATAAATATTATAGATATTTGGTACTTAATATTTAAATTTTATGAGATTTTAGTTTTTAGTCACGTGTTATAGATAAATTTACATATTTCTAATGAAAAAGAAAAAGAAAGTTATAACCTGACAACCCAACTCAACTCGACCCGAATTTTAAGGATTGGATTGAGTTTGAGACTTTATTCGAATCTTTTAGGTTGCAAATTCGATCGATTCTAATTTTTGGATTGAGCCAAAAAATTCTTTCAACCCAACCTATACATACTCCTAAATCTATAAATATTTTTAATCATTCCAAAAAATTAGAATTTAATTCAAAAGTTTTAATAATAGACTTCAAGAGAAAGGTGGCAATGATTGAAAAACGCACCACGTAATTGAAGGAAAAAAAAAAAAAGTATTACTGAACAGTATGGAGTGTGGAAGAGAAGACTTTTTTCCAATTAAAAAAAAGAACAGCTGGAATGTGGGACCCACATAAAAAAAGCGGTGACGTGGCTGGTTAGAGCCGACGGGCAGAAAAACGACGTATTTTGACGGCATGGCGGTGACGACGGCAGCAGCAGCAACGACGTGAACCTTCCTCGTCCAATTGGAGATCGGCGGGACAAAAGAGAGTGGGCCCCACCGATTGCGTGTCGACCGTTAGAGAAGGGTGTAATCGTAAATGGCCGAACTCCGTCAGATATCAGGTAGTGGTGGACCCCATCTTCAATCCCTCCAATGACGCTCCGCCGTTCGTCGGTTCCTTTTGCTTTTGTGCATCCGCGTCGGAGTTGATGAATGGATTAAGACATGGCTGCGCCTTTGTAAATTGTCAAAATGCCAATGCATTTTCTAAAAGTGGTTGCATTTTAAATCGTAATAATAAAATTTTAAATTACAAATTTAGTTTTAAACTATTAAATTTGATATGTGATACTTTCACATTTTTCATGAATTATATTTTTATTATTTAGTACATAAATTCGTGAAACATATAAAATAACAAAAGAAAATAAGCAACAAAATAGTAAACATTTATAAAATATTTATTTATCGATTTAAATATTTTTTTTAGCTTTTGCTTTTATAGTTTTTTTATAAATATTTAATCGATATTTCAATAAAATTGAGATTTTAATATTCTATTGACATCAATATTTTAAATATTAGCTAGTGTCAATTTGCATCTAAAATTTTTGTGAATTTTAAAGTGTTTAATTATTCTATGAGTTTTTAGTGTCGCTTTTTTTTATAAGGCAGTGGAGTTAAAAAATCGTTGAATAGGTAAGAGATTGGTCGTAAGATACATCATTCAAAATGTAATGAGTTCTTGGAAATGAAATTTAAAATAATGTTTTATAATTTTAGTGAACTAAATAACGTACATGTTCTTTTTAAACAATATGTGGAGTGGGAGATTGAATCTCTGACCTCGAAATTGATAGTACATATATATACTTGATGCTAGTTAAGCAATGCCAAATGAGCTATGCTCATCCTAGCAATGAATGTTTGTTTTTATTTGTGTAAAATTAGTACATGATTAAAGTGTTTCAAGAAAACAAATTAATCAAAGTATTATATATGTGCCTTAAAGTTAATTAGAAAGTTGATTCATCCAATACTAGAAATTTGGCTTTTGTTGATGGCAAAAAAAATCAAGAAAGATATATTTTGATGGCCAAAAAACATCAAGAAAACCCATATCAAGAAAGCCCGTCCATCAAGATAGGTCGTTTTCTTGATGGCCAAAAAACATCAACACAATCCCTATCTTGATGGCCATGTCCATCAAGATAGGTTATCTTGATGTTTTTTGGCTATCAAGTATTTGAGCTTGACCATCAAGAAAGATCGTTTTCTTGATGGCCAAAAAAATCAAGACAATCCCTATCTGGATGATTTTGGCCATGAAGGTAGGGTTTTTTGATGTTTTTTGGCCATCAAGTATTGGAGATTGACCATCAAGAAAACGTCATTTCTTGATGGTAAAAAAACGTCAACACAATCCCTATCTTGATGGTCATGTCCATCAAGATAGGTTATGTTGATGTTTTTTGGCCATCAAGTATTGGAACTTGACCATCAAGAAATATCGTTTTCTTGATGGCCAAAAAACATCAACATAACCCCTATCTGGATGATTTTGGCCATCAAGGTAGGGTTTGTTGATGTTTTTTGGCCATCAAGTATTGGAGATTGACCATCAAGAAAATCCTTTTTATTGACGTTTTTTGGCTATCAAGAATCCACACTTCTTGACTTTTTTTACCATCAACAATAACAATTTGATAAAAAAAAAATGAAGAACCGGGTCATTGTGACTCCCCATAATCAACCTATAATCAACCCCAAAATTATTTTATACCTGTAGTCTGCATATACTCCAAATAACTTAGATACTCCAAACATCATACCACAACATAATGAATCAAATAATTTTCATTAATCAACTAATAAAATACTCTTTTGTACGAAAAGTTAATATCTTGAACAGAAACATGTAAAGCATACTCCTACCAAACTTGAACCTATCGAACCTAAAACTTCGTCCCTAAATCTAATAATAAACTGTAGAGTCACAATACTCAAATATAACGTCCTATAAAGTCACAATAGTCAACTCTAATTGTGTCTAATTCCAATTGACTATATTGGGTTTGTCTCGTCAACTGCAAGTAAACAAACCATATTATATTGATTAAAAACAATGATATTAAGTGTAAAAACTATAGTTAAATAATATGGTTTAAGCAAATGCATACCACGTTTGTAACTGTTGTGCTCCTTTGAGTTACTATGTCGTGTATAAACTTCATAGTATACCCACATTCTGTGATGCCCGGTTGTTTAGCACACTATATATGTACACATATATTTCAGCCCATGATAGAATAAACCAAATCTTGTAATCTAAAATATAATATTATTACATCGAAATTGAAATACTTACCTTAACGGGTACCCACATAACAGGTCGGGATCGTGTACTTGTTCGAGCATAAAACATTCTTGTTGCCCTAAACAAAACAAACACACAAATATATTAGATTATTAACATAATGAATATACATAATGTGAAATACTTTTAATTACTAATGTATTGACAATAGTTTTCACATCTTCACAAACACCAAATCCTATGGAGTCAATTGAATACACTGTATTACTCCGTAGATTGATGACAACTACCATCCAATGATATCTAACTCAAAAAATTTAGATACATCAATGTTTATCAATAAAAAATTATTAAAATACTCATTTTCTAAACTTACCCGGGATTATACGGACATATCAACAACTTATTCTTTCTTGAGGTCAACCTGTTGCATAAGAATGTAGAATGTTGTTCATCGGTGTCTGAGTCACTTGAAATTTGCGCAGGATGAATAAATGCATAATCCTCTAATACACTTGGGTCGGCTGCTACCAAACATCTAAGATCGTAAAAAAAAAAATTAAAAAAAACTATTAATATTAGAAATGTTACAATAAATCATTAATACTAATCGGATTAGTTAATTGTACATACGCGATATAACCCATTATAATTGAGAGTGCCAATTCATCAATCTGACATAATTGTTTAATGCTATATTTCGTCATATAGAAATTGAAGTGATACCCAAAAATCTGATCGTCAATTGGGATATGCAAAAATTCATCAACCATCTCCTCTTCCACGAATTTTAGCACAAATCGTATTGCTGTTGGCAACTTTGACACATCGGCCTTTGGTTTCTTTCCTTTTAAAGCAGCTAACTCTTGAGAATGCTTCTTATGTGACTTTCCAAAAAATGTCAAACATTAAAACGGAACATGCAAATGAAATAACTCATGTTCAAATAAAATAACTCATGTTTTCATAAATAAAATTTATCTTTTCTGCTTTTTCTACAACCACCAAATGCTTTGGCCATGGAACATGTGATCCAATTACATCAGAAACTCTATAAACACTTCCAACAATAGGTATGGGTAATGTGGAGTTGATGTCGTCCATAACTTCAATGAGAACCTGCACCTCGCTCACCCCAAGTGTTACTCCATAAACTACTTTGTTAGACCATTGTCTCTTAAAAACAGTACCTGCTGCCACAAATTTATCAACACTTCCAACAGCAAGACTACAAGGTCTCCCCTAAAACGTACATTCAAATAGTCAATCTATTATCAATGTCAAATAATCCATCAACACAATAACTTATTAATCACGTAAATATAATTTTTACCTGATCTATTTTTTCCTCATGTGTGGGCGAGGATATGATTTGTTGATCATGTGCAACTGAACGTGTTTCCTCGACCTTCATTCGAGAATTTAACTCGTGCATACGTTTAACCATTAAATTATATTGACCCAAAATCAGTACTTTCTCCTTTTTCCAACTTGTCTCTGGATCGTCATTCTTTGGAGTTTGTGTGGGTTATGTTGGAATGTGTTTGCGAAAGTATAATGATGGTGTAACCAACTCCCTACACCTCTTACCCATCCTCAGTGTTCAGGTGTTCTCAATGCTTGGGTCAATGTATCATCTGAATAACCTTTATAGTTTACACAATCTTTTGACAATTCATCCGTTAATTTTAATAGATAAACATTTTATTTTCAAACAAGTTATAATGTATTACATACACTCATAGACAAGCAATCATTAGATTATTGCTTACAATTTTCATTGCAACCTCTTCGACGTCTTTATTTAAAAATTTTCTATTTTTTCCTAGTCGAGCATGTTTCTAAACAGTAGCTCGATTTGCTGTTAGAGACAACTTTCCTTGTTTTTTCTACAAGTATATATGAGTAAACTAAAGTTTAATAAACACCACATAATAAATTCTTGGTAAATAATAAATTGTTATCACATAAAACTTACCAACTCCTCACTTAAATTTGCATAACCTTTGCGTGATGTTCTATGATTGTATTTGTATTGTTTGCGCCGCTCTTTCTACAAATTTTTACATCCCTACAATACATTCCACATAATACAAGTTAAATTAAGCAACATATTTAGTGATTCAAACATAAAATAATTAATAACACTAATCTGGAAATCGTCTGATAGAGCTTGTTTAACAAAAATTTCCCAATCAGCTAGATCGATAGAAGGATACTCAGATAGAGGAAATTTTAAGTATTCTGACATGTCTGTATATGGGCCAACGTGCTTACTCCTTAAACAGTTTTTGAAGTTCCGAAATGCAATACCAGCTTTTATCAAAATTTCCTTCTTAGATTTCGGATTTATCACAAAAGACTTCTGAAAATTACAAAATAACATACATGTAAACATATCTAAATCCAAATACATCATATTTTATTGAATTAAACATTAAATGCATACAAGTTACCTGAATGCTCACGAAAATTTTTCCTTTCAGTTCTGATGGCACATCTTTCCACGAAGCATATAAAATTGGTATGTGGTTCCTCACACAAGTCCCAATGTAACTTACCATTTTAGTGGTATTTTTTCTAATTCATTGGCCTTGACCATTATACTCAATAATCCACATATGTGTCAATCGATCGGCGGGTAGACGATGTCTCCAAATCATGTACCGTTTCTAACAAATGACCATCAACGAATCCAAAATCCGGGAATTCATTATTTAGAATTTTTTATACATACTTTTCAATGAGTAAAAATATTTTTATTGATGTACATGCACATCAAGAAAAATATAAACATTTCTTGATATTCTAAGACCATCAAGAAATGTAAGTTTAAACAAATAATAATTTTAAAACATCCAAATTATGGTTTTCTTGATGGTTTCTTTTCATGACCATCAAGAAAAACAAAATCCCGTCCTAAGAAAGGTCAAATTTCTAGTTGTGATCACACAATAATTTGTAAGAAGAAAAAAAATAAGATATATGAGTTGAAATTGAGCATATATATGTGATGAGGAATCCTTAAAGTGTTGGATCTAAGAACTATATTGAACAACAAGATCTAAAGAACTCGACCCCAATAGCCCCAAAACCAATTTGACTTCTCAACTCTTAAAATAGGCTAAATTGAGATTACTTAGATGATCTAATGAACCATTGATCAAACAAAATTAGAAACTCCAACCAATCCTTGATCTTTAAAGCACTCCACAAGCTAGATAGATCAATCCTCACTTGAATGTTCCAAATATTCATGTATTCTATCACAAGAACACATAAAAAACAATGCTCAACAAGCTTCCAAGGTTTAAAACCCAAAATTCTACATTTCATAATTTTCTTGTTTTCATTATCATCTTCATACGGATTACATAATTATATACAATCTCAAAACAAGATCCTAGATATTCTATGAGGCATTTTAAGGATTGTAACTCCCACAATTATGACCATAATAAACCATTATGTAAATATAACGTAAAAACTACATGAAGAGTCTTAAAATTGAAAATACATTTAACCATAAGTCCGAAATTTCATGATTTTAATCATCTACCTATAAATTTTTAATCATTCATGAGTTATAAAATCATACTTGAAATATTTGTTCCATAAATGAAACTTGATTATTCTTAAATTATACTTGACTTCACTTAAGGCAACTTTTTTTCCTTATAAATTTGAACGATATGTAGTAATTATTCTTGGCTCCTTTCTTAAAATTCATATGGCATGATCGAGATCGAGACGTCTTGGTTGGTATGAATATGCTCAAAAGGGCCACATGTTTAGTTTTAATTCACAAGCTTTTCATAAAAAGTTAGTCATGTCCTTTGTTAATAAACCATTTTAAAATTTAAATGAGATTTAAAAAAAAAATTGAAAATGGTGATAAATATATTTATTCGAACAAATATATTAAGCTATATTATTTGGATTATTATTAGATTGGAAAAATATATTAAGCTATATTATTTGGATTATTATTAGAGTTGTCTTCCAATGTAGCAAAATGAATGAAAATATTTATAAATATATCAAATGTACTAATAGATCTATATTGATGTCTATCATAAATACATAATAATATTTTATTATTTAAAAATATTTTCAACAATTTTATCATTTAAAATAATTATCATACAACTAATAAAAATTAAATTACGCTACGAATTAAATTGTTTGTGCATATAAAGTTTGTAGACTAAAGGTACTATTTGAAAAGCTAATATATTGTAATAAAATATTCAAGAAATTTAGGGGAACTAAAAAGTAAAATAGGTACAAGGTATCTCTAAATCGTAATAACATTTAATGCTAGCATTTAAAAAAGAGAAAATATTAATTTATAAACCATTAATTTTTAAATTCTATTTATTAAAATCATGAACTATAACAATATAATTTAAACCCTAACATTAGGTGCCAAAAGGAGTTTAGCTTAGTGGTAATAAATATCATGTATGACTTATAAGTTTATCTATTAAACCTCTAAACAATCATTCATTTTGTTAATTCAATATTTGGAGAGGCATATATATGAATTGAAGGTATTAACACTTTTTAAAAACAGTCTTAATAACAAGGTATGACTTCATTCTTTGTGACAATATAAGAGTTTTATTGAAACAATTATAAGTCTTGTATGACATTTTTTAAAGGAAATGGAAAGAATGATGTAAATTGTTACATTCTCAAAAATTGTTTAATTGATATAATTATTACTACAAAATTTTAATTGAAATATCAATTAGTATTTTCTCATAAAAATATGATGGGGTAGAATAGTGCAACATCAGTTTTCTCACAATGTTGGTTTATATATATTATTGGCGTGGGAAACTCGCACACGTTCGTTGCAAGCCTCTCAGGAGATCGTTCTCTGACGTTGGTCTTAGTCTCGCTTTTCAAGTTAATTAATTTGCGTGAGAGTTCCTTGCATCGACGTGGTGTCGAGTTGATCTACCATACTCTAATATCTAAGTTAGTACAGAGAGTGTATAGTTCAGTCAAGCACACAAAAGTAAGGTCGTGTAACTCCTTAGGGTCGTCGATTAATGAGGTTATTTACAATGTCATTCATCATCTAACATTCGCCTGTGGTTAGTGTAACTCTGATGATATTAGGGTACTTACAGCGCTCGAGGCTCTAGGGTGTCAAATTGAGCACAACTCAATTATTTATTAATTGGTATGTATTCACCAACTCAGTTGGTCAGTCCAAAACCTAATGCTCTGATTTCTTTTTTTGGAATACACATTTTCCCATGCAACCCTCAAGTTTTGGTAGGATCGGTATGACAACCTTAGAGCGGGTGAATAGAGTTTCTTAAAACTAATTAAAACTTTTTCCTAAAGTGGGCCAAATTAAGCAAATTGAAAAATTTTAACTAACAAGTAATTTAAACAAAAATTTCATGCAAATAATTTCAACCCAGCATAGCCAAGTAATTAAAACTAACACTTTTAAGCACCCAATTTAATTTTAGTAAAAAGATTGGTATGAGACATTTAAAGATCAATTATTTCAACCAACCTAAATAAACATTAACTAATTATATAATTTAAGGATATTGCAATTAATTTCGTGCAATAAAATACAACAACAAAGTAATTGCAAAATTAAAGGAGGAGAGGGATAGAGAAATTGACACCGTGAATTATACAGTGGTTCGGTACAACTGACCTATATCCACTTTCCAAGCTCCTCTTGGGTGCCCACTAGAAGTTTTTGACTCTTTCCATGACTTAGAGTCGAACCACCACATTTTTTTTCAGGCGCAAAACAAACTCGATCCTTTCCACGATTGAGGGTCAAACTGTTACAATCACTCTTTTTCTGGGATCAAGAACAATTCTAACAATAGGTTTGGAAATGAAGAACAAGATGAGAAAAACTCTCTCACATAGTAGATTTACAAATATAATTTTAAGCACTCAACAAATCAATCCTCACCATACAATATATATCTCTCAAGAATAAGATGAAAAGAAAAAAGTTGAAACTTTGAAAAGCAACAATGGAAAACTGTGAGAGAGCAACAATGGAAGCTTTGTGTTTATGGATGATTGGAAAATATTGAAAAAACTGTTATAAAAATTTAGAGAAGAATATGTGTTTAAAAAGTGGGTGAAAACACAATTAATTTGGATGATTGGATATTGGTAAAATAAAATTGAATGTTGGAGATTTAAACTCAACCAGCCGTTAGATACAAACATTAAATAATATTAAATTCATCTTTTTTAAAAGTAAGTAGTCGATAGACACAAACATATATAATAATATTAAATTTATTTTTTTAAAAAATAAATCCAAGCACTCAAAAATCCACCAAATGTTATTCCTTACCTGCTCCAAGTAGCACCTTTCAATTGGTCCACTTTGATGAAAAAAAATCTGTCACATCATTTCTCATCAAGTATCATTCCTCACATGCTCCGAGCGTCATTTCTCACATGCTCCAAGTGTCAACATGCTCCGAGCGTCATTTCTCACATGCTCCAAGTGTCACCTTTCAATTGGTCCACTTTGATGGAAAAAGATATGGCACGTCATTAGCTCAAAGATTTTTCTGTTAAGCTTGATTCAATCATATCTTATTCGTTTGAACTCCAATTTGAGTGATTTAAAATGCGTTAGATTTGTTATTCCGAACTTTGTGCAATAGATGCTTCAAATTACTCAAAATATTACTAAATTAATTAAAATTTGTTATCATCAAAATATTAATTAATTAATTAAAATTAATAGGTTTGAGATTAAAGACTAAAGAGCCAACAATTTTCTTGGACTCGAACCTTCTCACAAGCTTAGCATAGGCTGTCCACTGAATCATTAATTATCGATACATTTACATGAACAATATTGATATGATTACATAAAAAGTATTATTGAGAAAATATAAGATGTATTCTATCTCATCTAGTGAACATTTCCATAGGTAGTCAGAAGTGGGTATGAAAACCGAAGCTAAAACTAGTCTATAATATATATATATATGAGACAAAATTATTTTGTCTACACATCATTTAAGTTACTTTTCTCGTTATATGCATTTTGTTTAATTAATGAATCAATTATCATTATTCTTTAACATAATTTCATATATTTAAAACATACATTTAGTCTTTTAGAGATTCGAATATTTCTATCTAACATTCTTGTACTAAGGAAACAGGGATGAGCCATATTTTTTTAAAACTTAGTTTGTCCATATTATTGTTAAATACTATAGGGTACATATTTTTTATCACTCAGAGATTGAAATACAAATTTATGTATATAATTAATTTATTATTTTATAAAAATTAGAAACAAAGATAATTATTAAATTTGTAGGATATTAAATTATAAATAGGTAGTCATTACGGTTGAACTCATGAGTCCTTAGTCGTTTGGCTTCTTTTTTTTTATGTTTTTATTACCACTATGCCAAACCATGATGATTTATATTATTAAAAATAATGATTAGAAATATACTAATTTCATATTTCACCAATATTTTCCCCAAAATCTAATTCCATGTCTAGTATGTTAAATATTAATAATGTTTTAAAGAGCATGTTCTTTATTATTTTTTTTTTAAAAAAAAAATTGTGCAATATTTCATCACTTCATGTGGTATTTTAATTAGGTTTATATCAATTAAGAGAGACCGTGGCAAATTTAATATCTTTTACCTTGAAAAAGAAATATGTACTAAGTTATAATGCTATTGAAAATGATATATATGAAATTTAATATCACGCATAACGTGAAAGGGTTTGAATGAATGTGTGCATATGAGATTGATTTGAAAAATAAGAAATAAAATCCCACAAAAAGTAAAGAAAAAGATGTTTCAATTTTTCACTCTTTTATTTATTTATTTATTTATTTTGTATATATATATAATTTTTTAAAAAAGGGGGCAAGTGGGAGTGGGAGAGAGAAATACTTTGGAAACTCCTTTATTTAGTAAAGGGTCTTTCCACATACAACATGCATATTGCCAAACACTGAACTTAAAATAGGGAAAAGAGGAATAATAGAAAAATTGGAAAACTTTTATATGGTTGCTTCTAATTTATTATAGCAATTTATAGTTTGTTTGATGAATCTTTTGTTTTTATTTATTTCGAGAAAATTTATATTTTATTTTTTTTTAAATAATCTATATAGTTTTTTTATGAAGCTACATACCTCTAGAAGAATTTTATATAGGTGGACATATAGTTACAACTGTATATTAAGAAAGGGTAAAAAAAAAAAAAAAAAAAGAAAAACTTCATATTATAATAATTTTCTTTTGAAATAACAAGAGATCATGATCATAAATAAAAACAAACTTGATATTGTTGATTCAACCTGCTATAGAACATATAAAACCTAACAAATAAATAAATAAATAAATAAATAAATAATAATAATAATAATAATAATAATGGTTGAATAAAAAGGAAAAAAAAAACAAAATTTAACATATATGTAATTTTTTTAATATCTTATCCTTTATTTTATTTTTCTCGGATGTTTTTAAATATAGTAAAATAAACCAATTTATTTATAAATATAGCAACAACTAGTTAATAATGTCTTAATAAAATTTTCCAGTTCAATAAATTATATGGTAAAGTATTGAAACCTGTCTAACATCTTAGTTGACTGTACACTAATACATTTATGGTTTTGAAAGTCATGTGTTGAAATTTCCCTACATTATTCCACATTTGTTTGAGTAATAAAGATATCATTGAAGAAAGTCTTTTTTTTTCTATGATTATTTATTATAATAATACAAAAATAATATATGTAGCCTTCAATTTATGATTAATTTGTTGGAAAATAAAATAAACATCAACAACTAGTTAATTGATAAGTACCGATCTAATCAGAGTTCAAAATGGTTTGATATTTATACTTAAATATGACTTAAAATTTAGGTGATATCATTCCAAACAAGACCAAGAATATGAATTTATAACACAAGTACACAAACATGGTGGCTTGGAGATATTTTATTGGAAGATGGGACAGGAAACAAATTACTTGCTCCTCTTGATTTTTAAGTTTTTTTAGGCCTTTACCTAAATACCATATACCAACTAAATATATTATGTATTTCAAATATAGTCGAAAGCTCAATATTTTATAAAACTAGCACAATCATGTAAAAGTAAAACACATTAAACAGGAAAAAAAAAAAAAGACAAATATATGCTATATAAATACCTTTTTCGTGGATTTAGTTTTCATTTTGTTCTTAAATTTCAAAATGTTAAAATTTTACACTTGAAAATTTGTTTTTGTTTCCATTTGGTTACATGTTTCAAGATTCGACTTTTTACTACATACTCACTTTTTATTTTAATTATAAAATTATAATTAACTAAGTTTCATTGTTTTGCGTCACTATTAGAAGTTTCACTCCATAACTATTAATCATACATTACTTTAAAGATTAAAATTTATTATTTAAGTAAACATTAAAATTTAGTGATGAAAATGAAACAAATCTTAAATTTCAACGATAAAATTGTAACATTTTTAAAATTTTAAGAACTAAATTAAAATCAAATTCAAAAACTTAAGAAACAAAAGTGTAATGATTTGAAATTTATGGACTAACGGAGAATTAGACCAAAATTTAAAAACAAAAATGCACCTTTCGTAGTTTTTAAAAATACATATTAACTTTATGCCGTGGAGATATAAGTTTTTTCTCTTGGTGCGATGAACGTTTTTTTTTTTTTTTTTTTTTTTTTTTTTGCTTTACAGAAAGTTGCTTCAATTTCTTGAGATCACTATGCACTACATAGAATCATAGACCATCAACTTACCCTCCTCCCCCATTCATATGCCCGATCAATGAGGTATGAATATTCCAAATCTTCAAAACACTTTTGCAGAGAAGAAAGAGGCTCATTGAAGAAGACAGGAAGACAAATTTTAGTGAGATCTTTTCCAATGTTGTCTTTAATCATTGACCAAAGACTGACACCCTTCTCCTTTTCAACTGGATCAGGTAATTTCTTGCGCCTCTTAACATAAGGATAATTTCTTCCAACAGATCTAATTGATGGATCCACCTCTTCCTCCGAATCAACTGTATGAAGGCCTTCGTCATCAGAAGAAAAAGATGATATCCTGTAGTCAGATCCGTTACTTTTGAATGAACTTGATGATAAAAAATCGCGAGTGTCAAAAAAAGTGTTCTCTTCCTCATCTGTTTCTTCCTCTGCAGCATCGACTCTCTCATTATCATCATCAGNTAAAATATTCATCAATATCTAACTTTTACATTAAAAATAAATAAAGGCATTCTCCAATCCGACTCTAATTCTCTAATTTTGCGAATGAGGTCAAGAGAAGAATTAAAAATGGAAAAATTTCAATCTCAACCCTTAATTTTCAAATTGAGGAATAGAGCCAATAATCGGAGATGGAGACTACATTTTTATCCCCCACCATTTCTATGTTTACACGTCTCATTCTCTATCTATAATATAAAAGTAAAAATACAAAAAATAAAATAAAAAGTTAAAAAAAAAATCATCTATAATTGTAACCGAGAAGACGGGGATTGTAGATCAATTATATCCAAATATTTATAAATGTAGTAAAAAATAATATAAAAATAAAGTCGGTCATATCTAAAGAATTTTCTCTAAAATTAGGTTAAATTGTAAATTTTTTCCATATGATTTAAAAAAGTGTTACAATCTAGTTCAATTGGTTTATAATTAGAATTTAGTCCATATGTGTATAAAACTCCCGTCAATAATCCTTTCGGTTGAGATTATTTATGAAAAATTTATCTAATCATAGATATTTATGAGATTTTATCAAACTATAAAGACTAAATTCTCACTTTCTCGAAATTATAGGATTAGATTTGTAATTTAAGGGACTATTTATTAGAGTTTTATCAAATCATATGTCACAAAGACTAAACCTTAACTTTAAAACTAGATAGATTAAATTCTAATTTTGGGTAATTATAACATGTAGGACTTTTAAGGATAATAATCAAGTATAGAACAAAATTTTTAAAGAATTACAAATATGGGAAAAATGTATGATTGATAAATTCCATATGTCTCTATTTGGTTAAATAAGAGAGTAAAAAGTAAGTAATTAAACTCCAAAATTATAATTATTAATTTTTGTTTTGTTAAAGAAGAGGTTTATAAATAAATAATTAGAGGGAGGGAAAATAAAAGAAAATGGTGGGGGTGTGTGAAGTAAGCGCCAGAGCCCATAGGACAGAAAAATATTATTAAACAAAGATGAGATTAGTTATCCACCGACTGAATCCTATTCTTCGGTCTTCATTCATTTTTCTTCCCAAATATCCTCCAATCATAATTTCAACACAAAACCAACCCCACCTTCCAATATTTTTCTTTTTTTCTTTGCCCATTGAAATTTTATCTATTTCTTCTCTCTACATTTACCATACAGTAATAATATTACTCTTAATTTTCACACTTTTTTTTTTTTTTTTTGGATTTTTGATAATCTAGACAAACACCCACATTCTAACTAAACCAAATCCCAAAATTCCCATTTATTCTATGTTTTTTTTTTTTTTTTTTTTTTTTTTTGGTTGTAAATTTTTAGTTTATTTTTGCCTTTTTAGTGAGGAATTCAAATATTACAAATTTCCTTTTTATCAACTTTTAATTTTGTAGGAAATAAAATTTTGAATTTTAACTACATGTTTGGCTTAAGAATGAGAGTTGAATGTATTATGACACTTTTTTTTTCTCAAGGAGTTCGGAGACTTCACGGTTAAAAAATATCAATTTCATAACTTACTAACTTATTTCACTATGAGTCCATGAATAACTAAACAACTTCACTGCTTACTCCAGATGCCCTTTTTAAGATTTTTAGAAAGTGATTGAACTTTAATAAGTGTGTAAATTATAAGTCCTTAAACTTAAATTTTGTATCTAATAAATCCTTCAATATTC
>QLSR01000225.1:3154964-3197990 GCA_031780015.1 Citrullus colocynthis
AAAAAAAAAAAAAAAAAAAAAAAAAAAGGTTTGTTTTCACATTAAATAGAATGTATCAATATGGTAATGACAAGAAACTATTAGTGACGTTTTGAGCTAATTTTAAAATTTTAAAATAATAGAGAGACCCACTTAAAAGTTAAAACTATGCCTAATCATAGCATTATAAGAGATTTATAAATATTAAAAATTTTAATAAATAAAATTGGGTAGAATTAAGGATATTAAGGAAGATGCTTTTTCAATGATCTATAGCATAGGCGGCCCCTAGGCTACTAAGTAGGATGAAATTTAGCCAATTGAAAATCAGCTTAATTTGTTGTAATTAAATGAAAACTATATGGTAGCTTACTTTCAAACTTTTGTATGATATATAGTAAAGTACAAAAAAAAAAAGAGTTTATTCAAATCGTCTACCTATTTTTGTGATTTTTTTTAAAAAAACCCAAGGTGGGACCATGATAAAATCATACAACAAGCCTAATTTGTTTTACTAAAATAAAATTAGTGTAAAATAAATGTTGTCTCTTTTTAATTATTGAGTCACATATTATGAAATTATAAGTTGAGGACAGATTTCAATTAAAATTACTCATTATATTTTTTAAAATATAACTATGTAACGCGTCAAACTAGTTTAAAAAATATAAAAATAAAATTATAGACTAAACGAAATTTCTCACCCCTATTTTGTTGAAGTAAAAAGAAAGATTTGAATTGTTTTGTTTTTTCTCGAAACAACCTAAAGATCAATAATTATGGAAGTTCGTGTAGATATGTGTGTTTTTTCTTTTTAATTATTATTTATTGGGTGTAAATGTCAAACAAATAGCTGTTCATGACAAATGATAATGTTAGCATTATAGGGATAAATCATAAATACAAGAAGTCAAATATCATTTTCAAAGCACACGAGCTCCGATTTTTATATCAGTTTAGTAAATAGTAAAAGTAAAAGGGTCATAAGAAATTTATTGATTTTTCAAAAGAATATATAATATTTAAAATTCAAACGCCAAATAACAATTATTTTTTAGTCAAAAATTGAATGGCAAATATGATTTATCAAATTAATGGAAATTTTATTATGATTATGATTATTATTTACTTCCACATATTTAACTTAATAAGTCAAGTTGATAGATTATAAAGCATAAGTCTATACATTTTTATTTGAATTTAAAATTTTTAAAAAGTACAAACGAATGAATAGTGATTCAAATGTTTGATCTATTGAGTGAATTGAATTAAATTTGTCAAAGTAACATAGTTCAACGATTAATTAATGTTGTTGAAGGTTGTTCAAAGGAAAGGTTGAAGCCCAAAGATGCCTACATGAGGTCTATGCGTCTCAAAAGGAAAAGTCAAACTCTTGGCCCTCCAATTGACTAGCCAAGTTTGTCCCGTTTCGACAAAAGAGAAATACTAACACTATGTAACTACGAAGACCACACCTACTCTAACACCATTGATATAACCTATATGGCAAGTGAGAGTCAAAGGATCATGGACCTTGTAAATAGGCCCACACCATCAATCTCAAGGAGTAAGCAATTCTCTCTATGTTTAGTCGAGCTAAATACTCTATGTACCAATTTAGGTATTAAAGTGTACTTGACTCGACACATCTGTGTGAGTACTCTTGTAGGTTAGCTTCAACTTCAGTCATGTGTTCGAATTATAAGAGAGGATTAGATGAGTGAAGAAGACCTAAATAAGATAGGCGCTCCACTATTTATGTAATAGTTTCTTAAACTTAGAGGTTCAAATTCTCGTACATTATAGTATGGAAAAAGAATTGAATCAAGTTTATATGAAAAAAAAAAAAGTAAAAAAATTGACAAAAATGGGAGAGAGAGGATGGGAGAGTGTCAATTAAATCTCGTGCGCGAGTGGGGGAATGCATTGCATGTTTAGAAATTTTGAAGGTCAAGTTTGGATCTACCACGTTGACCGGCCTACTTTTTGGCCCAATCAGGGCGCTTCAAAGTTAACACGTGGCAGCCCCATCTTTTTCCACAATTTTCTTTTTAACATTTAAAATATTAGGGTTTAGGTTAAAAGGTAAATCATTTAATTAGGTTTGGAGTTTGGACCATATCTTCTTAACCCTACGCTATCTCATTTTGATCTTCATGTTTTAATTTTATAATATTATTTTAATCCTCAAACTTTAATCAATAATGTACAAACGTAATATTTCATTTATTTATGTTTTAAATTCTAATAAATACGGTGCTTACGATTTTAAAATTTAATCTTTATACTATACATATATTAATTATTTATTTATTTAACAAAGTGGGGAGTTCATATTCAAACGTTTTATAAATTTGAATAGATCATGAATATAATGTTCTTCAAATAAGGGATAAGGGTTCTATATAAATGAATATGGGTATGGTGGAAAAGGTTTTTGGGATGATCCATATTTTGAAATAAAAAATTATAGTCTGATACAAAGATGAGAGCTTATTTCACATATAATATATATGTGGTTAATCATTAAATTTAAATAGTATTTTTTAAGTGTATTTTTGTTTCATTTTGATATCTAATATTTTGTAGTTTTACATGGAGATCAGAAAAACAACTCCCATTCTCGCGTAGCTTGTGTGGAAGCCACCTGGATGACTTGCACACCATTCACATGTCGCCACACCATATTTGTATGTTGTCTACCATCAATTGACTAAATACTAATGTATTTGGATACAACACCACAACGATACGAGATCTTTGTGCAGGACATTCATCTTGACTGAGTTGTTTCCACTTGTTTTGATGTTAACAACGATGTGGTACTATTGAAATAATTCATTTTTCTTTTAAAATTTATTAAAGTTTGAAGTTTTGTTGTCAACATCGCTCATAAATAAGGATTTTTTATTTATCTTTATTATATATATTATATTATATTATATTATAGTGAAACAACGACTAAATTCTCTTTCACTCCAATAATATTGGGTGGACTGTTTTATCATTCATATGAGATCTTGTAAAATATTTTTTCCATTTAAGAAATATCCTTTCATTATCGCTCAAGCTTATTCAATTTGAATTAAGATAAAGGAATAAAACTAGGCATATCATATAGCAAAAGGAAATAGTGATTTTATAAAACTTAAGTTAGGCTGGGAAATGTTTGATGGTTTTCAAGCATGCAAACTTGGAAGGGAACAAGCAAATGGCAGAAGATGGTTGGGCAAACTAAAGCTTCCAAAAAGGAAGATATTTTAAAATTAGGCAATAGTCAACTTCTTTTTTTCTTTTTTCTTTTTTTTTAAGCATATTATATAATTAACATTATCTCATATGATTTTGTTTTGAATATCACAGATTGAATATTAGGTGTTTCAAACATTGCCTAACTTGGGATGTATTTCTTTGACAAGACCAGAATTATTTCAAATTAGTGTTACTTTTACTTTGGATATAAACCACACACAAAGAAAGAGAAAGGCATTGGGGGATATTATGCAATGCTTACCTTAGTTTTAATGGTTTTATCAGATTTTAATCTTAGCTATTTTTGTTTTATATATTTATATTTTTGTATTTTCTTTTTTTAGTGTCTAGATGTTTAACTTTTAAACTATCAATTTTCAAATGTTATTATATTATATTCGTTAGCCTACTTTGCATATAAACGCTATATAGCTTCATAATATATGGTGTTAACTTTTCCTCACTCATTTAACAAAATTTTGAATCCATTTTAAATCTTGACACTCAACCTAATACCATGTAATTTCAAATATTTGTTTATCGTAGAGTAATTTAAGAATGAACTAAATAAATAAAATTATATAATTTTATTAAGTTTTTGCGCGTATGTGTGTATATAATAATAATAATAATAATAATAATAATAATAATAATAATAATAATAATTCTATCATTTTCTTTTAATCTATATTTATACTATATATATAAAAGGAGTTATATCGGGTAATATCTACATCCCAATTTTGCTTTTACAATATTTCATAATTTCTATTTTATTATTCGTCACAATTATTTAGGTTGAGATGGTTACATGCGAAATGGTATTATTCTATCATGTACGAGTATGAGCTAAACTATAAATATAAAACATCACATGGAGAAATTTTTGAATTGATCATAGTCATATCATTTCCTAGTTACAACTATTTAGGTCAAAGTGGTGTATCTTTTTGTGTATGAATGTGATGTAGATCATAGATTTGAAAAATCACTATCTAACCAGTGGGGAGATATATTTGAACTATCAATCACATTGTTTGCCACAAAGCAGTTATTCAGGTGGAAGTAGTATGTCTAATATATGGGTGTGATTTAAACCATAGATATGTATGAAGCATCAATATCTAACGGTGAAGACATGTTTAAGCAAATAACCATGTCTTTTGCCTTTTAAGATCTCATAAATTCCTACTTTTTATCCTCATCAAATAAATATTTGGGTCCAACAATGTAAAAAACTATTTGATATATTAATTATAGTATTTTTAAACTTTCTTTTCTTAACGTACTAAAATAAATTATAAATTACATGCATTGCACAAGGTACAAACTAGATGTAGTTAAAAGGACGATTTTATATAGATAATTTTTGTTTATTGAAGGCTAAATATTTTTCTTATTACATGGCAAGCTTTGCGTTTAAAAACCAAACTATTAAACACCAATTATTATACATTGAGCAAAGTTATAAATGGTCAAAAAAGATAATCTATTGTATGTAAAGGCACGACTAATGTAATTAATCAAAAGGGTAAATATGATAATATTATTAATCAAGATTGAAAATTGATTGGCTATATTCATTTGTCTTTTGGTAAGATAGTTTTAGATCTCTATATCAAAAGCAAAGCGAAGATTGGATTGTAATCATGTGTTGGTAAGTACACCAACTTCTCTAGTAAAACATATATATAGTCAAAAGTTTTTAAAATTTTGGTTCAACCAATGAAGTTGTAAGCAAATGAATTTAGAGGCTATGATTAATTATATATTATATACTCAAGCAGTAATTAATTGAAGACGAGGCATCTCTCATCCGAGCCAATATTGATTAAATTATACAAATCATATTTGTCAAAAAGTTACCATTCATCCTGGAGAATCCAGAGGAGCTTAGAGGACAAACATCCAGTGGTTCACATTCTTCAAGCACTTCTCATCACTCCACATTGTTGTATATTAATCTTCCATGGTTGGGTTTTGTAGGTATTTTGCAGTCAGATTTGGCGGCTCAATCCCAGCTTCAACACATGAGCCAAAAGGTCATTCCCGGCTAATTGCATTCGTTGGACTTGACTGGCAGGAACATAGCTAGGTGTTGTATGTTGTAACCACATGCATGATCCAAGTTAATGATGCTTGTTTGTTCCACCTGTAGTTTTGTAACGAATGTCTATCTAACTTACTTCTACTTAATGTAATTGCTTTATTTCTTTTCAATTTTCTACCATCATTTTTATGTTACTTTTAAGTAAAATTGTTTAACTCTTAATTGAATTTCAAAAGACAAAAACAAGTTGTTAATTTTTAATTTTTTTTCGTTTGTGCTACAAATTCTAATATTTAGGCCCAGGTGGTTATATATGGAATCAGTCCATTTGATCATCAACAGATCATAAAATAATTCCTAAAAGAACACATCCTGAAAAACAAGTATTTAAATACAAATAATCTTTAAAAATGGATATTTGAGTTTTATTAGGAGGGTTTTACAGAAGAAAATAATTTTATTTACTTTAATTAAAAAAAATAACTAAAATCCGGGATTGTGGGATTGCATTTTCCAAAATTTTGCACATATATAGGGACTTTGGTAACAAAGAAAAAGGAAATTAGGTTAGTTGGATGTGGCTGATGGAGAAGGTGGAAATGAGGAAGAGGAGAATGATTATGAAGTGGGGAAGGGGTGTTCCACCCTTTATTGCTACAACAATCTTCTCTAAACTTGTTATCTCCAATCTCCCTTCCTGTAGGCTTGTTTGTAAAACTTGGAATGATCTAGTTTTAGATTAAGCTTCCTCTTCTAAATTCTTGATTTAGATTAAGCTTCCTCTTCTAAATTCTTGATCCAATCTCCAAAGCCGGTAAAACCAATCCCAAGTTACATTCTATCAATCTTCATACTAGAAAACAATCTTCATACTAGAAAACATTTGGATGATGTTGATTTTGATTTGGAATTGGAATTTATTAAATCAGGCTCATTACAATTCCATGGCCACTAGTCCTTTATCATAATCCTCAATCAATGCAACGGTTTGATGTATATTTCCAAACATATCCCATGACTAATGAGTTCATTCAGATTCATGAATCCGATGATGATATTTATGTCTTTGGATTTGGTTACAGCCCTACTACAAAACAATACAAATTATTTAGAGTTGTTGACTCGATTATTTATTCAAAAACAAAAACAGGCAGGTCTATTGTCCCTATTGTCCCTGGCACTACCCTAATGGACATTTTGACCTTTGGTAGAAGTGGAACCAATCCTAGCCATAACCAATGGAGGCATCTTCACACCCTAACTTTTGGAGAATTTGTTCATAATGGTGCTTACATGAATGGAGGCATCTATTGGTTGGTAAAAGAAAAAGGTAAAAGGAAAGAGTATTTTATATATGCTCTTGATGTTGAAACCGAACAAATTGAATTGAGTGTTGTCTTGCAAATTGACCCTAAGGTGGGGGGTGGTAGGATATATCAATTTAATGGTACCATTTATGCAACTTTTTACATCGTAGCAACCGTTAGAAAGGTTCATGGATTAAAGAATTTGTTATTGATGATATACCAAAGGGTTGGAGACGTCTTGACTTCATCAAAGTCTTTGAGGATGGAGAGATATTATGTATAATCAATATGGACTTTTTTTGCTTTTATAATAGTTTTACTAAGAGGAAGAAGATCATGCAGAAGAATCGAGAGAAGTTTAGATATATTTGTCCAATATATATAGTTTGTTATCTGCCAATTTTATTTTAGGAGTGTTATTATTATTATTATTATTAATTAATTAATTAATTAATTAATTAATTAATTATTATTGATCAGAGTCATATCCTTTCCTAGTTACAACTATTTAGGTCAAAGTGGTGTATCTTTTTGTGAAAAATCACTATCTAACCAGTGGAGAGATATATTTGAACTATCAATCACATTGTTTGCCACAAAGCAGTTATTCAGGTGGAAGTAGTATGTCTAATATATGGGTGTGATTTAAACCAGAGATATGTATGAAGCATCAATATCTAACGGTGAAGACATGGTTAAGTAAATAGCCTTTTAAAATCTCACAAATTCCTATTTTTTATCCTCATCAAATAAATATTTGGGTCAAACAATGTAAAAAACTATTTGATATATTAATTATAGTATTTTTAAACTTTCTTTTCTTAACGTACTAAAATAAATTATAAATTACGTGCATCGCACAAGGTATAGACTAGATATAGTTAAAAGGACGATTTTATATAGATAATTTTGTTTATTGAAGGCTAAATATTTTTCTTATTACATGGTAAGCTTTGCGTTTCAAAACCAAACTATTAAACACCAATTATTATACATTGAGCAAAGTTATAAATGGTCAAAAAAGATAATCTATTGTACGTAAAGGTAAAGGCACGACCAATGTGATTAATTACGTGCATCGCCACCGCCGACGCGGCCTCCATCACCACCCTCGCCCCGACATCCAATACTTCATGAATGTAATCCATCACCACCCTCGCCCCGACATCCAATACTTCATGAATTACGTGCATCGCCACCGCCGACGCGGCCTCCTTCACCACCCTCGCCCCGACATCCAGTACTTCATGAATGTAATCCATCACCGCCCTCGCCCCGACATCGAATACTTCATGAATTACGTGCATCGCCACCGCCGACGCGGCCTCCATCACCACCCTCGCCCCGACATCCAATACTTCATGAATGTAATCCATCACCACCCTCGCCCCGACATCCAATACTTCATGAATGTAATCCATCACCACCCTCGCCCCGACATCCAATACTTCATGAATGTAATTGTCAGGCAACCCTACGTACTTGTCCAGTCCAGGACAACAGAGATCTTCCGGTCTGCGTGCGTGGGAGCAGCTCAAACAAAGAAGAGTCTGGTCTGAATTCTGGCCCGGCCTGCCTGTCTGCTGGTTGTCGACAGGCTAACATTCCCGGCAACAATGGGTGTTTTTGTCACCAGGAGCCGGACTTTGTTTGCCACAACCCCCATAATCCAAGACCGGAGTAGTTTAAAGAAAATGATTGGTTGATTTTTTTGATTGAGGATTTGATCTTTTTTTAGAAAAGGCTTCAATATGTCTTTGGTTTAATGAGATGGATTGCTACATTGTACCATTTTTCAAGCCCATCCATTGATCTTTTCAAATTCCATTGATCTTTTCAAATATTTTGTGCTATATCTTTAATAATCTTTTTTTTCGTTTGTGCTACAAATTCTAATATTTAGGCCCAGATCATAAAATAATTCCTAAAAGAACACATCCTGAAAAACAAGTATTTAAATACAAATAATTTTAAAAAATGGATATTTGAGTTTTATTAGGAGGGTTTACGGAAGAAAATAATTTTATTTATTTTAATTAAAAAAAAATAACTAAAATCCGGATTTGTGGGATTGCATTTTCCAAAATTTTGCACATATGTAGGGACTTTGGTAACAAAGAAAAAGGAAATTAGGTTAGTTGGATGTGGCTGATGGAGAAATGAGGAAGAGGAGAATGATTATGAAGTGGGGAAGGGGTGTTCCACCCTTTATTGCTACAACAATCTTCTCTAAACTTGTTATCTCCAATCTCCACTTGTTATCTCAATCTCCCTTCCTGTAACTCTTCCTCTTCTAAATTCCAATTCCTTATAAATGCTCTTCTTCTCTTCACCTCTTCACCTCAGATCCAGCCGTTGATCCAATCTCCAAAGCCGGTAAAACCAATCCCAAGTTACATTCTATCAATCTTCATACTAGAAAACATTTGGATGATGTTGATTTTGATTTGGAATTGGAATTTATTAAATCAGGCTCATTACAATTCCATGGCCACTGGTCCTTTATCATAATCCTCAATCAATGCAACGGTTTTGATGTATATTTCCAAATATACTTATTTCCAAATATACTTTTTACTCTTGGTGTTATGGCATATTCAATCCCATGACTAATGAGTTCATTCAGATTCCTGAATCCGATGATGATATTTATGTCTTTGGATTTGGTTACAGCCCTACTACAAAACAATACTACAAAACAATACAAATTATTCAGAGTTGTTGACTCGATTACTTATAGGTCTATTGGCACTACCCTAATGGACATTTTGACCTTTGGTAGAAGTGGAACCAATCCTAGCCATAGGCCATTTATGCAACTTTTTACATCGTAGCAACCGTTAGAAAGGTTAATGAATTAAAGAATTTGTTATTGATGATATACCAAAGGGTTGGAGACGTTTTGACTTCATCAAAGTCTTTGAGGATGGAGAGATATTATGTATGATCAATATGGACTTCTTTTGCTTTTATAATAGTTTCACTAAGAGGAAGAAGATCATGCCGAAGAATCAAGAGAAGTTTAGATATATTTGTCCAATAGAATCTTTGAATTTTGGTTCTCTCCCCGAAATTTTGGAAGGAATGGAAAGTTGAGAAGATTTATAATGCTTAGTAGCTTTGAGAATATATATAGTTTGTTATCTGCCAATTTTATTTTAGGAGTGTAGTTATTATTATTATTATTAATTAATTAATTATTATTTAACTAAGAGCTTTGATAGAAAATTTGATATACGATTAAAGTCCAAATCTCAATAGTAGTGCAAATATATTAAATATTTCAATATATAATTTGTTAACTTTTATTAAAAATAAAAATGAAAGACGATATATAATCAAAATTTCAAAAACTACACTTTAATTTTTTACCAAAACTTTCAACTTGGTTTTTTTCTCAGAATCGATTATATCAAAAAAAAAAATAATAATAATAATTAAAACAAACAAAACTTATAGAGATAACACCTTAATTATAATTTGTAGAATTTTCTTTTCATAATTTTTTTCTTTTTTTCTTTTTATTTCTTTTTTTTTTTTTTGAAAAATTCTTTCCAAACATTTGACTAGATCGACGAGTGAAAAAGAAATTAAAGCTTTCAAAGCTCTCTCTTTTATTTAAATTTCGTTCTCCAGGGAGAAACTTCATCTAAATATAATGATACAATATAGTTTTAATTACTATATCTCTAAATAAAAGAAAGGCAAGATTTTATTTTTATTTTTATTTTTTATTGTTTTTTTTTGCTATTGAATGTTTGAGAGTGTTAGTGCAACTATCATGCCCCAATGATTTTTGCAATTTACCTTTTCATTTTTACAAGTGGTGCAATATAAAATATCATATTTTGCAAATAATAAAAAAAAAAATTGTTCCACCAATTTTATAAAATTTTAAATTTTAAGTCTGTGATCCTCCATCCATTTGGCCATTTTCTGATGTAATACTATTATTTAACTTGTACCCAAATATGTGGGATTGAGTTAGTTTTATTTATGTTTTGGTTCATCCAAAAAGAAGTTTGGGTTAAGGTTTAAAAAATTTGTGGTCTTTTTTTCTCTATGTTTGTTTGATTATAATGGTTTATCGTTTTTATAGAATAGGCTGATTTAGGATCATTTTATTTTATAAAACTTAAGTTAGGCTGGGAAATGTTTGATGGTTTTCAAGCATGCAAACTTGGAAGGGAACAAGCAAATGGCAGAAGATGGTTGGGCAAACTAAAGCTTCCAAAAAGGAAGATATTTTAAAATTAGGCAATAGTCAACTTCTTTTTTTCTTTTTTCTTTTTTTTAAGCATATTATATAATTAACATTATCTCATATGATTTTGTTTTGAATATCACAGATTGAATATTAGGTGTTTCAAACATTGTCTAACTTGGGATGTATTTCTTTGACAAGACCAGAATTGTTTCAAATTAGTGTTACTTTTACTTTGGATATAAACCACACACAAAGAAAGAGAAAGGCATTGGGGGATATTATGCAATGCTTACCTTAGTTTTAATGGTTTTATCAGATTTTAATCTTAGCTATTTTTGTTTTATATATTTATATTTTTGTATTTTCTTTTTTTAGTGTCTAGATGTTTAACTTTTAAACTATCAATTTTCAAATGTTATTATATTATATTCGTTAGCCTACTTTGCATATAAACGCTATATAGCTTCATAATATATGGTGTTAACTTTTCCTCACTCATTTAACAAAATTTTGAATCCATTTTAAATCTTGACACTCAACCTAATACCATGTAATTTCAAATATTTGTTTATCGTAGAGTAATTTAAGAATGAACTAAATAAATAAAATTATATAATTTTATTAAGTTTTTGCGCATTTGTATGATGATGATGATGATGTAATCTATATTTATACTATACATAAAAGAAGTTATAACGGATAATATTTACATCCCCGTTTTGCCCTTACAATATTTCATAATTTTTATTTTGTCATTGGTCACAATTATTTAGGTCAAGGCAAGCGAAATGGTGTATTCTATATCATGTACGAGTATGATCTAGACTATAAATATAAAACATCACAATCTAAAGATGGAGAAATTTTTTAATTGATCAGAGTCATATCATTTCCTAGTTACAACTATTTAGGTCAAAGTGGTGTATCTTTTTGTGTATGAATGTGATGTAGATCATAGATTTTAAAAATCACTATCTAACCAGTGGAGAGATATATTTGAACTATCAATCACATTGTTTGCCACAAAGCAATTATTCAGGTGGAAGTAGTATGTCTAATATATGGGTGTGATTTAAACCATAGATATGTATGAAGCATCAATATCTAACGGTGAAGACATGGTTAAGCAAATAGCCTTTTAAAATCTCACAAATTCCTATTTTTTATCCTCATCAAATAAATATTTGGGTCAAACAATGTAAAAAACTATTTGATATATTAATTATAGTATTTTTAAACTTTCTTTTCTTAATGTACTAAAATAAATTATAAATTACGTGCATTGCACAAGGTATAGACTAGATGTAGTTAAAAGGACGATTTATATAGATAATTTTGTTTATTGAAGGCTAAATATTTTTCTTATTACATGGTAAGCTTTGCGTTTAAAAACCAAACTATTAAACACCAATTATTATACATTGAGCAAAGTTATAAATGGTCAAAAAAAGATAATCTATTGTACGCAAAGGCACGACCAATGTGATTAATTAAAAGGGTAGATATGATAATATTATTAATCAAGATTGAAAATTGATTGGCTATATTCATTTTTCTTTTGGTAAGATAGTTTTAGATCTCCATATCAAAAGCAAAGAGAAGATTGGATTGTAATCATGTGTTGTTAAGTACACCAACTTCTCTAGTAAAACATATATATAGTCAAAAGTTTTTAACATTTTGGTTCAACCAATGAAGGTTTTGTTTTTAGCATTTGTCTTCTGGTAAGATTGGATTGTAATGTCTTTTGGTAAGGTTTTGATTAAATTACACAAATTATATTTTATTTAATTATTTTTTCAAAAAAAGAAAAAAGAAAATAAATTCTGACCATATTGTGGTATTTACGAGAGTGATTATAAAATGGTTAAAATTATTATGAAATATGTTTTTAAGGGTTGTTTTCAAATATAACAAAATGAGTTAAAATATTTATAAATATAGCAAAGTTTTAGTATATGTCGACCTATCGCCGCCTTTCACGGATAAAAAGTAACTTTTTTTTTATATTTGTAAATATTTTCAGCAATTTTGTCATTTAAAACAAATTTTCTATTTTTTTTAATGGTTTAAACCCAATTTTGATAAAATAAAAATTAAATTTAAAAGTATGCAATTCAATATTAAATTAATTTCGAGTGATTAAATGAGTGTTTGATGTGGGCTTTTTTTATCTCACTTCCAAAAGACCCAATCAAATAATATTTATAATTATTGACTTTCACAACTATTACTATTAAAGCATAGTATTAGCGGCACAAGTTGATTCGCAAGGAAGCACGAAGATTAGTTTTTCAAAGCTAAATATTTAGTTAAAGCAGTGCAAGGAAAGTAAAGGATAGATGTGCAATCAAACAAAACGTTTTAGCCGAAAGGAACAGATTCATCCAATGTAATTTTGATTATCGAATTATCAAAACAAGATTTTAACTTCGTATCTATGCCTAGCCCAATTGATTAGAAAAGCTAACAAATGGTCCAAAATATCAAATTAGCCAATTTTATTATATGTGAAGCATACTAATCAATTTAATTAACCGCATTACGCTTTAGAGATTATGGTAGGATAAATTTCCAATTGGAAAGGTCTAATTAGAAATTTAATTCGGTTTCTCCTAGGTCGATAGAATAATGCCCTTCGTTGTCGACCACAAATCACAAGCGTATCTAACCTTGTGCTTCTTAGAGATTAACCTACTATCATTACATGTCACATATTAGATGTTAATCTAAAGCATTGAATTGCACAATCAAACATTGGTTGTCGATCAATAGCAAGAAAATGTCATTCATAATCAATAAATTCAGAGTAAAACCCATAGACAAGAAATCTCAATCATATTATCAGAATACTCCAAAAAATACCATGGGTTCCTCCAAAATGCCATAAACTAGAAAACTATAGATCCTTCCCATAGTGGTAGAAAAGATAGAACCCAAGGTCGTTTTTGCTTGATTACAGAAAAAAATAAATGAAACCTAAAAACGAATTTTGTAGATGGATTGAGAGCAGAAAAACGAAGAAAACGACGGGTCATTTGCCCAACATGGTCACTCGGATCAAAAGATATGACTTAATTACCCAAGTGCAATTTTTGTATCACGTGATAGTGTTGCAGTGCTATTGAGGCTGCTTGCTGATTTTAGCGCCACGACGAGGTCTTTTAAGCATTTTGGTTTTTTCTAGCTTTTATTTGACCTAATTACTAAGTTAGGACTCCAAATTGGTCCCTTTTTTCTCCGTTTTCTTCCTAACGCTCGGTTCTACCTTTTAGGAACTCAATACCTACAAAATAACATTTTTAACACATTAAATAATACAACGATCCCGAGTTAAACTGTGGAAGATAACACATTTCAAGTGCTATCAATGTTTCAAATTGACTTTGGACATGGAAAAAATATTTTTAACAATTTCAAAATCATTATAAAAAATTTCATTAAAATGATAGATGAAAATTGGCATGTTAGCTATTGACAAAATGGAAGGATATACATAATATCATTCACAATTCAATTTCAATTATATAAAATACTAAAGATTATTGTTACCATTCTTTATACCTCACATCATTTACACAATTAATTTTTACACTTTGTGAAGTCAATTTCTAAAAAAATTGTCAAGACAATTTTCACAAAAAAAAAAGGTAAATTTACAAATAGGGTAATCGGTCAGATTTCCCATTCCCTAACCCTTATTTAAGATTTATTAGTCCTCCTATTTTAAAAAACATGTTGTGTTTGGTCTCAAAGGTTTTTAAAAGTTATTTTTTAATATTTGAATTTTTAAGAATAAGTTTAAAAAATGGAAGGCTGGGATTATTTAAATTGAAAAATACCTCAAGACCTTCTAAACGTTTTCTTAAAAATTCGAAGACTATAAAATTATATTTTGAAAACTATATGACCAAATGCACATACTCTTAAAAGTTTGGAGACTAAAAGGTTATAATTTGAAAACTCGATAACCAAACACGAATTCTTTCCAATTTAAAGATTAAAAATCTAATTTGTCCTAGATATTATAATTCTTTGATTTATACATGTTATGTTAAATTAATCTGCCGCCAACTTCACAATTCAAGGAACTGTTAATATTCTCCGCTAATACCTAATCTTTAAGAAAGATTATGATTTTTTTTTTCTACAACGAGAAAGATTTGGTTATTTGAACTATAAATATATAGGAAACATTTGAATATTTGATTCATAATTTATTATATATAAAGGCAATTTGGGCCAAACCGAATGTGTCTACCCTACCCGATAATAAAAAACGAGCTAAAGAAAAAAGGATCATTTTCCCAAAACTTCTGTGCTGACGGGACGGAAGAATTTGCAAGCGTTTGATTCAGCTTGAAGATTGAACAAAATTGTTATGATCGTTGTTAACAGCAGAAAATCGAACGTGGCACTCTCTCTGTGCTCCCAAGTTAAGATTAAATTTCCAAATTTTCAATTGCTCATCCCCAAGTTCATTTGGAGTTCAGATCGAGAAACAGCCACTGATACAATACCCAATGGTAGTTATTTTGCCAAGGAACAAAGATTTTTGTCTCTTTTCAAGCAATGTTCCACTGTGAAAGACTTGAATCAAGTCCATGCCCGTATTATCCAGTTGGGTTTCGATCAGAATCTCTTCGTTATTGGCAAACTCATTGAGTTTTGTGCGGTTTGGGACCATGGCGACATGAATTACGCTGTTGTTGTTTTCAACAGAATCGAAAACCCAGATGGGTTTCTTTGGAATACAATGATCAGGGGATTTGGAAGAATTAGTAAACTGCCGAAGGCGTTTGAGTTATACAAGAGAATGCTAGAGAAGGGAATAGCGACAAACAATTTTACTTTTTCTTTCTTGCTGAAGATTTCTGGGCAATTGGGTTCAATTATGTTGGGAAAGCAGTTACATGTTAATATTCTGAAACTTGGCCTTGATTCCCATGTGTATGTGAGGAACACGCTTATACATATGTATGGCAGGTTAAAATACGTCAAAATAGCACGCAACCTGTTTGATGAAATGCCCAAACCAGATTTGGTGGCTTGGAATACTGTAATTGACTGTCATGTCTCTTGTGGGATGTACAACGAAGCACTGGGTTTGTTTCTTCAAATGTTGCAGAGTGGCGTAGAGCCTGATGAAGTCACACTGGTTGTGACTGTCTCAGCATGTTCTGCACTTGGTGCACTGGACTTTGGGAGGTGGGTTCATTCCTATGTGAAGTGTAACGATAGAGGAAAGACTATTGCTGTTTTCAATTCATTGATCGACATGTACGCCAAGTGTGGAGCGGTTGAAGACGCCCGCGAGATGTTTAACACAATAAGTGGCAAGAACGTAGTAACATGGAATACAATGATCATGGGATTAGCAACACATGGTGATGCAGAGGATGCGCTGACACTATTCTCAAACATGTTAGCAGAGAAGGTCGAGACTCCTGATGGTGTGACTTTCTTGGGAGTATTGTGTGCTTGTAACCATGGAGGAAAGGTGGAGGAAGGGAGAAAGTATTTTGATCTAATGACCAAACACTTCAATATTCAACCCACACTAAAGCATTATGGATCCATGGTGGATATTCTGGGACGAGCTGGATTTGTAGAAGAAGCTTATCAGCTGATAAGGAGCATGCCAATAGAGTGCAATGCTGTTATATGGAGAACATTACTCGCAACCTGTCGGATGCATGGAAACGTTAAACTCGGGGAGAGAGTAAGGAGCCATGTTTTGGAGATAGAGCCAGATCATAGTAGTGATTATGTTCTTCTTGCAAATATGTATGCAAGTTCTGGTCAATGGAATGAAATGATGAAGACCAGAAAATCAATGCAACGGAAAGGAGTGCAGAAACCAGAGCCTGGTAATAGTTATTTGGAAATTAATCCATTGTAATGATACAAAAACCAGAAAATCTGAGTTTTCGATGTGCATTCGTTTGGAGTTCTTATTTAACATGTAAGTCCTCACACCTGTGTCCTCTTAATTCTTTTAATGTATTCTGTCACACATCATAGTAGAATGGCAAATCAAGGTTGAAATGCAGAACATGTATAATAATATCAGAAAGATTTTTCAAGTGAAATAGTTAGTTTTCACACTATTTTTACAAGAGGAAATCCAAGACACGAGTTGTTTTCGAAGTCTAGGCAATTCAACCTATGACATCTTTTCCTTCTTTTCCTTCCATTCTTCTATATCTGCTTTAATCTTTGCTTGCACACTCGCACTAAACCCTGGATATGGTTCATATTTGAATAAACTTTGAAGAACCTACAAACCAAACATCAGAAACAAACAACAGAGTTCCTTCATTATCCACACCGACAAAAAACTCTCACAACATGGGAGAACCAGATAAAGAGTACCTCCAAAACTACAAAGAATGGAGCCATTAGAAAAGCTTGTGCAAGATTGTCTAATAAAGCCGGTGCTCGTTTCTATCATAAAGAGGAAAGTTTAATCTAGAGGCCTAAGAACCAAAAAGAGATGGAATCAATTCACTGAGATGAAGTAACCTGTCTACCTCAAATACTCCATGTCCTATAAACTGATTGGTCCAACAGAACAACTGAGCTGCCAGTACAACCTGATATACAATAAATATGAAATTAAATTTACAACAAACAAATTCTCATTTGAGATGTAAAACTTCAACACATCTACCAAAGTACAACCACATGATATCAGATTGAGCTGTTTCCGACACTTGCCACTAATCCCATCTACAAGCAAACCCATCAAGGGAATTTCAATCCACTCAACAAATGATCCATTGGGAAGATTAGTAACAAGAGGACTAGGGATCCAAATGGGGTTAAGCTATAGGAAAAAAACTTACTTCAAAAACCAAGGACCCAGAAATTAATCGATTGATTACCTTCAAAGTTTGAGAATAACCAAGCCTATTAGCGATGAAGCTTGCTCCAACCCAACAAACGAAACAAAGCAAAGCGGCCATGGACCCTGCTTTCTTATCGAAAACCACATAAGATCCAGCATACATTAAAGTTAAGAGAAATCCGAAGTTCAAAACCAAGCCATGGTCAAACCCACAAGGGGATTTGGGAATAGTGTAGAATGAAGGTGTGAAATACAAATACATGAGACTGGTGAAGAAAATCGGCCAAACAAACAGAACATGAATGAAAATATTGATTGGGTTGCTGTGATAGGCGCCATAGAAGGCGAAGTGCCTCTCCAGATCAAACAATCCAGACTTCCCCATAGTTAAATCTTCAGAGAAAATAGACAGACAACCCAAATACGAAACGAAACGATTGCGGGAAAATTTTCTCAGAAGACGACCGGAGAGATTATGAGGGTTACAAAATAACTAACTATCAGAGAAGGATACCTTAATTGGTTTGGTTAAAGATCGTCAGCTTAATTAATCACATTATTAATTCGAGTAGATAAGCATTTATTTTTTTTTAGTGGATAAGCTGTTTAAAGTGGAGTAATTGGTTAGGAAACATTAATAATTGAAAAAATTTGGGAATGGTCCTTATTTTGTTATTTACTTTTTTGTTTTAAACTTTGAAATTCATGTTTTCTTAATCTAATTTTATTTTCTTTCTTATTTCTGAAAACAGGTCAAATATTTGATATTAAATGTGCGTGATGCATATGAGAACTAAAAAGAGAAAAAAAATATTGGAGAAAAAATTGGAGTTATATTAATTGCTATATACATATATCTTACTTTGTATTTGACCAGATTCGCATAAAATTGAAAATTGCGTGATTCATCTATAATAATAATAATAATAATAATAATAATAATAATAATAATCTATATTAAAAGGGTAAAATAGAGAGAATTTTTAACTCTCTATTTTGCCCCTACTTCTTTTTAGAATTTACATTTTGGGTTATTTTGATAGATAATGTTATTTTAATAAATAATGATAAAAACAGTGTTAGGTTGAAAGTATTGACAAAAATAGGATAGCGAAATCCACTATTTCCACATGGAATGCAAATCGTGGTCCCGATTTGCCAATTTTTTTTTTCTTTTTTCACTTTTTCGTGACTCCCTCTCTTTCCCTTTTTTTTTTCCTTTTCTTCTTCTTCTCCGATTCTTCTTTTCTTCTCCCAACTTTTTTTCTTCTGGTCCAAAATTCGACGCAAACTCCGGTGAGCAAGAGATAAGATCGAGTGAGTGAGAAAAGAAGCGAGACGAAAGAGAGAGCGAGAGCAAGAGAAGAAGAAGACGTCCCGCTCTCGCTTTCATCTCTTTCGTCTCTTCTATCTCTGGCTCTCACGTTCGCCTCTGTTGGTATCGTTGGATTTTGGACCAGAGGAAGAGAAAAAAAAGGGAAAGGAAGAAAGTGAAAGAGAGGGATTCACGGAAAAAAAAAAAAAAAAAAAAAAGTCTACAATTCGCTACTCTATTTTTGTTAATACTTTCAACTCAATCCTACTTTTGCCATTATTTATTAAATAACATTATTAAAAAAAAAAATCCATTTTGTGCTTTTGTCCTTTTTCCTGAAAATTTTTTTAAAACTCCACTTTTTTCTTCACTCTTGATGAAGTTTTTTTTTTTTCTTCTTTTTAATCTCATACCCTTCATTTTGGAACCTTTTGTGTATATTAGAACCTTTTGTGTATAATTAATTCTTTATAACACAACAACATGAAAGAGAAGTTTCACAAAATTAGTTTGTTTTAATGTGATTTCGTTAAAAGTCATTGGATCCCAAGAACGATTTCAAGATTTCTTAAAGATTAGTGATTTACTCATGCTTTTAAATTTTATTTCAATTTCATTTTTAGTTCAATGGGAATTGGTGATTAGTGATGAAAATTGTTACTTTTTTTTCTTCCTCATTTTGTATTTATGTATTCAAAGGCATTTTGATTAACTCTATCACATTTGATTTTTGTTTGTTTAGTTTGGGTTTTTTTCTTTTTCTTTTTTTTGGAGAGATTTGATTTAAGGTTTATTTATTTTGGTAAAGTTGTAAAAATTTAAAGAGTCATCATGTTTTTTTTTTTTTTTATATATAGATATTTTGATAAATGAATTTTATGAATTTATTTTTTTCAAGTCTTGCCACATAATATTTTTTTTATAACTATTTGTGTCTCTATGTTTTACTTAGATATTTTAATTTAATTATTAAAGGCCGATATAAAAGAATGGACATATCTTTAACCAGTCAAGGTTTATTAAAATTTCATAATGTGCGCTATTTTAAAAATTCTATTAAGAGTTTATCCAAAAAAATATACATTATTCATAAATATAAATTTGCGTTAAATCAAACCTAAATGTTTAAAATAATCTATACATAAAAGTCAAAATCAAATCATTCAAAATATAATTAGAAAAATCTCGAAATTTTAATTTAATCTCCACATCTTTTATGCATGGTACTTTATATCAAATTTATCTAATTTATATTTTATTGAAACTTTATTTTTAATTCTACAAAGTTCAACTGATGAAAATAAAAGTACATAAATATATTAACATGCAACCATTTTACATTCAAATCGTCGTGCAAAATGCACGTGTTATTAAATTAGTATTTTTAAAATAATTTTTAAAATTTATTATTATTATTATTATGTTGTTGGTGCTGTGGTTGCTGGAAAAAATTATTTGAGACTAAATTAATTATTAATATTTTTACATACAAAATAGTTGTTTGTATTTGTTTTCAGAAAAGAAAAACGATGTTCACTTTATCACTCATCTTCCATTTTTTTTTCCACTTAATTCATCTACCCGCCGAATTAAAAGCAAGATTAGTGGTTAAAAATATTATTTTAATAGTTTTGTAAAGAGTGAGTTATGTTAAATAAATTAGATTTTATTCAAATCACAAATTTACTATATTTTATATATATATATATATATATATATTTTTTTTTTTTGAGTTTGTTGGTGTCTTATTAAAATTGGCCCATGCAGGTCTCGAACCTGCGACCTTCGCGTTATTAGCACGACGCTCTAACCAACTGAGCTAATAGGCCAATGTGTTGTTAGTGCTTCATGATATTTTAGTAACTCAATCACTATGCCTTTTAAAGTAGCAAAAAATTTAAATTATATTAGCCCGTGCAAGTCTTGAACCCCTTCCCATTATTAGCAAAATGCTCTAACTAACTAAGCTAATAGACCATCTTGATATTAATGTATTTAAAAGAGACTAGTTTATTACTATAGGCACCGGTAGTAGTTCATCGTGTCTATCACAAGTGAAATTTTGTTATATTTACAAATATTTTGGTTCATTTTCTTATATTTGAAAGCTAACCCTTTTTAAAAAAATATAAAAATTAAAAAAAATTAAAAAAAACCATTAAATTGAATATATATAATTGTAGGCAATGTCTAAAAGTAAAGAAAAAACACCAAAAACATGAGAATAATGGTGAACCAGATTAATATATATATATATATATATATATATATATATAGACACACACTTGAATGCTACAAAAAATTCTATAAAAAAGATTAAAAAAAAATTAGGAAGAACAGGTTAACAAAATTAAAATGAATACTAAAAAAAACTTAAAGTAGAAGAAAATGAAAATGAAGATTAAAGAAGAGGAAAATGAAGAAAGAATACCTTATGGAAATTAAAGATTTAACTTAGCTAAGCAAATTTAGATTTATAATCTTAATTTGATTTTATTAGATTTATTTTTATTTTGATAACATGACTTTTAAATTTTTTATTTTTTTTTCTTTTTTGTTTTCATTTAGAGTTTAGATTTAAATAATATATAGATTTTTTGTTTTTTGTTTCTACATTTTTAAAATGTGACTTTTAGATTTTTTTTTTCTTTTAATTGTTTTTATCTTTTTAAACGTGAAATTTAGTTTTTTTTTTTTTAATTTAGATTTTAGATTTTTTTTTCTTTTTTTATTTTTATCTTTTTATTATATATGTGATTTACAGTTTTTAAAATTATTTTTTTAATAATGTAAATGTGAAATTACATCAGATAAGCAATCAAAGTTTCCTCTCCTAGCCGCTTTTATTATTATTATTTTTTTAGTTTTATCTTTTTATACATTATTTATATATGTGATAAAGAATTTTTAAATTTTATTAATTTTTTTATTTAATAGTTTTAATGTAAAATTATATTATCTAACCCACTTCGAAAGTAAAAATTTATTGTCTATGACAATCAAGCCCAACACAGAAGGGTGGATAGAAATGGTTTCCTTATCCTTTATTTCTTCTTCATGCTCAATAAGATTCCAAAGCCAACCCATGTAATAGCCATCAGTTTCTATTATCTGTTCTTCTAAAATTATGGCCAAGGCTATTGCAGGCTTCAGCATTATCAAACCAACCCTGCATAGCTCAAATCTCCACCCACACAAATCAACTATCATCCCACATTCAAAACTGGTATAGAATTGCCTTTTCTCTTTTCGCCTCAAAATTCCATTCATTTTTAACATCCTCAATTTTACCATTATATTATGATTGTTGCAGCTTTTAAACTCTAGAGCTTTCAGTCATCAAGAACTGGTAAGTTCCTCTGATTCCCACAACAAAGAAAGTAAAATTGATTGAGAAATTCAATATACAGAAGCTCATGTGTTTTTGTTCAATAAATAGCCTGAAGTTACAAAGCCACAAAGGGGTTCTCTGAGCAAAGTGAATGCCTTCCCAGATTGGCAATTGATGGCAGTCCTAGTTGATCACTTGGATGGCCAAAGAGACCTTGTTACCAATAAATCCATAGTGCATCTTAGTGATGAAGCTATAAAGAATGTCTGTAAGTGTTTGATTGTGCTTAATTTTCTGTAAAGCTGTTGCAGACTGTAGGCAGAATTAAGCCATTGGAATGGAAACTGACCTTAACTTTAACTAAAAAACCATTGTTTAATGTCAGACAGTCTTTACATCATGTTCACATGTTGGGGTTGTTTGTTCTTTGGCTCCATGAAGGTACCATATCTCCAGTTTCAATGTGTTTGGGTTGAGTCAAATTGTTGAGTACTGAACAGGATTATGGTTTTAGGATCCATATTATGACTCAGAGGTGTACAGGAAAGATGGAGGAGATGGAACAGGACATTGGGTCTATGAGAAGGTAACTTTCTTTTGTGGGACTTAAAAGATCTTTAGCAATGGCACTATGTTTAAGGTTTTTTCTTTGTAAATGTCTGATATTGCAGCAAGAGGACATTGAAGAAGCAGCAAGAGCAGACCTATGGAGGGAGGAGCTGATAGAGGAGATTGAGCAAAGGGTCGGAGGACTAAAAGAGTTGGAAGAAGCTGGAAAGAAATAAGAGATTTTGGGAATCCATTTGTGTTCTTAATTTGTTACGGCATAAATCGTTCTGTGTATATATTGAAACACTTGGGATTCTTTAGCTGTTGGAAATATGAGAGTTCTAGAAAAGAGAACAAAAATGTAAAACAGCAGAAACCATCCAAAAACATAAGAAAACATCAGTTCTTGTATGAAAGGATTTGCCTAATGTTGTATCATCATCATTTTTTGGGTCAGATTTTTCGGTTTTTGTTTGATAAAAAATAATGAAAAGTCGGGTTAAGTGAGCATCAGAGAGATTCCCAAAAGACGATCGATCATCATTCTCATGTTGAGTGCTGACGTCCCTGTCTGTTTCATCGTCACTTGCTCAATTGATCAACAAAAAAACTGGAATCCAAAATTTAGCAAACAGTCAGTAGAAGTCTTGAAGAAAAAGCCAGAAGAACAACGAACTTGTTTGGCAAGAGAACAATTGTAAATTTAAAACCATCAAAGGCAGAGAGAATTGGAAATAAATTCCCTACTGTGAAGACGGAGAGAAACAACTTTGAAACAAGCAACAAAAAGCAAATTAACATCAGAATCGAGAACCGTTGAGACGAATGGGGCTAGGGTTTTCAATACGAAGTTCTATAATAGGGAAGGAAATCAAAGCTGAGTGGCTGTGAACGAAAATCGTGACCGTTGATCAAAGGGAACGACGGAGTTTTAGACGGTTCAATATGAAGTCTAAAGCCCAATATCAAGGGCCATGATTTGTTTTGAACCTATGGCTTGTTCTATAATGGGCTTGAATGGGCTGAAATAGTGGGGAAGGATTTTTTTTTTTTTTTTTTTTTTTTTCCAATTGATAGTCGTTTCACGGTTAATAACTAATTGTATAATAACAATTTTATAGAATTGTAAATATAACAAAATTTATTAATAATAGTAATAGTTTATCACGAATAGACTCCTCCTGGCTATATGGCTTATCACATATAGACTTTAAAAGTTAATTTAAATTCTGCTACATTTGTAAATTTTTTTGCATTATGCTATATTTGTTAACATTTTGTGCTTGATTTGTATGTTTGCAACTGCGCTTTCTTTTTTCACAACCCGGATTCAAGAGGGAGACATGCATGAATCAAGATTACATCCCGAATGAGAGAAATCATGAGGATATGAAAGTATGGTTAAGAATGACTTAAAAGAATTGAAAATTACTACTTATACAAACAATGTGCACTCTCCTTTTTCGTGGCTCAGTCATAAGAACTCCACAACTAAACGTACTTACAGTATCACATGGCTAATAATTAGTTGTATAACAACATTTTTTAAATATTTTAAATATAGTAACATTTATCAATGATAAACTTTATTGCTGATAGAACTCTATCAACGATATAGTCTATCACTGATCGACTTCTAAAACTCTATCTAAATATTTCCATATATGTTGATACGTTGGGTCTAATTGTTATATTTGCCGCAAGTTTATATGAATTTTTCATTTTTGATCTTTTGTTATAATTTTCATAATTGATTATGACACATTTTTCTTTTGTTTATTTTTTAAAATAGATATTTTTATTATTAGTGTATGTCTTAATATTATAATTAATAGATGATATTTTTTTAAGGTGTTATGGCTATTTTTAAGATATCAATTAATCCTTAATATTGATGTTGAACCTTCCAATCTGTTTATCGACATATTGATAAATATTTTAATCCTTGTGTGCATGTAGTACACATTTCGATTTGATATTAAATAGAATATTGAGTTAAATTACTTTTCGTTTTGGTTAGTAAATAATTACATATCATTAATCTTGGTTTTTTTTTTTTTTTTTTAACTATTAGAGAATTTAAACATACTATTGTTTAAGAAATATAGTTTGAGCTAAGCTCACTTTCTTTTATGTTTTAGGTATGATATAATCATCGTAAAAGATTTAAAGTTTACACTATAAATGACTGATAGATAACTATGAAAGATACCATTATAAATTAAAGAGAGAGAAAAATACTTATACAATTGTTTTTCTTAATCCAATTTGAATTATGGTTTAAGTCTATTAATGTCATGGTATCAATCATTTTTTTAAGTAGTCCACCCAGTTTATTTGGACGCTCGGATTCGTCTCCAATTTGTATAATTCAAGTTTAGATAATTTTAGACTCTAGATGTCTCGATTTTGCCTTTAATGTTATTTTCCATTTTTTGGTTTGTTTTCTAAATCCAAAATCATCCATAAATAATGAGTGAACATCCAATCTTATCTAATAGTTTTTATTTTTTTGTCAACTCCTTTAGTTTAATATTTACAAATTTGAAACAACTTCCATCTCTTAGGGTTTCATTATTTGTTTCCTTCCCCTTAAACATACTTTAATAAATTAACACTCATGATTAATATATCAATTATTACTTCATCTCCGTAAATAACATATAGTTTTAAAATAGAGAAAAAAAACAAAAGAAAAAGAAAAAAAGAAAAGACTTAAAGAAAGTGGTAAAAAGCCCGAAGTCTAATTTGAAAGTTGAATGTGAGCCATATACCTATATATAACTAACCCCTTAATTAAGCTACTACATATTCACCTTTTTTCTCTCTTTCAGAATGACATATTCACATTTCTTTGTGGTGAAGGAAATGTCTGCAATTGGAAATCCCATGTATGGGGTTAAGTTTATATATGCTTTCTACTTCACGTTCAAATTAATATATGTGTCACAAAAAATAATATATGTAATTTCATTTTGGAAATCAAAAATAAAATGGTTAAAATAAATTGAAACAAAAAAAAATCAAAATGTCATCGTAGGCAACTACTGAAAATATTAAAAAAAAAAAACAATTTTATGACAATTAAATATTGTAAAGTCGTATAACTGTTGCATATGATTTATTCCGTGTGAGCATTCATATGTATTGAAAAAAATATTATAAAAAAAAGGACAATAAGGTAAATATAAATACGAATAGATATTATAAATTCAAGTTTACATTAGGAAAATTATTTTAAATGAAAAACTATTAAAAATATCGATAAATAATAGTAAAATATCACCATTTATTTACTATAAACTAATATTTATGTGTATCACGACACAAATATATACAAATACAGATAATAGTCTATCGCAGTCTATCAAACGGTAAAATTTTGCTATATTTAAAAATAACCCTTTAGATTTCACATTATAATGGTATGTTAAGTTTAACTTTAAAAGTATTTAATTTTGAAAAAATAAAATGTTTGGCAACTACCTCAATATAACTTTTTAAACACATTCAAAATTTATTTTAAACTCTTTTTATCAAAAGAGTTTAAATATAATTGACTTCTTTGAAAAACATTTTTTCTTTAGTCAATCCAAACATGTCCTAAATTTCCTTCCATGAAATTTTAATGTATGGTTAATAGATTCTTGAAGGCCATAAATAGATTCTTGAAGTAAAGGTTTTTTAAACTTTTGATATTATGTTAAAAAGAATCCTTAAACGTAGTTTGTAATGGAGCTCCAATTGCCAAAGCATTTTTAAAGTCTACGAATTAATTGAATATGTAATTGAAATATCTAGATACTTTGTAGACATTTCTTAATATTCAAAGGCTAATTAGTAATGATCCTATCAGTTTATAATTCAAATTTGTAAATATATTTAAGCTACGTTTATTTTGAAAATATAGAAAACTAAATTTCGAACTATAAATTTAATCTCTTAATTTTTATCCTGTAACTAATAGGTTTTTTGAACTACAAAAGAAGGGAAAATACTTTTTGTTCATGAGTTTTGTGTTGAGTATAATTTTTTTTCCGTCCTTTAAGTTTTGAAATGCTACATTTTTATTCTTGACTTTGGAATTTTGTTTTTAATTTTTGTTCTTAAATTTCAAAATGATACATTTTTACCCCTATTTTTTTTAGAAATTTTTTACCCCTAAATTTTAAGTATAATTTTCATGTACTTGTTTCAAAATGTTAATATTTTACCATTGAGTTTAATTTCTATTTGCTCTATAAATTTCAAAATTTTATATTCTTATTCATAGCTAAACATTAAACTAGTTTAAATTGACTAGTGACCAAATGAAAACTAAACTCCAAATACGTAGAATCTAATAACATTAGAAACGCATATTCAAAACTCAAAAGATCACAATAAATTTTTTTTAAAAATAAAAAATATCTAATAAGTCATTAACTTTAAACTTTAATAAGTCTCTTTATTCAACATTTTTTTAAAAAAAAATTAATTAATTTATTGGATATAATATTACACTTTCAAGTCTATAAATTTCTTTAGTAAAAAGTATTACGAAAAAAAAAAAAAAAAAACTCATTAGATATAAAATTACAAATTCAGTTTGAAGGAAGTTAGAATATAGTCTCTCTAATGTGATAAAACTTCATACATAATCTGTATCATTTGATAAAAACCTTGATAAATAGGGACAAAATTTTGAGATTTATGAATGATGGTAATGCATGAGATGATGTTAAGAGAGTAAAGTTAAAAGGGAAAGTAGTGATCCAAAGTTTGAAAAAGGTTAGATTTGAAAGAGAAATTAGAGGAGTGGTAGTTAGTGGAGGGAAATGGGAATAGGGTAAGAGATGGCAGCTTAGGTTTTAAAATTGAATGGTAAAATGGTAAAATGGTAAAATGGTAAGTTTTGTGTGGGTTGGGAGAGTTGATGTGAGACATTAAATGGGGTTGCTTTGTTATTTAAATACATAGAAAATGAAATGATACATTTGTTTTGTAATTGTGACAGTACAAACAACACAATACACTTCCGGACCCACCCTAACTTCTCTTTCCTCTCGCATGCATACACAGTACACCACGCTCCATATATATATATATATATATATTTTTTTTATTAATATTATTTTTGTCCTCACCTTCTAAAGTTTTAATTTTAGTCTTTATATTTTCAATTCTCCAATTTTAGTTTTAGTACTCTCGATAAATTTTAAATTTAGTCCCTCAAAGTTAATTTTTATCAAAATTAATTAATTAATTTTCAAGCAAGAAAATACAATATGGGTAAATATGAATATGTTTTTAAAATTTGTAGGGAAGGTGCTATTAAATAAAAAAAAAAAAAAAAAACAAACAAACTTAAAAAATCCAACAATAAACTACCATTGTGGACTAAATTTTAGATTTATTGAAATTAATAAAAGGACTAAAATTGGACAATTGGAAGTAGAAGAATTGAAATTAAACAATTTTCAAAGTACGTATAAGAAACAAAATGGTGTTTTAACCTTTTTTTTTAGTTCACTTATCACCATGGTATTAAGTCTTCATCTGCATGCATGTTGATATTTTCTACAATTTTTACATTTCTATAGGTTCTATGTAAATATAATATAAACAATAAACATGTTAACTTATTATTTTTTTTTAAAAGAAATAATATTTAATTTTTTATTTAAATATCTTTTTTGAATTTTGTTGGTTCAATAAAATTTTCAAAAATATCAATCATGTCAAAATTTTATCAATATTTATGTCAATATTTTAGATTACAATTTTACTTCTCCAAATCTATCTATTTGTTTTTGCTAAAAAAACTTTTGAATTTGTTATAACCCTATTACACATAGAATAGAAATCCATACATTTTTTAAAATTCAAGGTCATCAATTGAGGCACCAACTCGAGAGTTTCATATGGACGAGCTTTACAGTTTAACTTATTTTAGAATTAAATTGTAATTTTTTTATTATTATTATTATTTACAATATGTGGAGTGAGAGAAAAGAAACTTTTACACCAAAGGTGATAATACAAATTTATATTAGTTGAGTTATACTCTTATTGACATTAAATTAAAATTTTAGTCTTTCAACTTTTAACATTGTTATTGTATATATTTAATAGGTTTTTGAGTTTTCAAAATATTTTTTTTGAAAACCTTTCAATTTTGTGTGTCGGATATATTTAAATATTTATTGAAAAAAAAAAATCCAAACCTATTTGACCAAAAGACATATATTATATACAAAATTAAAGCCCAAAAACCTAGTTAGATATTTTGTTTGAATGTTCATGTACCAATTCAACATAACTGAAGTGTTGGGCTCTAAACTAGTAATTTAACTTAATTTTTAAAGTTAATTAATGTTTTGTTAATCTATAAATTATAAAAATTTTGACAAGTATCTGACAGTTAAATTTTTGTTAACTCAGTCTAGATCTGAAGTTACAAAAATTTTAGTATACTAACATTTCAAATTTGTATTTAACAATAATTCATCATTGCTAATTGTTTAAATTATGATCCAATTCCTTACTTTGCAGTCAAACACATATTTAAAAGAAGGAAATACAACTAACTCTATTTCATTAGATCCGTTATTTTCAAATTGTATGTCAAACAAACCCCCATTAATCACTCAGGGCTATTAAAGATTTAATGAATTTCTAAAAAAGACTTATATATATTTCTTACATATATCTGTTAATTTGAGTCATACTCTTGGTGAGTCTCCAAATGAACACAATGAAGTTTGATTTAAAGAATTGAGCATAGTGGAATGAAAAATTCAGTGTAATTAAAATATATCACATATCGTTACAATATTAAATTGATGAAATGAATTTGGTCACCTTTGTTCATAATATAAAGATTATGAAATGATAAGTTTTTTGAGAAAAAGTAAGAATTGAAGATAGATGAGGGTGAGGAGATAAGAAGAATGAGTATGAACATAATTGGGAGAAAGGAAAAAGTAATACAAAGCTTTTACAGATACGAAGAGTCAAGTGGAAGCCATGACCTGGAATTCGATCAACAAATGGATGGCCAAACACATTCTTCCAAAACAGTATAGAATCCAATACCAATTCCAATCCCAAATTATAAATAAAGTTTAAATTTTTAAATTTGTCATTCTATAATTAAGTCTTAAATACTCGTTCCATCTCTCGGTTTTATTGTTTGGTTATATACTTTCGGATAAATTTATAGTACACCCTATACTTTCTACCGATTTTTTAAAGACCAAGCAAATTTTGGAAAACTGAAAAAAAAAAAATGTTTTTGATTTTTTGAAATTTAGCTAAATATTGAACTCTTTTACTTGAAAAAGATGAAAACTATTTTAAGAAACGGAAAACAAACACACAATTTTCAATGACTAAAAATTAAAAGTCAAATAGATACTAAATTAGACCATAGTTTTTAATTTTTTATTTAAGTCTTGAAAACATAGGTGGAGAGTGGATAACAAAAAATTTAAACTTATGGGTCAGAAGTAGTGTTTATAATCTTAATTTTCAAATTGGTTTTACTTTTCTAATTCTGAAATATTGGTATGTTTCTTATGAAGTTTTCAAATTTAATTTCACTCTTGTTAAAGGAACATTTGAATATCTATTAGATTTTTTAAAACAAAAATAAAAACAAACTTGTTTTTTAAACTATACATTTTCTTTTCCAAAGTTTGACTCAATTAATTATTGAAAATGCAAGGAGAAAGTACATAAAAAGACACAAGAAATTTATGGAGGTAGAAGAAGTGTTTATATATTTAATTTTTAAAAATCAAATAATTATCAAACAAAAACTACATAACTATTAAACGTAATCTTAGAACTTTATAAGATACGTGTGAAACTTTAAAGATCAAATAAACACAAATATCAAAGTCCCTAAACTTATAATTTAACTTTAAAGTTATGTGTTAAATTACAAAGTTAGTTTCAAGTGGTTTAAAGAAAGTGAGAATTTAGTCCTTATAGTTTGAAAAAATCTCATAGATAGTCCCCATGATTTGATAAAATCATCATAAATAATAATTATTTACCCTGAGGACTAAACTCTAATTACAAATCATAGGTACTAAATTAAGAATTAAATTTGCAATTTTCTTTTTCTTAACCATATGAGAGAATGAGGATCAAACGTCTGACCTCGAAGTTGATAGTACATTGTGTATAATGCTAATCGAGCTATTCTCGGTTTTAATTTAATATCACCTAACATTTCTTTTGTTTATAGGCAAAAAAATAAAAAGATATAATAGTTTAGTTGTATAAGGAAAAAGCCTTTTCAATAAGCAACCAAAATTAGCTAGGGAAGAAAATGTAATTAAGATGAAAATAAATTAGGGTTTTTGTGGTGGTTTCAATGCAAGCAGAGAATAGTGTACGTGTGTTGGTTCATCCTTGCATCACCCATGTGGATGCCAATACTCCAACTTTCCAATGAGATATTAAACGACAAGTTTTGTCATTGGAGTGTTCATGTCGTTTTTTCCCACAACCTTCCAAATCCAAACAGAACATTAGGGTTTTGTAAAAAGTGTTTTGGTCGGTTATGCCAACTTTGTAAACTTATTGTAAATATTTGCATTTTATGTGCTTTCGCCGACAGCTATAGTAAAAGTGAAAAAAAAAAGAAAATCTTTTTTTTTAATCACTACATTTTGAATTTAGCTTCTATTTAGTCTTTAGATTTCAAATTATTACACTTGTAGTCCTTAAATTTTGATTTTGAGTTTAGTTTCCTATTGTTTCAAAATGTTACAATTTTACTATTGGGATTTGAGTTCTTTTTCAATTTGGTCCTTTTAACTTCAATTTTTTTCTTTAATGCTAATTTCTATATTAATTAATTTAAATAATGAATTTTAAAATTAATTTTGATGGTAATGACAAAATAGCAAAATGTAATTAGTTATAATATTTTAAAACTAATCAACAAACATTACTAAAATATGAGTATTTAGTGAAAGTTCGAGGTTATAAGTGTAAATCTTACAACTATAGACTCAAATTTATACAAAACTCAAACTTTAAGGATAAAGTCGTAATATTTTAAAATTTAAAAATTAAATTAAAATAAAATTTAAAATTTAAAAGACTAAATAGGTAACATTTTGAAATATTGGGACTAAATCGAAACTATATTCAAAATACAAGGTGAAAAAGGTTATAAAAAAAGGGGTTAAGAGGAAGGGAAAGGGGAATGATTCTTTTGATTGCTTATTCACGAGGGTTATTGATGGAAAGTAAATGAGACAGCGGTTTCTTATTTTATGGGTTTGGATTCACCATTTCTGTGAAGTTTGGTTGGACCGTATGAGTATTTAATTTAATTTAATTAATTAATTTTGCTTATTCAATTCTTTCAACTTTTTCAAGTTTTTGGGTGTAAAGTTATAATTAATGTTTCTATGTGTGTTTTATTTGATATGGAAAGTTTTCCATCCAACCAAGGCTTTTATATCTTTCACCATTTTTCAACACATCTCCCTCCAAAAACTTTACCTTCCCAACAAACATGGAGCTATCATTTTTTATGGGGAGGGGGAAGCTTTGAACCATGCACCAATTATAGGTTTACTCTAATAATCTATACATTTTTAAATTTTAATAAATTATTATACACAAAATTGGAATTAATAAATTTTGACGAAGATGGAATTTTGTCACACTTTGGTAGTCCCTTTTTTTTTTAAAAAAAAAAAAAAAACAAACAAACAAACAGTAAAAAATCTCTCTTTAAAAAAAAAAAAAACAAAAAAAAAAAAAAAAAAAATAAAAATCTTTTTAAAAGAAAAAGAAAAAAAAAAAAAAAAAAAAAACATCAAAAAAAAAAAAAAAAAACAAAAAAAAAAAAAAAAAAAATAAAAATCTTTTTAAAAGAAAAAGAAAAAAAAAAAAAAAAAAAAAACATCAAAAAAAAAAAAAAAAAACAAAAAAAAAAAAAAAAAAAATAAAAATCTTTTTAAAAGAAAAAGAAAAAAAAAAAAAAAAAAAAAACATCAAAAAAAAAAAAAAAAAACAAAAAAAAAAAAAAAAAAAATAAAAATCTTTTTAAAAGAAAAAGAAAAAAAAAAAAAAAAAAAAAACATCAAAAAAAAAAAAAAAAAACAAAAAAAAAAAAAAAAAAAATAAAAATCTTTTTAAAAGAAAAAGAAAAAAAAAAAAAAAAAAAAAACATCAAAAAAAAAAAAAAAAAACAAAAAAAAAAAAAAAAAAAATAAAAATCTTTTTAAAAGAAAAAGAAAAAAAAAAAAAAAAAAAAAACATCAAAAAAAAAAAAAAAAAACAAAAAAAAAAAAAAAAAAAATAAAAATCTTTTTAAAAGAAAAAGAAAAAAAAAAAAAAAAAAAAAAGAGTTAAAGTCCTTTTAAGAGGACAGGATAACAAAAGTAGAATAAATAACCACTAGCAAATTAGACCTCGCAATCTTTGCACGATGGATGGGTTATTTTTATCACTATCAATTTGTTTTCCAATTAAACCTCATATTATCTAATATAGTATTAAAGTTTATGAAGTCTAGACGAGACCTTAAGATAGATGAACCAATCTTGAGGGAGCATGTTGAGAATCATGTTGCGTTATAGCAAAATGTAATTGTCACACATTGCAAAAGTTCAAAGAAGTGATGAGCTCCAAGCACTAGTTTCAAATCGTCCCAAACGTTAGTGTGCTTAAACTCTAGTTAAATTCTTTTTTTTTTGGATTCTAGTGGAGAAAATGTGTGAATGGTACAAATATTTTGAGAGGGTGTTTTCTTTGTAATTAGGGTCGATGAGAGATTTCACTATGATTGTAATAATGTATATAGTAAATCTTTTTGGTTTGTGGTTTTTTCTTTCATTTGAAGTTTTTCCACTTTTTGTGTTTCTAGTACTATTGTTTTCTTTGTTATTTATCTGTTTATTTACATCGGTCGCAGTAAAAGATTTTTCTTAACAAATTTTATCTATCGTTGAATTACTCTTTTCATTGTCAATTGACATTCGGGTAAAGCTAACGTGTATGGGTATCAGCATGGCTGCGGGCTCAACAGAGTGAGTCTAACTGTCATTAAAAGCAAAAAAGATAGCACTTTTTTCGGGTTTATTAAATTGTTAGAAGATTAGAATCCCTTAAGTAATAACAATAGTTGTAAGGAAAAAGTGAAAGTCCTTCAACAAGATTTGGAAAACCACGTGGTTTGATGAAAAGTTGTTATTCCCCACCACGCTCAGCAACCGTATGGACTTGGCAGTTTGATGCCCCCACACGTCGGTTATTTCCTAAGGACTATATACTAAAGCAATCGCCAAAACACACCATTTCTCACCTCTTCACTTTTCTCTATATAACATTAACTCCCCACTTCCTCCCCTCACCAACTCACTCTTCCCCATTTTCACACTCTTCCAACTGGTCCCTTCATCTCTCCAATTCCCAACCCTGTTTTAGCTTTCTTTTCCTCAGATTTACTCTTTCTGTTCAGGTACAATGGCGTTTCTTGGATTTCTCTTGGTGGGTCTTCTTCTTTCTTTGGGATGTCATTCTGCTCTTGGTCACAGCAATGGAGGAGGTTGGATCGATGCTCACGCCACATTCTACGGTGGGGGCGACGCCGCTGGTACAATGGGTATGTAAAATCATTAAAACTTGTGCATTTTTTGTAATTTACGACCATAGGAGGGGCTTTTATGACGGGGTTTCTTTCTGCAGGAGGGGCTTGTGGCTATGGAAATCTGTACAGCCAGGGATATGGGACGAACACAGCAGCTCTGAGTACAGCCTTATTCAACAATGGACTGAGCTGTGGCGCTTGCTTTGAAATCAGATGTGTAAATGATGCAAAATGGTGTCTTCCAAACTCCGTTGTCGTCACTGCTACAAACTTTTGTCCGCCGAACAATGCGCTCCCCAACAACGCCGGCGGCTGGTGCAACCCTCCCCAACACCATTTTGATCTCTCCCAACCCGTGTTCCAGCAAATCGCTCATTACAAAGCCGGCATTGTTCCAGTGGCATACAGAAGGTACTAATTTTGTTGAATTAAACGCTTTAACTGAAACAGAGTCTGACTAATACGCAATGCAGGGTGTCTTGTGAGAAGAAAGGAGGCATTAGATTCACTATCAATGGCCATTCTTACTTCAATTTAGTTCTTGTAACCAACGTTGGGGGAGGTGGGGACGTTCATGGCGTGTGGATCAAAGGGTCGAAAACAGGGTGGGAAGCAATGTCGAGGAACTGGGGACAGAATTGGCAGAGCAATTCATATTTGAATGGACAGAGTTTGTCGTTCAAAGTGATGACCGGCGATGGCCGGACGGTGATATCCAACGACGTGGCGCCAGCTGGGTGGAGCTTTGGTCAGACGTTTAGTGGGGTGCAGTTCTGATGAACAGGAAGGCAACAACAAAACGGAACAGAACGGAACAGAGTTTTTTTTTTCTTGTTCTATCTTTCTTTCTTTTTTCTTTTTTGTTTTCTTAAAAAAAGGAAAACTTTCTAGGAAGTTGTGTTATTGTTAGAGTGGGCACTGTTTTTAATGTGTCCTCTTTTCTTGTTTTGATTTATTAGTATTTTTAGTTTGTGAGTTTGAAAATGTGGGGTTTGGTTGGGTTGGATTTGTTTTTGAAGGTTCTGCTGTGTGTGTTTTTAAGGCAATGGCAGAGGGAAAATACTGGCAGCGGTAGGCATTTGATATGACACCCGCCACTTTGTTTCTTGGATTAGCTTAGGACTTGGGAGTGTGTGTTAGTGTTAAATGTTAATGTGAGTGGGGTTTATAAGATAAACTTTAGTATTAGGTGGTTTTTCTTTTTTTAGGTGTCAAAACTCAAAAGGCTGTATTGAGAGAAGTCTTGTAAATCCAGCTCTTTTGATAGCTACTCTAACTTTTGTACTAAGTTTTATATGTAATTTGTTTTTATGTTTGTCTAGTTTGGTGTTCTATCTTCACGCATGAACGTTCCATTACAATGTACTCCTAAATTTGGAAAATTGTTCAAACGTTCCATTACAATTTTGGTATCCATGTTTAGGAGTAGCACGTGTGTAATAGATCTTTAGATTTTTAATTTTTTATCTAATATAACCTTCAACTTTAAACATATTGCTTTTCAAAATATTTTGAAGTCTTCATAAATTATGTTGCTAAGATTTTTTAAGTTTCAATATTTGTTGAATGGTTGATTAAACTAAAAAAATGTGTATCTCTAAACTCTAAATTCTTCATTTAAATTCTTCGTTTGTTCGTTTGTGTTCATTAAGTATTCACGTGTTTTAAGATACACTCATCTTTATGCAATTCAATCTAATCCATCAAAAATAAATAAATAAATAAAAGAAAAATATTTAAGTGCATTTTAAACTATACCTATCAATGTGCATTTCATCAAATTATCTAATCATAGTTTGTCATGTAACAAATTATTCTTATTTTAACAATATGTTGATTTATTTTTGTGTGATAAGTGCAAGATACATCTAAGTATTGCTCACTCAAAAGTATTTAATAAAAGAAGCAAGAAGAATTTGTAATGTACTAAATTATGATCGGATAATTTAATAAAATGCACGAACATAAGTGTAGCTTAGTATACCAAAGTTAAGGGCTTATAAAACACATAAATATAAAGTTTTCTTTTTTTTTTTTTTTTAAGAGACACAAGTAGAAAATTAAAATTTATGGATGTTGATATTGGAAAATGTGCGAACGAGAAAATTGTACCAAAACCCTATAAAACAACGATAATTGAACATCGAGGTGGTGTTAAACCACATGCACTCAACGCTCAAATTAGAATGAGTTTATAGATGAACTAACAAAATAAGTCGAGAGTTCTCAATAGTATTTTCAACGTACCTTTTACGAACTATCTCATTTTGTATATGTGAGAATCATTTTGTAACAAGGGTATAAGATAAACTCATTAACCATGGATTCCTTAAATTCCTTGGACTGTTACTAGTCAAGCTAAGTGATTACTTAACTCTGATCCTAATCTCTTACCTCTTAGTCATTAGTGTTGATCATTGTCCAATCATTTCCCAAATGGACAACTCCTATGTAACTGTTTTCTTTGGAAAATCGGACAACAAAGAGATGATTAAGAAGACAAAAAAAAAAAAAAAAAAAAAAACTATTTATTATTGTAGTCAAATACTAAAATAATATACGTTTAATAATTATCTAAACATAGAAAAAGTTAAATCTAATTATATCATTAAAATATAAAAATCAATAAATAATGGGTAAATTTGGAATAAAAAGTTTGCAGGATTTTGAGCCATGCTGAAGCTGAAATTTTTCTTTAAAATTGACATATTTTTGTTTTAGGACAAGTTGAAGTCTTGTTTTAATCTTATATTTGGGCTCCAGATATGCTTCTACCCCAATTTTGAGGCCCACCTTTTACCCTAGCCCACTGGACCTTCAGAGATGAACCCTCATGTCCAGTTTAGAATATCCCAATTCCTTCTAATATCATTTTAGTCCTTATATTTTGATATTTGTTTCATTTTCGTCTCTGCATTTTCAATTATCCAATTTAAATATATATATTTTTAATAAATCTTAAAATTAGTCCCTACAATTAGTTTATTCTTTTAACTTTCTAAAAATCTAGGCTTTATACCCATCCATCCCTTTTATAAATCTCATGTTATTTTTTTTTCATTGAAATTGGTATTATTATTTAAATGTTCACTCGCTCAAACAAATTTTGAATCTTCAAATTTTATTTTTAATCATAACATATATTATTTAATATATTAAGCCATACACTTAATTATAATATATTGTTTAATAGTTCAAAAATTGTAACGTTGTAAAACTAAAAGAGTTTGTTTAGAATGCTAGAATGTAATAGGATGTTTGGAAATCAAAACAGTGTTGGAACATGTGAAATATTAAGAACATAACATAAATGAAATTGTGAGATATAAAATAGGAAATAAACTTTGGTTAAAAACTGTCGAAACGCGGCAAAAAATGTTAAACGCAAACATGAATTTTGAATTACATTATAATCTAAATCCATTACATTACCCCCAACAACCCTAGATAACAGAGTCTAGATTTGTTCTGATCGGAGGGCCACTTGTCATAGTCCAATTGGCAATCCACGATTCCACGTGGATATATTTCCGCATTCGTATCTTTACCAGAAGAAGACCCGTCCACGTAGGACAAACGTGGCCCCACATCATCATCAATCAGCCAATGAAAACATAGAAACAGATTGAAGATATTACTCAAAGGATAAAGCGATAATGCCCCATCGTTTCCTTCGCGTAGTCCAAACCTCCCGACCAATTTCCAGCCGTTAGATCGTGAAAATCTCGTAAATCAACCCTCAGATCTGAAGAGTAAACAAGAACCACAAACGTAGCTTTGAACTGAAGTTACAAAGCCCTGCAAATTACTCCCCAATTTCTTACTCCTGAAGATCCATTTTCTTCCTCAATTCGGGAAACCATTCAGGAGAGATGGCCACTGTCACTACTCAAGCTTCCGCCGCCGTTTTCAGGCCATGCGCCGCCCGATCCAGATTCCTTTCTGGTTCTTCCGGTAAACTCCACCGTGAGCTCTCGGTTAAACCAGTCTCTGCTTCGTCGTCTTCATCTTTCAAGGTTGAAGCCAAGAAGGGAGAATGGTTGCCTGGTCTGCCATCTCCGGCGTACTTAAATGGCAGGTAAAACTATACCCATAAATTTTCTCCTCCTTAATTTGTCATGTAATTTGTAAAATTGAGTTTTCTCTAACCTACTTGATTAAACGAAATACAGTCTTCCGGGCGACAATGGATTTGACCCACTGGGTTTAGCAGAAGACCCAGAGAATTTGAGGTGGTTCGTACAAGCGGAGCTGGTGAATGGGCGGTGGGCTATGCTGGGTGTCGCCGGAATGCTTTTGCCGGAGGTTTTCACGAAGATCGGAATTATCAACGCCCCTCAATGGTACGACGCCGGAAAGGCAGAGTACTTCGCCTCGTCGTCAACTCTGTTCGTGATCGAGTTTATCCTCTTCCATTACGTCGAAATCCGCAGATGGCAAGACATTAAAAACCCTGGCTGCGTTAACCAAGACCCCATTTTCAAGCAATACAGTTTGCCCCCAAATGAATGTGGTTACCCTGGTGGGATTTTCAATCCCCTGAATTTTGCCCCCACTCTTGAAGCCAAAGAGAAGGAATTAGCCAATGGTAAGTTCTCTAGAATGAAAGAAAGCCTCACTGACTCGTAATAACAGTTATGAATTGAGATTTTCGTAGGAATGATACATTCCTTTAACTCTCTAAATAATTATCGACTCACTCTCGTAAATAAATGAAAATTTCTACTTTTTGGGGAGGTGCACTGCTACGTTTTTTGTGCGCTTTGATGTAAGTAGAAGTTAGTTCTTTTTTGTTTTTGGGGGGCGAGTTATTAGTCGGGTAGGGGACTGAGAATGGGTAATTCATACAAAAGTCTTCGATGATTTTGAGATACTTTTATGATTTTTGTATTTTGAATGTGTGTTTTTTGTTGGTACAGGGAGACTTGCGATGTTGGCGTTCTTGGGATTCATTGTGCAACACAATGTGACAGGGAAGGGGCCATTTGACAACCTATTGCAGCACATTTCAGACCCATGGCACAACACCATTGTCCAGACATTTGGTGGCAACTAAATTTAGTTTGTTGGAAGGTTGTTGTTGTATTAAGAGTAAAAATGGTTGAGATGAATTGAGATTCTTTTGAGAGTTTGTTTATGGGGTTTGTGTGTTGCTAATGGAATTTGTGATATGCAACAACATAGTGGATATCAGTGTACAGAGGGTGGGGGGGCTTGTCATTTAGCTTTGGATGTTGTTCTTTAAAATGACATGATCCTTTCACTTGACAATTCATGAATTGGCTCTTGCATCCTTCCTTCAACTTTCACTCAAATCATCAACTTGGGAATTTTACAATCAACCTTAGTGTTATGAATGAGTGCATAAGTTGTGAACAATTAGCCTATATACAAGATTTCTCTCTAATTAGATCTAAGATTTCTTGTCAACTTGAACAGAGATAACTGATTAAGGTATTGTAACTTGAAAGAAGAAAATCGAAGTTTCTCGACCTTGAAGAATTTCATGTAAAGATGTTCAATTTTGCTTCTTACTTCCTATGAGACATTCTTTGCCAACATCATACTCTCTCTTTGAAAGATCCCTCTCCAAAGCATGCTCAAGGGGACTTTACTAGTCCACCTCAATTATTCTAGAATCCATTTGGATTAGGCACCAACGGTTCTCTATATGGCATTCTACGAGAATTTTGAGTTTATATTGAAGTTATCAAATTTTGATAATTTAAATCTTGTTTGCTTAGTGGTCAAATTATTTGAATTTTTTAGGTTGGCATAATTTTCATTAAGGAAAACTTTCTTGAAATTACTATGTTAGTCGTCTAGGTGAATATAGGTAACTGGAAAGATGAGATATTTTAAATTTTAAATTTTTGTTTTAAGAATAGGACACAAGTACGTTGGAGTTGAATTTTTTGGTTGATGTATGTTATGTCAACCCTCATATATTCCCTTCTCACAATTCTTATCTCTTTCTCTCACAATCACGTTGCATTTTAGGGCTTTCAAATTTATTTTAAGGTTGTAGACTTACAATTGGATGTAGGGTCGAGTCAAATGGGTTGGTATATTACCCTATTTTTGTGCTAAAAACTTTCTCCCCTCACTATGTATAACATACAAAATAATAATAATAAAATAATGGAGCACAACATTTTTTCACGTGGAATATGAACACTCTATTTCACCTAAAATTTGACAAAGAAAAGAGAATGTTCAATTAAAACAACACATACACTCTATTTTCGTGTATCATACGGACACTTTGATCAAAATAAAGTGTCTATACTTCCAAGCAACTAGCTTCAACCATATAAATTTGACAAAGAAAAGAAAGAATCCAATTAAAGCAACAACTACTCATATGGTTGTACTAAAAAAAATAAACTCATATGGCACCAAATATAAATGTATAATTAATTTTAGCAAGATTGTGTCAATCTAAACATGATTTAATTAGTCAAACTATTATAAACATCTCCTACAACTTAGGAAATTAAATCCTACTCTCATCTTGTTTGAACTATGAAAAAAAAGACCCTAAGACATTGTTTACAAATATTATATTTTTAATTATGTTAAAATACCATTTTGGTCCCACTCCGAAACTATATAAGATATATATATATATTCTAAGGGTAAGCTAAATCAACCATAGACGACTTGTCGTTTACCAAGCGAAATAAAATAACAAAGAAGGGCGACTTCCCATTATGACCTCTAAAATTATCCACGAACGAGCCAAAGATGAGGCGTAGCAAAGAATCGAAGAAGAAAACTCGCCCATCATCACCGCTCAGGGACCGAACCGGTGCTTCTACGAGGCTCGAATCGAGGCGTTATGGGTCTAGCCCATCAAGCCTCAGTCCCTCTGCATCCCTTCTGGACCAGGACCTCGTCACTCGCGAATCCAATCTCCTCGGAGACCTAAAACTCTCTCCCGATGATCCAGTTTCCGACTACAATCCCCGGAGCTTTCCTCACAGTGTGAAGCAGCAATGTTGGGATAAGGCCGAGAAGATTAAAGGAAGAGACCCAGATCGGTGGCGACGAGATGCTCTTGGTAACATCGTTTTTCGAAAGCTTGTTGGCTGCCCTGGTTGTCTCTGTCATGACTATGATCACATTTTGCCTTACTCTAAGGTAGTTCCCTGTGCAAATTCTTCTATTTTACCCCATTTGTTTCTTTGTTATTCCTCTTTTTTAGTATGGGGCTGGGGCTGGATTTTTGTTTGGTTCTTGTAATTCAGGCTGTAGGATGGAAATGAACAATAACTCTTTATAGTATTCTTCGAATTCTACTTCTGTGTGTGCGCTCTTGATTTTGTTTATTTGAGTTCAACAATTTTGGTCGAAGTGGGCTTGGTGGGTTCTTCTTCCTTGTACATTATGGATTTGCCTGAATTTTTAATGTATTGTGACTTGAAAATCTTTAATTTCCATTTCTATTTAGACTATCACATGTATATTTAGTCAGTTGTTTTCAATTACAGTACTGGATATTTGATGTTTGTAAATGGTGGTGGAATTGTGTTATAATTTTCTCTTCTCTCTGTCCCAGAAGATTTATGCACAAATATTGCTTTCACGCTTATTCCTTCCTATACTAATTGGTTTAAGTTGATGCGAATGGAAGCTTAGTATGAGCAACTAAATGTGTTAAGAAATAAATGAACTGATGAAATGAAAATTTAGTTTGGATACAGTCAATTATCAGTGAGGTCGGACTTTTTGTGACATTGGAATTATCAAGGAGGTTTGGGATTTCCTCATCCAAACCGAATTTGAATATGCCAATAGTCATCCCTTTAGTTTCATTTTTTTTTTATTTGCTGAAATGTTGAGTATGAGATTCTGAGATTCTACTTATTAAGAAGTCATCTTTGGCATATTTATTTCTTTCTAAATTCAGTTACTGCTCACTCGTTACTCTTGAGGCTGAGTTTGAATATTTCATATTGCAGGGAGGAAAAAGTACACTGGAAAATTGTCAGGTTTTGCAGGTAATGGTCCTAATGACTTTCCTTTGTGCCATCCAAACTTTATTTAGTACCTTACTTTACCTTCGCTTAGTTTAGGCTGTTTTTCGAAGATACAGAGGCATTATTCCTTCAAACTAATAGGATGAAGAGGATTATAGAGGACAGAACTCCCGGCTATTCTGTTTGCTAAACAATATGTCTTCCAGGACCCGATACTGTTACATAGAAGTTCTTAATGCTTCATTGACTGTGCTTATGAGTTATGACTGCCTTTTTGATAATTGCATTCTCCCTCTATCAACCTTTTTCCTTTGAAGTACTGAAGGATAAAAACTGTTATCTCAGTTAGCTGATCATCGTTGATTGTGTTCTTCTTTAACCTGGGATACTAGAGTTTACCATAGTAATTTACTTGCTAGATTATAGTTTAAATTGTTTATTCAGATTTTTCTATCCATCATGTGTAAGAGGACATTACATATTTTTTTCACTTGATAGTATTTATTTCCAAGGACACATTATTTTGAAGAGGGGGTTGCTACATTACATTGTAAATTACTTTTTTTTTTTTTTTTTTTTTTTTTTTTTTTTTTTTTAAACCT
>QLSR01000225.1:3198540-3217141 GCA_031780015.1 Citrullus colocynthis
TTTTTTTTTTTTTTTTTTTTTTTTTTTTTTTTTTTTTTTTTTTTTTTTTTTTTTTTTTTTTTTTTTTTTTTTTTGAAACCTAGAGTGTTTGGTACTTCGGAAACAAATAAGATATTTTAAAAAAACAAATAAAAATGGCTTTTGAAATAATCATTTCTCTCTAAAATCACTTTTTGGAGAATCATTTTAAATTTGATTATTTGAATGGTGCTTCTTACGTGACTCAATCACTTTAGAACCATTTTACTGCAGTTTGGTATTTGTAGAATCACTTTAAGATATAGGGCAACCAAACAAACTTGATTAAAAATCACTTCTTAAGTAAATGTAACCACACACTAGAATTTTAATTAAAATCATTTTTATTAAAAGTGCGTTGAGAAAATATAGTTGTTGAAAAAATGTTTAAATTAGAAGGTATGCCAAACTCACCCTTAAAAGTGTTTATATTACCTTTTGAATATCATTGCCAATGCTAGGAGTTAGTTTATTGTTGTTGGGGGGTTGTATCACCATTCCTATATTTCACAATAGTTTAAATTATTTTGTTTGTCATTAATTTCAATTAATTGGTTTCAATGTTCGAAAGAAGGAATTAGCCCAAATCCATACTCCCACCATCTTCTTATATTTTTTCTTGTTGTTTAGCAATTAGCATATTACGTTTTGATTATTATCTTCTGATGGCTGTAATCTTGACGATGTAGGCAACTGTGAATCGATCAAAGGGAAACCGGACTGAAATTTCAAGGGCAGAACTAATACAGAAAAGCTCTTACTGCCGGGTTTCAGGTAGACTAACTTTATTAAACAACAATATATTAGGGTATTTACTTACACCTTGGTAGTGATGTTATACGGTCGATGTGTGTACATAAAATACAGGTCGAGACATGGATCTTCTTGAACTGTCTGCCTATGGCAATGTACATCGTGGACAAGACTCAGGAGGGTGTAGAATTCAATGACTAATTGAATGATAATATTATAACCTGTAGTAGAATTGATTCCAGTGTGAGACGTGGAAACTGAACAAAAAAAAAGAAAAAACCAAAAAGATTGAAACGAAAGAAGTAGGGAATTATCCCCATGTTCTTATTTCATTCCTTTATAGATCGAGTACGGGTATGTATTGTTTATGCTAACAAGCTCATTGGTTGCATACAGTATCATGTAGAAGCATTGCTTTATGTCTTCATGTCTGATCTGATGTGTGAAGAACCTATGATAGAAGGGGTTACAGTTCAAAAGAAAGATTTTAACATATTGGAAAGGAAAGAATTGAAAGGAAAAGCATGAAATGGAAGTGTATGAGCAAGTTGTGAACACATTTGTAAAGTTAAAATTCTTACCAATCCATCACCACTATCAGGCAGTAGAGAAATTGGATGTTCCTTTCTTCTTTTTCTTTGCGTTATAGGGAAGTGATGCTTCACATCCACACTTTCTTGTGGATGCTTTTTGAAACAAAAGAATTTTTACCTACTTTGGTTCAATCAAATGTGACAGCAACAGGAAGAAACTGGGCCATTAAGTAACTGAGTCTTAGTGGATGGGATTCATTACTTTGACCTTTTCGAATCATTTCAATTTTTTCTTTTTCTGAAGTCAAATTTCTATTGGATACTAAGCACAAACTATGAATTATTCTAATTTAACTGTATAGTTGTAGTCAACAGTTGAAATTCTAGCTTTTTCTCAGGAATTTCATTGCCTCATCAACCTACCGCATTATTATTAGCAGTTTTACACTCTTAAATGTATTAAATGTATAAGAGAAATAATGAAAGTATTTTGATTTTTGTAGTTATTAGAGACATGCATGTTTTTTAATCTACATCCATTGGTTACTATGAGACAACACATTTTGGTAGTCCTTTTAAGGTTAAAATACTATTTGGATTCTTATACTCTGAAGTATTTTAGTCAATGTACCTTCAATTGTTTAATCTTAGTCTCTATATTTTCAATAAATCTTAAATTTAGTTCACACGGTTAGTTTATTGTTGATTTTTTAAAAACTTTTTGTTTTCTATTGGTATTTTTACTACAAACTTTGAAAACATATTCACATATTGGATTAAAGGGATTAAAATTGAACCATTGAAATTGCACTAACTAAAACAGAACAAACTTCAAAATATGGGGGTCAAGATGGTATTTTCATCTCTTTTTAGTTATTTCAAACCAAAGACAATTGAAGAAAAGAAACTTTGAAGGGAAAAGAAAAGGCAGCTTAAAAATGGTACATGGATTTAAAATAATTGGTAATATGGCATAGAAAGCATGAAAAGAAGACTTATTGTAGTGGGAATTAGTTGACTCTTCATCTCTGTGAGCTCTGTGCGATTTCTTCTTAACCAAGCCAACTTTGGCAGAAAAGAACCAATAATTTAGGGTGAAGGTGGTGGAGTTTAATGGGTAATAGCTTCTGACCAAATTGATAAAAATAATCAGATCACATGAAAAAAAAAAAAAAAAAAACCTTTCTTTTCAGATATTTCAAAGCATGCACTTGATGATAGTGGAAATAGCACTAATTTTTGGATTTTACTCCTCACCCAGTACAAATATAATACAAGTCACAGTGTAAAGTTGATAACCCATTCTTTGGTTGTAACTTTAGTGATAGAGACAGAGATTTCAAATTGTTTAACTGAAGATGGAAAAAAGAAAAAAGAAAACCTGAAAAATGGGCAATTGAAATCTATGTTTTTTTCATTGATGGGAGTTTCAGTGCAAATGGCCAACCAAATTCACCAGAATTTAACAAATTGCAATAAATTCTTTAGCTTCCCTCAGAACTAAACCAAAGATGAGGATATGGATGTGAAGAAACGGACGGTGGTTTTCACAAGAGGGAAGAAAACAGCAAGAGAAATATAGCAATATCAAGAGAAATGCCAAGAATGATTTTTGGCATTAGCTTCTGGGTCCTACACCTGCTGATTTTCTACATAATATGTGGTTTAGATTTCATCCTACCAAAAAAATATCTTCATATTCCTTTGCTAATCGATTAAAGGATGACACGACATTGATACTTCTGTTTTTACGAAAATACTAGTTTTCCTGTGACATTTTGATCTTATGCAAAAGAATTTTACATTCAACTAATCTAACATCTTTTTTTCTAAATTAGAGGCTGACTTGATGTTTCTATGTTTGGTTTTACCATAAAGTAGATAAAATGAATTTATATTCCATAAAAGAGGGAGGCAAGGGAAAAAGATATGGAAAAAGAGAACCCCAAAATAGTTATTTACTTTTTCCCCAAATTTATCACTTTGGTTAAAAGGGTCAGTAATCTTTCATCAAAGTTTGTTTCTTTTACTAGAAGAAATTAAAAAGAGTAGTAAAGAAAGGTGGTTCTGTGATCCAGTCTTTTAGAGTAAGTTGTCTTGGAGTTTTGTTGGGGGTTGACGAGGAAAGAGGATGTTTGGTCTCCGACTTCATAGGTCGGTATCAAATAACTCAACTCCACAAACTTCAATATTGTTTACTTGAGAGAAAGAGGGTGTTAAATAATTCCATCTTCCCCTCTTTGTCTCTCTCTCCGTCTCATGTTTACAACTCTATACCTCAAACACAGATTTTCTAACTTCAACATATTAATTGTTCCTCAGCCTTTTTTACTTTCATTGCTCGCCTTTTTGGTGCTCGCCAAACTGTTACTCTACTTTTTCCTTGCTTAGCTGTGTGGAATATCACATGTTGCCCTGGCAGTTGGCTTCATTTTGGGATATTGAAAGAAATTTTCATTTCTTGATAGTGACAGTGATGGGTCCTTTTGCTATCTGCTGTATGTATGAATACACTAACCTTTTTCAATTCTTGAAAAAGTTTCCAGGTGAAAGATTGATACTCATTTCTTTAGATCTTATCAAAACAATGATTTGAAGATTGGGGTTGGTTATCCAGCAGGAGGAGAATACAAAGGGGACAACCATCATGAAAATTGGAATAAAACTTTGACTGCAATTTTATACATATGAGAAACTTTTGCTGCAACTCTACTTCAACTATTCACATATATAAAGATATGTACAAAAGGATGGCTAGCAGATTCCACAAACTCGGAACATTTAGAGAGAGAGAGTGAAAAAAAAAAAAAAAAAAGGCAACGGCTGCTACTCTTTCTACAGAGAGAACCATTCCAGGATTCTTGAAAAACTGGATGGCTTCTAGGGCAGAAGAAGCTTGAGATTGATGCTTGTCTCCACTTCATGCTTAACCTTCTGAAGTCAAAGAGTTCTTTTACAATGAACCTGGAAATTCAATTATATGAAAGGAGGAAGGAAAGTTTCCCGAAGCCAGATTAAGGGAGAAAAATCCAACTTCCCTTATAACTGTGGACTAAAATTTTACATCAAAAAAATACCATTCACGAACGTTCATGGAAAGTAAGAGATCTTGACAAGGCTGCAGGGTTAGCTTGCAAAACTGGTGATAACACTTCAGAAACCCTATTCTTTTGACCACCCTTTGATTGGAAGACCTTAGACAGGTCAACAGCTTTGATTGAATCATTCTTAATACCAAGTGTCTCCCATATTGAACTTTTAGCGGCTTCATTCGGATCATCAATCCTCAAAGTTTTGGGAATCAAAACAGATCCGTTTTTCTGTTTTGGAGGTTCTTCCTTCTCAGAATTATCAGCCTGGAGTTTGTCACCATCTCTGGAATGCTTCCCAAGTGTAGGTGAATTTGCACCAGAATTTGGTGCACAGGGTTGTGGAGGGAACCAAGGAATATTCCAAGCACCTGGAACGCCACAGCTCCAGTATGTCGCAGGATAGAATGATAAAGGAACTCCAGGAGGGCAGAAGGCCGGTGGAGGCATTGTTGGATTCCATGAACAAGGCCAAGGAACACCGGGGAGATATGGAATTTGAGGAGGGAAACCATTGATATTCTGCATCTGTGGTTCTTGAGGGCATCTCCTGGCTCCTTCCTCCATTGAACTCGACATCGTCACTGAAGATGCACTGGAACAATCATCCCCAGTTTCCCCACCCTTGCAAGGTGCTTTAATTCCTTGGTCGTCGTGTCTATGAAATTCATTCCTAGTCCCATTCAAGACCTTTCTTCCTGCCGGATTGAGGACAGTGGACATAGATTCACATACAGGTGCGTTTACACTGAAATTTAGGACTCGCCCATTGCTTTTGGTTGCTAGGCAGTTGACCCCATTAGGAATATCAATTTGTGCAGCTTGAAGCGCCTCTGAGATTGTAATCTGTCGGTAGTGTGAGGCAGAGTTCTTGTTCTTTCGGCGGCCAGCTCCAACGGGGACATTCCTCATGGTACCGCCTTCAGTCCAATATCTTTGACAGGCTTTACAAAAATGGCGTGGTTGGTTGACATTATAATTATTGTAATAACAAAACTTGGTTTCCATACTATTGCAGCGGGGGCATGGAAGTATTTTGTCTGGCTTCTTCAATTTCTCTTTTGAGTTGGGTGCATCATTCTGTTCTTTCTCCGGTTTGCTTGCTGCGAATTTGTCATTTTCATCCATCAATACCACTTCTGGATTCATGTGCGCCTCATTGGCTGTTTGTACACATGCAGAATCCTCTGAATCATGAAGAGTTTCATCTTTAGCAGCTGAACTCTCAGTGGCTTTTCCTACATCCTGAACATTGGAACAGTTCTTAATACTCCTTGGCTAGTACAGATACCATACATATTTGAATTTATGTATCAGAAATCAATCAAACGTGTCAACAAGAAAGCTCCACCTTAGAAATCAAGAACAGATCAAGGAAACTAGTTGGCAGTACCTAGAAAAACTAAGAGCAATGATATTTAATTCACACTTGTTTTCATATCGTGAGTATTGTCCCAATATTTTCTTCTTCTTTTTCTCTTTTATATTGGTTCATTGTCAAAGTGTAAAGAAGTCAAACAGCTAACAAAGTTTGGAAATCAATCCATTGAAACATGAGAAAATCCATATAAATTTGAAGACAATAAAGAACATCTAACCACGAATTGCGTGGAATTGGATATTTCAAAGAAAATGGAAAAAACAATAAGAACTGAGAACTCTAGCTTGATTATCGCAAAACTTGTAGCGATTTTCCGTTTCACAAGGTTCGTTATTTGAATCCAAAGCGAATTGTGGAATTCAATTTTCCCCAACTCCACACATGAAAACCAAATTAATATCCATTGGGAACCCCAAAAGTCGCAGATAAGGATAACGGATAACCTAGCGACGAAATAGTTCAAAATCTTCTCGAGAAGGTGTTAACAAATTACAAACCACCAATCAAAAACCGGAAAACAACAAAATCTGAAGAACATGTAAACTAGTCAACACGGCAACCGCCATGCCAGAGTAGCGTAGTTCCGAAATAGGAAAAAAGAGGAGTATATAAAATCTTGATCGAGTGAACTGTGTGTACCTTTTGTAGTGCTCCATCTCCGCTTTCTTTATCGGAAGTAGAATCGGAATCATCGCTTTCGATCAACGAAACCTCACAATCGGCCGGAAGTTGAATCTCCTTGCCGAAGATTTTAATGGCAGGGTCTTTAATTTCCAGCATTTTTGTAGGAAAAAAAAAAAAGAGCGCGAGAAAATTAGGAGAAAGAAAGAGATTGAGGAAGAAGATGAATTGGATATTGGGAGTGTTTGTCTCGGCTGGCATTGGGCAACTCGGTCCTCGTTTTTGATCCGTTTAAACAAGAGGTGGATGCCACGTCACCCTCTCCATTTCATTAACAGCCACAAGTTCCTTCGTATTCTGATTCTCGGTTGCACGAACATTTTGGTGCACCCATCTACCCTTTTTTTGAAAAAGTTAATTAAAATAATACATTACTTAAATTAAACTGACAACCATACTCACATGTCTATTTTTACACATTTTTATCCTTCGCTTCTTTACATCTTTACACATCATTCCATCTTTCAATATACGCAATTCTCCTCCCTTTTCTTTCTCTTTTTCTTTTTATATTCGTGTTACATGCAATTTTTTTTACTAATTTGTCCAAGCAAGTTTAACTCCACTGTAATTGACAAATATTCAATCCTTCACCCCTCTAGGTGTGGTAAAAAAAAAAAAAAATCACTTGCCTCTATAGTAAAAAACGTAATATAAAAAATTATCTTATTACTTCTCAAGCTTTGAAAAATAGGTTTGTTTGATCATTGGATTTGAGTAATTGAGTTGGTAAAAATAAATATGTTGGGTATCTAAGTTGTAATAATATACCTTTTTTTTTTAATTTTTAATACTATGTTAAAAAGGTGAGTACTTTTTTTTATTATTATTATTTTAAATTATAAGTTTAAGCTTTTGGATTAATTGGTGATTTAACAGTTAAAAAAATAATTTTAGAGAGAAAAGATAATTTTTTTTTTAACTATTTAAAATATTAAAAAAAAACTACTCAAGAAAATTTTTAAACATATTCTTACAAACTCGAAAATTAAGGAAGACATTTTGAAAACTCAAATACACCTATTCTTAAAATTTCAATAACTTACAAAGTTACATTTTAAAATCTTAAAAGAACAATCGCTTCAAAACTTGAAAACATATTCTTCCATGTAGTGGTTACTCTTTCATTTACCATTAACATTTTATTTTATTCAGTAAATTCATCATTAATCTTTAATTTTTGGTCACATAATTGACAATAATTTAGAGTAATTAGAGGGATTGTAAAACTTTTTCATATTTTTATATTACTAGCAATTTTTCGCCTGTGACATTTAAATTTAATTGATCACTTTGGAATTTTAACCTACTCCATTAAATACTTTTTTTTTTTTTTTTTTTATTTGCATTTTACTTTTGTCGTAAGTGAAAACAGAAAAGGTTTCTTTTGTGATAATTGCAAATATACATTCTAAATAAACACATATTTGTCGATGAAATATTTTGGATAACAATATAAAAGTAATAATTCAGATATCATGTATCATTTGCTAACTATATATATTATGAAATCAACAAATAAATAATAAAAAAATGTAAAAAAATAAAACAGAGAAAACCCACATGCAAATTTACGTAGTTCACAACAATTTGTACTACATCAACGGGATGAATAATTTTATTAGAGAAAATAATAATGCAGAAGACATGATAATGATGCCTGGGTTAGATAGTTTATATAGCATACTTCTAACTCTAAGGTTAAAATCATAAATAACCAAAAATAATATAAATATGTCAATTGGTCATATGAAATGCCAGATAAAAGAGTCAAAACATTCCAACAAATCTCCACTTTGACTTAAACTCTCTCATAGGTAATAGATGTACTAAATGCAACACAAACCAGAATTTTTCCTAAAAGGAACCACTAACAATTCTGAACATGCAACATTTTTTTCAAGGTCAAGTTTGTAAATACATTATTTTCACTTGTAAGTCTATGTGTGTTATTATTTTCAAAAATCAAGTTGAGTCATAAATTTAACCCACATTTTTTTACATTTGACAAAGGAAGCAAAAGTCCTTTTGAAGAAACACGAAAGTCATAACAAAGAATTGGAGAGAAAGAAATATAAATTTTTATAAAAAAAAATCTCAAAATAAAATTGATAAAAGAAAGATTGTATTTGGTTTATTTAATTTTAAAAATAAATTATTTTAGAAAAAAAATTGAAATATTTGAGGGCTACTCAAAATTTAAATGATAATGACTTTTTAAAAAGTGATTTTTGGTGTAACAGAATTAAAAAAATATTAGCATGTATTTTGCGACCCATTAAAAGCCCCTCGAATTCTAAAACTACATAAATTTAGAATTAAAGTTATGGAAAAAAAAAAGAAAAAGAAAAAAAGAGAGAGAGAGAAGTATAAAAGTAAAATGGTGAAAATTCCATTTCCTTTTTTCCTACGTGGCCCACACATGGAAAAAGTTTCTCAGCTTTTTCCCAAGTTGTTAAACTAATACGTCTAATCATCCTCCACGTCTTCCAAGTTTGACACGTGTGAGAAATCTACAGCTTTTGCCTTTCCCTGCACTTTGTCTCCGAGTTAAATTCTCATCTCCACAACGCGACACGTGTCCCACCACGAAATGACTTTTAAGTCTAGAAACTCACGCTATTGGAACACGTAAGAGTAATTAAAAAGCGAAACCAAACAAAAACCTTTTTTCTTTTTTCTTTTTTTTTTTTTGTCTTTCGGTGTAAAAAGAGTCAACAGGTTTTAATTTAATTTAATTTAATCAATTTAATAAAACATAAAACTAATTAATATGTCTACTTCATGGGTAAACTTTTCCCAATTAGATTATCTTAATAATAAGGACGGTAGCGTGGGCGGTTGAGGGATAATTAACCAAGTATTTATAATTAAAGACTGTCCTTAAGTTGACATGGACAGGATTAAAACAATATATTAAGTTATTGATTTAATGTTTAATGTTGGAGCATTAATATTGAGGGAGTGACACTTGGTTTTGATGGCCATTATTGTATTTTAAGTTCATTATAATAAGCTCTACTTTTCTGGTTAAAAAAAACACACGTTATGTTCATTTGGTTTGTTGATTATGGAAAAAAAAAAAAAAAAATCTTCCTTACTTGTTTAATAATTTTATTTTTGATATCTTTATGCTTACGTCTTCGATGCAACCATTTTAATTTTAGATTTTTTTCCTAAATTTTTCATTTATGCTTTTGATTCATATTAGGAATGTACTCTAATATCCCATTTTGGAAACTTTAATTATAAGTATTAGAGCCAAAGCACTAAAAAAAATGTGAGCCGAAGTTTCAAAAGTATAAATATCTAATTTTCATATAAATCCTTTCTCTAATAATACATCTAACAATTTTACACGGTTGCATTAAAAAATAGTTTTGGTCCTAAATTCAATAAGAGAGAAATTAATAATGCATTATATGTTTTCTCATTCTATTTTTTTCTATATATCTTTTTTGGTTCAAGAAATATATATGAATGGACATATAGATTTAAAATAAATGTATTATTCACTGAACTATATTTAGATTGGATTCATTTCATCCCTTTAATGATCATTGAAGTGATAGTTATATGGAATACCTCTTCATATTATCTTGAGTTGTGGATTGTGAACCTAATTTACATTTGATATTTTCATTTTGTTTGTTAATTTAAGAGTTTATAAAAAAGTTATCAATTTAAATATATAAATAAACTGGTTAAAGAGTGAGAATGTTCAAATTCTCACATGTCATTAAACTCATCCGAAAGAGTGAAAAAGGAAAATCCCAAAAGAATATATATACATCATGTGAAGAAGAAAAGTTTAATGTAGTAGGAAAGGAAAAAGTTGAAAGTTAAAGAAACAACGACACATGTCTAGACAATAGAGTTGTACAAATCATAAAGTCAAAAGCAAAATGTAGGCTCTTAATTCATATATTAATTTGAAACAGATTACAACAAAATGGCATTAGAATAACTTTTTTGGAATTATTAGACTTCTTAAGACAAAATTCTCCAAATAAGGGAAGGAATTATGGAAGTCAGTTTGGGGATGGAGAAATCAATGGAGAAGGAGATGGATCCACTGCCGGAGCTTGGGTCGGGTCCGGATCGGGTTGAGGGGCAGGAGATGGAGCTCCAGTTTGATTAACTTTCAAAAATCCGAATTTTTTAATGAGTTCATGAGCAATCAACTCGTTAGCCTTGTCGGAGGGATGGTATTCATCCCAAAACACATATTTGCTTCTGTCTTTGCACAACACCGACGCCGGAACACATGTCAAAGCGGGTCGGATCCTCCCGAACGAGCAACACGGCGAATCCGAGTTACTAAACCCTACAACCAATAGTATTTTTCAGCGTAAGCATGAATTTTATTTTCGTCATTAAACTTTTAACATATAATATTTTTTTTAAAAAGGTTAGAATAATGTTAGAGACTTGTTTGATTATGTTCTTTTTTTCTAGTTTCCTATTTTTAGAAATATAAGCGGTTGGTTTTTTGTTTTTCCACAAAACTTTAAAAATAAAAATTATTATTTTGTTATCCTGTACTTCTAAAATGTCTAATAAACATACCATAATTTTTTATATTTAATTTTTAAAACTTATTTTCATATATATATATATATATATTTGCATTTTTAATTTAAAATTTCAACAAACAACAAATAAATATTGCCACCTCATACATTTCAACAAACTAGAAACTTTTACATTGACCAGTTCCATTTTCCTTTTTTTTTCTGTCTCTTTTTAAATTTTTATAAAAGAGAGAGATTAAGAAATAAGAAAAGAAAAGCTAATTTGATTACTATGTAGTTTTTTTTTTATTTTAATTTTAGTTTTGTAATATTAAGTTTATAAACACTAATTTCCACGTGATTCGTGATTCTCTTATTAAAAACAATTAGTTTTTAAAATTTTCTTTTTTTATTGATGTATTTAAGGTTGCACTCATCTTTGTACAGCTCATCCAAGTGTCCAACCACAAATTGTCACGTAGCAAAAATTTTTTTCCATAAAAAATATGTTTTTTAACATGAATATAGTAAGAAATTAAAATTAGTCTTGAAAAAAAGAAAAAAAAAGAAAAAGGAATATTAGGAAAGTGGGTTTTGAATAATTACCATATTTTCGGGGGTTGCTAATAACATCGGCGACAACATCATAAGCATCGCCAAATTTGTAGGTGGCATTTGGAAGTCGAGTGGCCAAGCCTTGAAGAAGATTACTGGCTGCTTTGTTGAAGCTAAGGGCCAAATTGTTGGTTCTCTCTTGGCATTCCCCTGACGAACTCAACACCCTTTGTAAAGGAATGCAGCCCATTGGTCCTAGCCCAAACACCATCAATTGCCTTGCTCCCATTCCGTACAATAACTACCCATTTCAATATAACAAAAACCCACTTCAGTGATTATACACAACACATGTTTTTAATTCCTTAATTAATTTGAGATGCCTAAGATAGAGTTGAATTTAGTTTTAACAACCTTGAGTTGATCACGAAGCGTTTCCATTAAGTAAGTAACAAAACTTTGATCATTGTATTTCCAAGAATCAGAGTAAACGGGCATTAGATAGTTGTTTATGAAATCATTGCTTCCCAAAGCCACCACATATCGAGCTTCTTCAAAGAATTCCTTTGCCTTTTCTTTCCCAACTTTGGCTTTGATCAATTCTTGTGTCCCTCCAAATAGCTGAATTTGTTTGGACAGACCAAATCGCTGAATCTGCAAATTAAAAGTTAAATCTAATCTTACCATATATAATCCCTTACTAATTAATCCCTTAGTTGGAATATTAGAAAACTCACAAAGTATCCTCCAGTTTCGTTCAAGATTCCTCCACCTCCAGAAGCATAATTCACTCCATTTTCCAGAATTACGTCTTCAGTTAAGGAGGGATCGAGAAAAGCAGGTGGTCTCGGGAGACCCGTTTCATCACCTGAGGTCAAAAGGATTGGATTGAATTAATTTTAATGATAGATTTAAGGCCCAAAATACCCATTTGGTTTTCTAAGTAGAGTGAATGAAAGGGGAGGGTGGGATGAATTAAAGTACCAATAATGTCAGCAACAGTGCGGCCATTGCTGAACCTTCCATTAGGGAGTCCATTGCCAAAATCAATGCCGTACCAGGGCAAGTTTGCCTGAGCAAGGCTTCTTGAAAGGTACATATTGTTTCCGACGTCGGAAAGCGAGTCGCCGAAAATGAACTGCACCGTCTTGCAGTGGCAGCACAGGGGAATGACGGCGGCTGAAAACAGAGTGAACACAAGAAAACAGAGTGGTGATACAGAGGAATTCATGGTTGATGAAGAAGGCTGAATTGGAATTGATTGAATTCAGGATGGGGTTTTAAGTTAGGAGATTATGTTGTTGGGTTTGATAAACAAACCAATTTGAGATTCAAACCTACTATAGCTACTTTGGTTTTCTCTGTCCAAAGGATTTTTAGTTCAAAAATTGTTGGGAGATATGGTTCATTCTCTTGAGAGTTTTGAAACTTGAGCAATAGGATGCATTCTCTTGAGAGTTTATTTATTTTTAAAAATTAAGGTTTTGAAAGTTTGTTTTTGTTGGTGGGCAGATGAGAGATGGATAGTTCGGGTTTTGAAATTGTTGGGCTTAGAAGGTGACCTACTTGAGGTTGCTTCAACCATGGGTATAAGAATTCAATCAAGTTCATAACATAAACAATAAAGAAATGCTGATTTTTTTTTTATTTTTAATAATAATATGCCACATTTTTTTTTTTTTAATTCAACAATTGTAAAATGTGGACTTTCATTCACAAATGATTCTTGGATTTAAATTGGAAATTCGGTTCCCTTATGATATAAGGATACCTTACCTAAGTAAATTGTTTTTAATTAAACTTATAATAGTGATTATGAATATATCTGAACTCCAAAACATTACAATTATTTGAATTTCTTTTTTTTAGTAATTCTTAATATATTGCTATCTCTCATACGTTTTTTACATTTGTACTTTGTCTAATATCTATCAAAAGCCCAAGGGGACTACACAAATATCTATAGCCCGATCCAATCTATTGTTGAAAAAGAATATAATAGTCCCTATTCATTTAAGTATTCATTGATCGTGGGATTAAAATAGGACAAATTATTATGTCGATTAAATTTATTACTTGAATATAGCTCAGTTAGTTAAGACAATCATCTTAATTAAGTTAAGTTAAATTCAAGAAAGAAAAAAAAGAATATATATATATATATGTGAAAAAACTTTGTAATGAGTTATTTAATAGTCTCTTATGATATCAATGCATTCACAAACTTGTTAAAAATACTTGTATATATTTAGAGGGTTGTTAAAGAATGTAGGTGAAGAATTATATCGTTTTTTTTTTCCCTGTTCAAATACATAATTAATTTGAACCATAGAGAATCATTCCTAAATATAAAAAAAATTGGTTAGAAATAACAAGTTCCCTTTTTGGTTTAGGTCATATGTAAAATTTTAAACTATAGATGGTATCATTATTTAATTACATATTTATTTATTTATTTTTTAAAAAAAGAATCAATTTCGTATGAACTTTAAATCAAATCGCCAAACTTTAATATTTATTACGGAATAATAATGTTACGTTAAAATATATTTTATTAATTATGTCTTAGATTGTCTGATGCCAGTAGTGTTTTGCGCAATACATTTTAATCCTTAAATTAGTATCGAAAACAAAGTGGTGTTGAGTTGAGCATGGCATGCTAGAAAGGAGAATGAAGTTTCATGTTTAGATCGTTCTCATCTAACAACAATGTCAGACTTGTAATGATGAACGATGTATTAGGAGGAGACGTGTTGGATGGTCGGGCTTCCCCCTTTGTATATGAGATTGATGGGCTTGGGCCCATTAGCTCATCAGGGTGGTCAATTCATAACAAACAAAAATACTTTTTATTTTTCTTTTTTTAATGAAATATACATACACATGTACAAACTTAAGTTCAAAATGAAAATAACATATCGAGTTCAACCACACCAAACTGAAAATTCAAACGTATTATTCTTAAAAGGTACGTCTTACTTAGATTATATTCTAATTTATTAATAAATAAAAGTTAAGTGTATCATCATTAATTAATTATGTTTACTTGTAAAATTTAGACTGTGCATAACAATAAATTACTGAAAAAGTTAAATTTTTGTAGTTGCTCATATAACTAAAGGTCAAAGATGCCTCACTAGGAGCAACGCAACAAATCAAAGAAGTGCAACACTATAAGCAAGAAACTACAAGTTCGATGCTCAATAAGTAGCTTTCAGAGAAACTGTGTTTCTCTTTGCTCGCTTTAAATAACCATTGGAGTGCAAGTCGTTGCTTGATTTGATTTGGAGGCTTCATTGAGGTTTCATCAATGCTTCTCCATCCTTGAGTACGATGGTTTCGCTATAGCTTCTCCATCTCCAAACACAATGGTTTTGCAACAACTTTTCCATCTCGGTTCCACCTTAGCTTTTCCATCTCCAAATCCGGTAATTTCATCGTTGTTTCTCCATCCTCAAATTCGATAGTGCCATAGTGCAATCTCCAAATATGTTCCCTCTATCTCTAGAATGCTGGTGTTGCTCCGCCTCCGCCTTCAGAATGCTGGTGTTGCTCTGTCTCTCTCCCTCTCTCCAGAATGCGGGTGCAGCTCTGCCTTCGCCTCTCTCCAGAATGCTTGTGTTGCTCTGCCTCCGCTTCTCTCCAGAATGCTGGTGTTGCCTCCGCTTTTCTCCAAAATGCTGGTGCTGTTCCGCCTTCATAATTCTCCAGAATGCTGCTCAACCTCTGTCTCCCTCCAGAATGCTGGTGTCGCTTCGCCTCCATCCAGAATGCTACTGCTGGTGCAGCTCCACCTCCACCTCCAGAATGCTGGTGCAGCTAGGTCTCTGCCTCCATTCAGAATGCTGGTACAGCTTCCCCTCCGCCTCCAAAACGTTGGTGCTACTTTGTCTCTGCCTTCAGAATGCGGGTGCAGCTTTGCTTCCGCCTCCAGAATGCTGGTGCTACTCCGCCTCTGCCTCCATCCAGAATGTTGGTGCTGCTCCGCGTCCGCCTCCATCCAGAATGTTGGTGCTGCTCCGCGTCTGCCTCCATCCAGAATGTTGGTGCTGCTCCGCGTCTGCCTCCATCCAGAATGTTGGTGAGCTCCCTCTCCGCCTCCAGAATGATTCAGAATGAAACTCTGCCTCTGCTTGTTGCTCCGCCTCCCTCTTTAAAATGTTGGTGCATCCCATCTTCGCCTCCATCCAGAATGCTGGTGCTGCTCCGCCTCCGCCTCCATCCAGAATGCTGCTCCCCCTCCGCCTCCTTCCAGAATGCTGCTCCCCCTCCGCCTCCTTCCAGAATGCTGCTCCCCCTCCGCCTCCTTCCAGAATGCTGCTCCCCCTCCGCCTCCTTCCAGAATGCTGCTCCCCCTCCGCCTCCTTCCAGAATGCTGCTCCCCCTCCGCCTCCTTCCAGAATGCTGCTCCCCCTCCGCCTCCTTCCAGAATGCTGCTCCCCCTCCGCCTCCTTCCAGAATGCTGCTCCCCCTCCGCCTCCTTCCAGAATGCTGCTCCCCCTCCGCCTCCTTCCAGAATGCTGCTCCCCCTCCGCCTCCTTCCAGAATGCTGCTCCCCCTCCGCCTCCTTCCAGAATGCTGCTCCCCCTCCGCCTCCTTCCAGAATGCTGCTCCCCCTCCGCCTCCTTCCAGAATGCTGCTCCCCCTCCGCCTCCTTCCAGAATGCTGCTCCCCCTCCGCCTCCTTCCAGAATGCTGCTCCCCCTCCGCCTCCTTCCAGAATGCTGCTCCCCCTCCGCCTCCTTCCAGAATGCTGCTCCCCCTCCGCCTCCTTCCAGAATGCTGCTCCCCCTCCGCCTCCTTCCAGAATGCTGCTCCCCCTCCGCCTCCTTCCAGAATGCTGCTCCCCCTCCGCCTCCTTCCAGAATGCTGCTCCCCCTCCGCCTCCTTCCAGAATGCTGCTCCCCCTCCGCCTCCTTCCAGAATGCTGCTCCCCCTCCGCCTCCTTCCAGAATGCTGCTCCCCCTCCGCCTCCTTCCAGAATGCTGCTCCCCCTCCGCCTCCTTCCAGAATGCTGCTCCCCCTCCGCCTCCTTCCAGAATGCTGCTCCCCCTCCGCCTCCTTCCAGAATGCTGCTCCCCCTCCGCCTCCTTCCAGAATGCTGCTCCCCCTCCGCCTCCTTCCAGAATGCTGCTCCCCCTCCGCCTCCTTCCAGAATGCTGCTCCCCCTCCGCCTCCTTCCAGAATGCTGCTCCCCCTCCGCCTCCTTCCAGAATGCTGCTCCCCCTCCGCCTCCTTCCAGAATGCTGCTCCCCCTCCGCCTCCTTCCAGAATGCTGCTCCCCCTCCGCCTCCTTCCAGAATGCTGCTCCCCCTCCGCCTCCTTCCAGAATGCTGCTCCCCCTCCGCCTCCTTCCAGAATGCTGCTCCCCCTCCGCCTCCTTCCAGAATGCTGCTCCCCCTCCGCCTCCTTCCAGAATGCTGCTCCCCCTCCGCCTCCTTCCAGAATGCTGCTCCCCCTCCGCCTCCTTCCAGAATGCTGCTCCCCCTCCGCCTCCTTCCAGAATGCTGCTCCCCCTCCGCCTCCTTCCAGAATGCTGCTCCCCCTCCGCCTCCTTCCAGAATGCTGCTCCCCCTCCGCCTCCTTCCAGAATGCTGCTCCCCCTCCGCCTCCTTCCAGAATGCTGCTCCCCCTCCGCCTCCTTCCAGAATGCTGCTCCCCCTCCGCCTCCTTCCAGAATGCTGCTCCCCCTCCGCCTCCTTCCAGAATGCTGCTCCCCCTCCGCCTCCTTCCAGAATGCTGCTCCCCCTCCGCCTCCTTCCAGAATGCTGCTCCCCCTCCGCCTCCTTCCAGAATGCTGCTCCCCCTCCGCCTCCTTCCAGAATGCTGCTCCCCCTCCGCCTCCTTCCAGAATGCTGCTCCCCCTCCGCCTCCTTCCAGAATGCTGCTCCCCCTCCGCCTCCTTCCAGAATGCTGCTCCCCCTCCGCCTCCTTCCAGAATGCTGCTCCCCCTCCGCCTCCTTCCAGAATGCTGCTCCCCCTCCGCCTCCTTCCAGAATGCTGCTCCCCCTCCGCCTCCTTCCAGAATGCTGCTCCCCCTCCGCCTCCTTCCAGAATGCTGCTCCCCCTCCGCCTCCTTCCAGAATGCTGCTCCCCCTCCGCCTCCTTCCAGAATGCTGCTCCCCCTCCGCCTCCTTCCAGAATGCTGCTCCCCCTCCGCCTCCTTCCAGAATGCTGCTCCCCCTCCGCCTCCTTCCAGAATGCTGCTCCCCCTCCGCCTCCTTCCAGAATGCTGCTCCCCCTCCGCCTCCTTCCAGAATGCTGCTCCCCCTCCGCCTCCGCCTCCAGAATGCTGGTGCTGCTCCGCCTCCGCCTCCGCCTCGTGCTGCTCCCCCTCCCCCTCCGCCTCCACCTCCAGGCTGCTCCCCCTCCCCCTCCGCCTCCGCCTCCAGAATGCTGGTGCATCCCAGCTCCGCCTCCATCCAGAATGCTGGTGCATCCCAGCTTCGCCTCCATCCAGATTGATCTTGTAGATTGAGTGGAGCCGAGCACACCGATCTTGAATGTGAAGATGGAGAAAAGTTGCACCGACAGATTAGAGGAGAGGGGGAGCTACACCCACATTTTGGGGAAGGACATCCATCAACATTTTGGAGATGAAATGAAGCAGCTCCAACATTGTGGAGGTGGAGGCGGAGCCGCACAAGCATTGTGGAGGTGGAGGCGGAGCCGCACAAGCATTGTGGAGGTGGAACTCAAACCTTCTAGTGTAATCGTCTCTATCTTTGTTTGTTTGATATGGTGAGACCGATGCCAACAGATCACTAAGGTTGGAGCCAATGAAACTGATGGCAACATAACACTAAGGTTGGAGCCAATAACGAAGCTGGTGAGACATTAAAATTGAAGCCTTTGATCGTCAATTGTTTCAATTGTATCTATGAAAAAAAGAAACAAAGAAAAAAATTGTTAGTAAAGAAAAAAAGAAGGAAAAAAGAAAGCGGACAGAAGAAAAAAAAATACAGAAAAAGAAAAGAAGAAGAAAAGAAAACGGAAAGGAAAAAAGAAAAAAAAAAAAAAAAAAAAAAAAAAAAAAAAAAAAAAAAAAAAAAAAAAAAAAAAAAAAAAAAGAAAAAAA
>QLSR01000225.1:3217451-3249042 GCA_031780015.1 Citrullus colocynthis
AAAAAAAAAAAAAAAAGGAAAGATGAAGAGAAAAAGTAAACATAATAAAAAATAAAAACAAAAGGAAAAAAGTGGGAAAAAAGAAAAAAAGGAAAAAAAAAAAAGGTTGAAACCAAGGAGACAAAAAAAAATTGAAGAAAAGAATGTTACGAGAGAAAGGTAAATGGGGGAGAAAAGTAAAATTTGACTCTACTCCTCCCAATTTGAGAAAAAACAATTAATGAGTAGAAGAAGGGAGAAAATCCCGTCCAAATTCAGAGGTTGGAGAATAGCTTCGTGTCATTATTTGAAGCCAAAAGAAGTGTAGTTTCTGCACAATTTATAGGGTTCATCTAAGTTCTAATTAATTTAATTTGAATCCAAAAGAGGCAAATCTAATTCCATTTGAATCCACTTATAATGAAAAAAGATGAAAATATAGAGCTATCCAAATCTATCGAGATTTCAATTTTAATTTGGCTATATATCAAATCTATTTAGATTTCAATTTAAATTTCGATACATATCAAATCTATCTAGATTTCATTTGAATTTGGATACATATCAAATTTTTTTGAAGTCCAAATCATCCAAATCTTAAGTCTTATTCTCGAACTAAATTAAATTGAGAGTAAAATCTCAAACTTATCACATATTAAATTTGGTCATATTGTAAATCTTATCATAAATTCAAATCCTCCAACCATAAGCTTTTTATCCTTGAGTCAAAATTGGATAAACGTTCGAGTTATCTCGAATTAAAATTTGGCCATATTCCAATTTTTATCCCAAATTCAAATCAACCAAATTTAAGTTTTTGACCTCAGATTTATCTCAAATCAAAATTTGGCCATATTCCAAACTTTATCCCAAATTTCAAATCAAACTTCAAAATTTATGGTTTCATTAAATTGACACGTATAGAGTCAAATTCAAGGGTATATAGTTTGTATTGACTCCAACCTTTTTTTCGAGATTTATCCACTCATATATGTGCATAAATCTCAAAAAGAGCATTTGTGGAAGGATAAATTTTGGACCAATCACAAATTGTTATATCATTTCTCATGACAAAATTATAAATTATCATATTTGGGACCAATTAAAAGTTGACATGTATCCCAAATTGAAATTGAAGACATAAAGTGGAAAATCCCGATGACGCCATGTGTTTTCGTCTTGATCGTTGGATTAAATAAAATAATTTGATCTAATTTGGTATTAATATTTGGGCTAAAATCCAATTGAGTCATAAAATAAACTTAATTTGACCAAAAAGCCCACTAAGACCCAAGTTCAATTTGTGTGGCCCAAGGGCCAGGTCCATGGACCAACCAGAGCCAAGCCCATAAAACTCTATAGGAGAATTCTCCTCAGGTTCAAAAAATTCTACCCTTCAAAAAGCCTAAAAAGCCTAAAGAGAATTCTCTGTAGAAGACTCCTACTTTGCTTCCATACATCAAGCATAATCATTCAACTGAGAGAAAATCAGAAGTCAGAGCGTAATCATTCAACTGAGAGAAAATCAGAAGTCAGAGCTGCTTCCATACATTAAGCGTAAGCATAAAAAACATTCAACTGAGAGAAAATCAGAGCTTTGCTTCCCTACATCAGAGCGTAAACATTCAACTAAGAGAAAATCAGAGGATCAAGTACTAGAGATCGAACCACATCCACATCAAATCTACATCAACTTAAATTCAAATCCACAAATCAAGTTTCCTTGAGGGAAGCCCACCAAAGCGGGATTTCGAGCAGGGGTGGGGAAAAGGAGAAATGAGTTCATGCCACGACGATCTATATGGAAGGGCAGTTTTGTTGATGCATGGATAATCATTCTGGTCTTGAAAGAGGTGGCAATCATTCTCAAGAACCAAAAAGACTAAGTTGAGGGAAGCCCTATGAGTTACTGTAATGACAACGAGAGAAAGGTCCTCGATCTATTAATAGAGGGATAAAAAAAGAGTTTCTCTGAAAACCTCGAGCCAACAATAACTAAATTTAGCAAGACATCTCGTTGCAATTGAATTTGTTAACTTTGTTGAGATTAGAACTACTTTTGAAAGTGTGGAGTGTCGTCATTTGTTAATGAAAAATGTTTTTCAAAATTTGTATGGTTAGTCTATTATTGGTGCTATTTTACATGCTTTCAAGAAGAAACATTTGATCATTAGTTTATGGAACTACTTATTCTTTTCATTAGAATTCTGTCACACTTACGAATTTTAATAGCAATGAGGTAGAAAAATATGAATTCCAATTAATTTCACAAAAAATTAATGCTTAAACTTTAACAAATTAACGCGGGAGATGGATAATAGAATAAAATTGAAAAATCGAGCTGATCGACCTTACGAATTTTTTATTTTATGTATGATAAGTCTTAAAGCTTCTATTTTTTTTTTAGTACAACAATTGTGGAGATGGGGACCGAACCTCATGCCTCTTTGGCTAAATCTTCTATTATTAATAGGTTATTAAGTTTTCAATTTTGTATGAATAAGTTTTTCAATTTTGTTATGAATAGGTCATTAAGGGTTATGTTAAAAAAAAAAATTAATTTTATGTTTAATAGATCAAATACCTTTTCAAATTTTAAATACATGAAAAGTCTATTCGACATACATTGAAGATTCAATGACATGAACAAAATAAAGTAATAGGGTTGAGGGTTATATTAGAAAAAACAATAATTTTAGGTTTAATATATCAATTATTTTTTAAAATTTCAGATATGTGAAAGGTCTATGGAACATAAAATTGAAAAACTATTATTATTATTTTTTTTTTTTTTACTTTACGAACTTATTAGACAAAGATTTTTTTTAAGTACAATAATCGTGGGGATGAGGAATCAAACCTCCTACCTCTAGACAATAGACAAAAAATAGAAACATCATCAACATTTGAAATACTATAATTTGAATCTTAGAGGAGACCAAACACAAGTCGAAAGCTCCAAATAAAGAGGTACTTTTTTCGTTTAAAATAACATATTGGTCTCTATATTTTGACGTTTGTTCAATTTTACACTTTCAATGGTCTAATTTTAGTCCATGTACTTTCAATAAATCTCAAGATTAGTCTTCAAAATTAACTTTCACCGAAATTAGTTTAAAAAACAATTTTCATATATTTTATACAAGGAAATAGAACGTGAAAATATATTTTAAAAATTTATAATAAAAATGCTAATAAATAATAAAATTTTCTTAAAAAGATCAACAATAAAGTAGTCGTAACTAGTTTTTAAAATTACCTTATTCTCCTCATTACCATAAAAATTGATGGACTCTAGTTTTAGTCATAATAAAGTGATATTTTGAAAACAATTTTGTTTTGTTGTTTTTTTTATGGGAAGGCAAGAGAAGCAAGCTACGTCCTGGTTTAGCTGAGTTGTCGTTATCTAATTGGTTGCATGACTGATATCTTTTCTCCTCCGCAGAACTAAGACACCTAACAAAAATCGGGGTTACGTGGCACAATGCACATCGCTCATTCCTAATTCTAATTAAAAAGAATTTAAAATGGAAAAGGGTATCCTAAAAATCCAGTCCAATTATCCATTTCTAATATCCACCGTCCATTCACTCCATCCAACGGATAAAAACTACTCATATCCCAAACCATATCCATTAAATATATAAAAATCACCCAACCAATTCCCATAGCCATTACTCCACTTCGAGCCTCACTCCCTGTGCTCGACGAAATGGCCTCCGTAGCTCTCAAAACCTTCACCGGCCTCCGCCAATCCTCGACGGAGAAGCCCCATTTCGTCACCCAAACGAAGGGCAACCCGAACCCCCAATTTCGGCGCCGATTTTATGTCGCCGCTGCTAAAACCAGCCCTAAAATCGCCGGCCGGAACCTCAGAGTCGCGGTGGTCGGCGGCGGTCCCGCTGGAGGATCGGCAGCCGAAACTCTCGCCAGAGGCGGCGTTGAGACTTTCTTGTTCGAGAGGAAGCTCGACAACTGCAAGCCCTGCGGTGGTGCGATTCCGCTGTGTATGGTCGGCGAGTTCGATCTCCCGTTGGACCTGATTGACCGTCGTGTCACAAAGATGAAGATGATCTCTCCATCGAACGTCGCCGTTGACATTGGCCGAACCCTAAAACCTCACGAGTACATTGGGATGGTTCGGCGAGAGGTTCTGGACGCGTATCTTCGCAATCGAGCCGCTGAGAATGGGGCTAATGTGATTAATGGCTTGGTGATGAAATTGGAACTTCCGAAGGAACAAAATGCGCCGTATGTCCTTCATTACACTTCGTACGACGGGAAGAAAGGAGGCGTCGGGGAGAAGATGACATTGGAGGTCGACGCTGTGATCGGTGCCGACGGAGCTAATTCTCGCGTTGCCAAGGCCATTGACGCCGGCGATTACGATTACGCCATTGCATTTCAGGTAAATCAATTTTTGGATTTAGGGTTTATTTAATTCCCGCGGAAAACGGAACGAATTGTGTTAAATTAGAGAATTGGGGGTTTGCAATTTCAGGAGAGAATCAAAATCCCAGATGACAAAATGGTGTACTACGAGAATCTTGCAGAGATGTACGTAGGTGACGACGTGTCGCCGGATTTTTACGGGTGGGTTTTCCCGAAATGCGACCATGTTGCAGTCGGCACCGGCACGGTGACTCACAAGGCCGATATCAAGAAATTTCAGATAGCCACACGAAATAGGGCAAAGGACAAGATATTAGGAGGGAAGATCATCCGAGTTGAAGCACATCCAATCCCAGAACACCCTCGTCCACGACGGCTAGCGGGAAGAGTGGCACTTGTCGGCGATGCAGCTGGGTATGTGACGAAATGCTCCGGTGAGGGCATATATTTCGCAGCGAAGAGTGGGAGAATGTGCGCAGAGGCAATCGTCGAGGGATCAGAAAATGGGAAAAGAATGGTGGAGGAATCAGACCTGAGGAAGTACTTAGAGAAATGGGATAAAACTTACTGGCCGACTTATAAGGTTCTAGATGTGTTGCAGAAGGTGTTTTACAGGTCGAATCCGGCGAGAGAAGCTTTTGTTGAGATGTGCGCCGACGAGTATGTGCAGAAGATGACATTCGACAGTTACTTGTATAAGAGAGTGGTGCCTGGGAATCCATTGGATGACTTGAAATTGGCTGTGAATACCATTGGGAGCTTGGTGAGAGCTAATGCTCTGAAGAGGGAGATGGAGAAAGTTAGTTTATGAGAGAATATAATTAAAAAAGAATAACATAAATGTTTAGTTTCTTAATGCATCCATATAATTAATTCAATCTTATGGATTTTGTAGATGGGATGTTTAATGTTAATGAATTTTCATCACTTTTCAAATCTGTGTTTGCAATGAAAGAGACCATTGGTTTTGATATTATTTGGTTGAGAATATGTAATGGTGATTGTTTTTATTTCTTCTATATGATTATGTAATCAATCACGTAGCTATGGCCTATAACACACCGTTTAATGGTGTTGAAGGGCCAATTACCCATTAATTAGACTAATGGAATTTTGTTTTGTTCTATAAAGCATTGAAAAAGAAGAGTGTATCATTTTCCAATGAATTTAAAGAGCTAAGTATGATGTGATATCTCAATTTTCTTATGCTTATTCTTTCTCTAAATTATTATTTTAAGCCAATGGGAATAGGGTTGCGTGTAATTAGTCGATTCTATTCTATATCATTTGCTACGTCACCAATATTCTTTATAATTTTAATTTCACAAGTCTGAACATGCAAATTACGAATATATATATATATATAACAAAATCGGTTTTCCTAATAAAAAATTATACCACAAATTGGCTAGAAAAACAATTACATCAAATAAACTCCAGTGGATTGGTTAATGTATATGAAAAAATTAAACAGACATCTCTTTGTTAAGAAAAGAATTAGGAATTAAGGTTATAATTGGTTTAGATCCATGTAATCACATTATATGTCTATAATGACATTAGAAAGTGGAGAATCAGGACCGTTGAAAGGAAGAAGAGAAGTAACGGCCAAGATTTGGGGATGAAAGCACTTGAAAAAGGGACTAGATTCGCATTGCGGCGGGGTATTCGGTACACAGAAAGAGAAAGGGAAACAATATAAAGCTTGGCTGTTCAAAAAGAAGTGCTACGTCCAAGGCTTTCAGGCGGAGAATTCTACGACCCACAATCCCCTATTCGAATACCCTTTTGAGCCCTTAAATCTCCAATTACTCACTCTCCTCTTCCATTTCCAGCTAGAATTTTTCTGGGTTTCAAGGTATGATTTCTCTATCTCCTTTGTTTGTTTGTTTTTCAGTTTCTCGAGAATATGGAGAAGTCAGTGATGGGTTCAATGTTGATTCATTCTTCAGCTTGTTTTGGTTGTTTCTTTAATACCCTTTTGGTTAAAATGTGTGGTTTTCGCAGATCGATTTCAAATTGCTCTAGATCTAACTGCTGCCTTATTTGGTTGATTTTGAAGCTAGTGGTTAGGGGATTTAATCTCTGGAAATTTATACCTGAATGGATGGTTGAGGGTTTTTTTTTTTTTCCTTTTAGAAGGGTGGATTTGAAAAGATGTGTTGTTAGCTTCTGGGTATAGATATTTGTTTGTGTTCCCTTTGTAAATGAGAACAAAAAATGTTGGGCCACAACTTACATAGACAATCGGAGAAGAAATCCGAGGGGAAGGGATCTCACCATCACTAAATCCTTGGAGAAATTTCCAACTTTATTGTGATTTCAACTCTGATTTCCATTTCAATTTTATGAAATTTCCATGAATATGATTTTAATTCCAATTTGGATTTGGAAAATTTTGTGTCGAGATTTTTTAATCGGAGTCTACCATTGAAAGGATTGAGGGAGCTTCACTTTATCACCTTGAACTCAAGGATGAACTCCTTTTAGGACCATTAGTATGTTTTAGTTGTTAATATAGATTAATTAATATTTAATTAATATTTTAGAATTAATTAGTGAATTGTCTTCTTTTCTTGTGAGGCTATCTATAAATAACCAATTTGGAGTTTGCAATAGGAAGCTTTTGATTATCCATTTAAATATTGGACTTTCAATCTAGGAAGAGTATTCTCTCATCTAAGGGATGAATTAAACTTGCTTGGCTATGGATTTGGCCTACTACCTTTTCTACTACATCAAGCACGCTTTTTCTTAATTTGTTGTGTTTGATAGCTAAAAGAAAATTGATGAATTACATATGAATAGTATAAAGTCCTCCAGAACTCTGGTATATTTTGCTAATATAGTTGATAAATTTTGCCTGTAATTTTTACTTTGGTCATAAACTTGTGAGGTTACGAAGTTACAATATGTCTTCTAATACCTATTTTATGAACAATCTCGATACTTGGTTGTGTTTGGAAACTGTATCTACTCCCATGCTACTGATTTTTATTCTATAACAACATCTCGTCATAAGTCTTCCTTTTTCCATTAAATATTTCATTGTCGTCTTGTTTCCATTCTCGGTCAATTATAACATGTATCAGGTTGCTATGATTTTTATTATACTCTGATCTAGGTAATGTTTGTAATTTCAAGGATTGGAACTTTACATTTATGTTGTTCATATAGTGTGGTCCATGTTTTCTTAGGACTTCTGTTTTCTTGAAGGAATCATTTGAACATCTTGTTGATCTGTATGGAACACACTTGTTGAAGTTGGAGCAGTTTCTTGGTTTTCTTACTAGAGTTGAACTATCTATTTAGATTGCTTTACGAAAAAGATAACTTTTCTTACCAGATTATATGTGTTACTTCATTAGAGTAGCAATGTTGATGGTTTTGTATTGTTGGAGAATCACCAGATTGTGAAAGTGACCGACACTTCCTTTGCCTCCCCTTTCTTTAACAGAGTCAGATATGGCAGCAACATCAGCAACTATTTTGTCAATTGGAGCAACTGCATCACTTAATACTAAACTCAACTCATTTTCCCAATCAAAGTCTGCTAGCTTAAGAATCAATTCACAAGATACTCTTCAGAGCTTTTGTGGCCTCAAGGCAGCTTCATCTCCTCATTGTAACTCAGAGTCATCTTTCCTAGGGAAACAGAGCATTGTTGCCCTATGGCGTTGTCTTGCTCCGTCAGCTCAAAGAGTGAACCAGAATGTATGCAAAAATCTTCAACCTCAAGCTTCTTACAAAGTTGCTGTTCTTGGAGCTGCTGGAGGAATAGGTCAGCCTTTGGCACTTCTCATCAAGATGTCGCCATTAGTTTCCACCCTAAACCTTTATGATATTGCAAATGTCAAGGGTGTCGCTGCTGATATTAGCCACTGCAACACTCCCTCAAAAGTTCAGGATTTCACTGGACCTTCTGAATTAGCCAATGCTTTAAAAGGTGTGGATGTTGTTGTCATACCTGCTGGGGTTCCGAGAAAGCCTGGTATGACTCGTGATGACCTCTTCAACATAAATGCCGGCATAGTGAAAAGTTTGGTGGAGGCGGTTGCTGATAATTGTCCCGATGCTTTCATCCATATCATTAGCAACCCTGTGAACTCAACTGTGCCAATAGCAGCAGAAGTTCTAAAGCAGAAAGGCGTGTATGATCCAAAGAAGCTTTTTGGGGTTACTACATTGGATGTTGTTCGGGCAAACACCTTCGTTGCTGAAAAGAAGAAGCTTAAACTGATCGATGTTGATGTCCCAGTTGTTGGGGGACATGCAGGAATAACAATTCTTCCTTTGCTATCAAAGACAAGACCTTCAGTGAGTTTTACAGATGAACAAATTCAAGAACTGACTGTTAGGATTCAAAATGCGGGAACTGAAGTTGTGGAAGCGAAGGCAGGGGCAGGATCTGCTACCCTTTCAATGGCATATGCTGCAGCAAGATTTGTCGAATCATCTCTTCGTGCTTTGGACGGAGATAGTGATGTATATGAGTGCACTTTTGTGCAGTCTGATCTAACTGAGCTTCCCTTCTTTGCATCGAGGATTAAGCTCGGGAGGAAAGGAATTGAAGCCTTCGTAACGTCTGATCTCCAGGGTTTATCTGAGTACGAGCAGAAGGCTCTTGAAGCTCTAAAGCCAGAACTGAAGGCAAGCATTGAGAAGGGCATTGCTTTTACACAAAAGCAAGCTGTGGCTGCTTAAAAACTTGCTTTTCCAAAACATGCTTGGATAGTAGCATTGAACCCCAAGCATTGGTTTGCGGCTTTTCTTTTTGTTTAGTAGTTTGTATGTTTTCACTTCACCCTGCTTGATGGAGAACTTCTCTTTGAGATATTAACTACTGCCATAGATTATCAAAAGAATGTAATCGTTTCAATAGGAGTTCCTGGTAATTGAAAATTTTGTAATAACACGGTTGGTAAAGACTGTGCACCTCATCATAAGACACTAGGAATGAATTTTTTTGGGTTAATACATGAAGATTATACATAATTGGTTTGTTGGCGAAGCTCTCTAAGAGAGAATACCATTCAACGTTCACTTTTACTTCATTGTGTACTACATCAAAGCTTTAGCCAATCAACTTTTCTCCTAGTTTATGATCTGAGTTGCTCGATCAGCCTCACCACAATTCCTTACGGAAGCTTTTGAGCACTCTTTTTGCAAAGATAAGTTTGTCCCAGAAGCCTACAAAATGTGGTCGAAACTATTTTTGAAAGTAGTAGCTTTTACTGTATCATTTTCATGGAATTTAAGACAGCAATTTATGGAGTGAAAACGTCAATGAAGAATCAAAGAAAGAAATTTGTAATTTGCTTTCCGTCTATAAGTAATCCTTTGATCGATTCATTGTCTAATAACTTGAAGAGATTCAGACGTCCTTCATCTCCAAAATTCATCTGTGGAAGCAACTTCTGCTATTTTTTTCCAACTCTATATTCAAGTGGCAAAATGCAGATAATCAAACGAACTTAGTCATCCAATTGTAATCCATCTTCTGTTGAAATATCAAACTCTCGCCTCCCATCTTGAGAAACGGTTCATGGCCACAAGCTGAAAGCTCCGGGGAATTTTTTGTTGTGGGTCGGTGTATATCCTAAGACTCTATGGTGTTCAAAATACACTGGTTCCTACCAATAATCATTGCAGGAACACCGACCCTCTCGAAAATGATGGAACCGACTTCGGTCCCTTACAACCACTTTTCTGTTATAAACACTTGAGATATACTTAGCAAAGTTATGACAATCCATGCAAGTCCGAAGGTTATTTGCCACTCTGATGGTTCTTCCTGGTGGAGTTGCAAGAACCCCAAAGGCTATGGCCAATTTCTCACTATGGTTAGAAAGCGCATACCCCTTATCTTCTGCCTTTAATCTGTGTAATTCAGATGATATTTCAGCTTCATAACCTGCAATCTTTAGCTGCTTGTTGATCTCATCCAGCTGCTCGTAGATCTTGTCCTTCATAGGATGCGAAATATCATCCACAGCAAACTCATGCACCACCCCATTCAGTTCTATTGTGGTGCACCCAGGTGTAGTATAAATACCCTTCTCCTTCATAAATTTCCTCAATTCAGTTACCTTGTCCCAGTTGCCAGCCGAAGAATAAATGTTCAGCAACAACACATAATCTCCAGCTTCTTGAGATTTGAGTTCAATCAAATGTTCAATTATGCGCTCCCCAAGGTTTGCATGACCGTGAATTCTGCAAGCTCCAAGAAGGGTCCTCCACAATGTCGCATCTGGTTTCACCTCCATTGACATTACGAGCTGATAGGCTTGTTCTAGCAGTCCAGCACGACCCAAGAGATCAACCATACATCCATAGTGATGGACGTTGGGAACTATCGTGAACTCCTGTCTCATACGATCAAAAAAAGCCATCCCTTCATCAACCAGGCCACAGTGGCTACAAGCAGAAAGAACTGCAGTGAATGTATGATCATCAGGCTCCACACCCTTCTGTTGCATCTCCCAAAACGCTTCAATAGCTTCTCTCCCGTGCCCATTCATTGATAACCCGGAAATCATCGCACTCCATGAAACAACATTTTTCGCTGGCATTTTATCAAACACTTCATAGGCCTTATCCACACGCCCACACCGAGAATACATCGATATGAGCGAATTACACAAATTACTCTCAGTATTATAACCGTGCTGTTGAACATAACTATGAATCCTTTCACCAAATTCCAATGCATTCAAGTCTGCACAGGCTTGGAGGAGAAGTAAACAAGTAACTTTATCAGGTTGGCACAGATATGTTGGACTCTGCATGATCTCAAACAAACCCAAAGCATCCCTAGTTCGTTTATTTCGAGTTAGACAAGAAATCAAAACGTTCCAAGCAACAACATCTCTTTGAGGAATTTCGTCGAACAATTTGCACGCATCCTCAATTTTGCCGCAACGAGAATACAAGTCCATCATGGAGGTGAGCAAAAGACTATCCAATTGATGCCCATTTCTAAAAATCCTCGCGTGAATCTGAACCCCACTAACTAGTGAAAGCAATCTTATACACGACTTAACAGCAAAGGAAGAAGACAAAGGATCAGCACGAACTCCTTGCCTCTCCATATCTCTGTACACGTACAATGCTTCAAGTGGTGAATGGCTCAAAGAGTAGGCTCTCAACATCGTATTGTAATGAGGAACAAATGGGTTAGTCAGAAGAGAGAAGAATCGTCGAGAATAGTCCAAATCACGAAAAGGGACGGAGGCGGTGCGAGTCAAGAAGCGGAGGGAAACAATGGGGTCTTGAATGGAAGAAGTGCGGATGATGTGGGCATGGATTTGGAGGAATTGGGATTTTTGGGTGCATGATTTTATGAGAGAAATCAGGGGCTCTCTTTCCAAGTGAGGTGTTGAGTTTTGTTGGCAAAATTTGGAAGAAAGCAGAGAGGTGGATGCGAAACGATGAAGAGAAATAGCATGGTGATGGTGTTTTGGAGAGAAGATAGAACGACGGCGGAAGATCACAGTCATCTATGAATGGCCGCCCGGTAACCCTTCTGAATCGTTTTTACTATGGGGCTCCACCGCCAATTTGGCCGTCGTTGGCGTTCTTCAAAACCGCCGGATTTGTTGTATGGTGAATGTTCTTCAGACTACATATACAATACATCGATTTCATTTGGTTACTAAACAGCCTTTAATTATTAGTTTAATTTCTAATTTTGAAATATCTTCAAACCAAAATAAATTCTTTAATATTCGTCCATTTGTTCTCCTTCTAAAAAAGGTCAAAATTTTCTAATACTTTACTTTTGAGTCTAATATAATGTAATAAACTATTCACACTATTAATTTACTAAATATAAAATTAAAAATGTAAGGTTGTATTTGATATAATTTTTTAAATCAAAGTCAACCGAGTATTACAAATATCAATTAGTCTCCATTAGATTTAATAGATGAGTTATCATTTAATTTTAAAAATTTTGAATATGTCTAGAATTTTTATTAAACAAAAAATAAAAAATTTAGAAATTGATTTTTATTTAGATAATAACAAGTGGTATAAGTATACTCATACTAAAAAACTGAAAAGAAAAGGTGTATTCAAGTTATTAACCAGTATAGTTAATCATGTAAATGTTATATTACTCCAATTTTTTTTCTTTGTATGAGACTAAAATTAAGGGGGGTTTTGGGCTCGAATCGGTTATTATACTCAGTGATCTTTATAACATATACATTATAATATTCTATGCGGTATAATAGTCAATGTTTGAGGTGCATGGTATTTTAGTATGCAATTAATTTGAAACAATAATATTGTGTTAATTGTAAGTTATAATAATTGGAAACACCAACTAATATAATTAGTGCCCAAAACATGGAGTGAGCTTAGCCCTCTCCCACCAACTTTAAGTTAGTGAACCAAACACTATAATTTTATGTTTTTTTTATTTGATTTTTTAATTTATTAATGATAGAAATATATAGGAAAAATTCAGTACTACTTTCGTAGTATGGAGAATTGTCATTCATTTATAACCTTTACCACAATTGTAACATTTAAAAATAATCTGGAATCCATAAAATAAATTGATAATCATTTAGTGACGTGTGAAACTATGAATAGAAATATTATGTATTACTTGTAATTTTTCAAAGAATATTATAAATAATAAGTTAATATATATAGAGATGAATTATTAAACTTGAAAATGGCTTTGAAATTAACATTAATAACACAAATGCTGAAGTACAAAAATGAAAGAAAAAATTTGTAAAATATTTTCATACAACCACCATTCATTATTTACCACAAAAATAGCATTTAAAAATTATGTAAAATTTATGAAATAAATAAATAATAAATTAATATATCATTAGATTTGATGTCAGACGAAATAATTTTTTTAATTAAAAATATTTGTTAGTTTTTAACATTTATGAATTGGAACTCTCATCTCTCATCTCACTGAGTTCCAAATTCCAATGTACTTTATTAGTAAACAATTCATATTTGTTTTTCTTTTGTTTTTTCTAAGAATACAACTAAGGTTAAAATCAATTGGCGACATTAAAAAAATAACCGAATGAAATTAAAATACAAAAACCAATATAATGTAAGAAAAAGTGAGCAAATATTTATTATTAATCTTCTCTTTCCTCTTAGTATTGGACACGTTCAAATTTTCTTACACTTTCTTCTTGAATAATGTTTTAAGTCAAATGAAACGAAATCATTCTATGATATATATTAGGAAATGGATTAAGTTACCACATGCATATGAATTTGATATATTATATTATTACTTTGAGTATGGTTAAGAAAAATAGAACAATTAATAATGTGTATAAGATAATTAAGGGTTGATTTTGCAGTAGTAAAATTGTCATATACTTTTGTTGTATCATCAAAATTAAATGTTCACCAGACCTTACATCTTCGATGAGTTTGATCAGAAACTGCAAATCAAATCCAACAAAAATGAACATTAATTTTTCTTTTCTTAATTACATGAACAGGGTGCAGTTAGTTGAGGAAAATGAGCAATCTGACAAGAGATATTTCATTTCATCATCTTCTTCATCCTGATCATGAATAGTGGTGGAGGAAGAGAAATACTGGGAATTATCTTCATTAATTATGTTATTGTTATTATTGAAGATGATTCCTGAGAGCTTTCTTTTCTTGTAGTTGGCCTTGAAACAAGCTTGTCTAAGCCTCTTTGTGTTGTCCTCTAATTGCAAATCTGGCCTTTCCTCCATTAACTTCTTCTCATTCTCTAATATTTCCAATACATTCTTCAACTTATTCTCTCCATTTCCCTCTCCTTCTCCCTTTTCAATCTCCTGCATTCATTTCCCAGTTCATTTTCTTAAATAAACACTACACTAAGACATATTAGATCAAATCTGATAGGTTATAGAAAATAGAAAAACGAACTTTCTACTACTACTATGGGAGTATCATATTCTCTTTATTCACACCATGATTTTGTCGACTAATTAAATCTTTTCCTTTTCTAAATTTCAATAGACTTCATCCTCTTTTAAAAGTTACTCATGCATATAGCAAACAATAAATATAAATGGACGTAAAATATTTGAGTGCATCTCAATTGTATCCATCTTTGTGTTAAACACAATTTGACATGTGATACTTGAGTGCAGTTTATCTTCATATATTCTCTTTGAACAAAAAGTGTATATATATATATAATTGTCAAGTCACAAAATGTGATTAGACAATATAGTAGGTGGCAAAAAATGAGTGTAGTCAAGGATGCACCCAAGTATTACTCGTTTCTAAATGAATAGATAGATTTCAGAGATGAAAAGAGAGAGACATACCTTGACATTCTTGATTAGGGTTTGTAGGCTCATCAACTTCCTGTGAGGCCATCTTCTTATTCCCAATTCTCTACATCTCTTCTTCAAAAGAGTGAGTCCCACATTAAGCTCTTTAGCAGCCTGAGTTATGGGCATGTAGAAATACTCAGATATTACTTTTCTTGACAACATTTTTGAAGATGATGATGATGTTGAATAACTCCCATTGTTTTTGCTATTTTCTGATCTCAAATACTTTCTTTTCCCCTTCTTCATCACTTCTCTATTTTCTTCATTTCCTCCACCATCTTCTCCTTCTAGCAATAAAACAGGTTCTTCCTCAACAAAGCCAAATATCCCATTTTCCATTTCACTCCAAATCCCAACCCCATCTTCTGAAAAACCAAAAAGTTTCAATCTTTAACGTTATAAATGGAATATAATATGCTTTTTTTTTCTTCTCAAAATTAATATATCATATGATGATGAATCAATTACCTGATATAAAGGTGTTAATAGGCACTATGTCCTTTGATTCAAAAAACGAGTCATTATTTGGGAAACTCTCCAACAAAGGAACAACTTCAAAAATGTTATCTTGCAACCCAAAGTTGCAATTCCAATCCAATCCAGAATAATTGTTGTAGCTTGATCTACATGAAATTATATTATATAGTAGGAAAGAAATTCAAATAAAGAGTATGAAAAAAATCAAAATTTTGAAAAATTGAAAGTCACCTAAAAGGGAGAGGAGAAAGTTGACAAGATAAAGGAAAAGAATCTTCAAAGGCCATTACTTCACACTTCGGCCTCCAAGTGGCGTCCATTTTTCTTCAATCTTGAAGAGAAAAAAAAAAAAAAGAAAAAGAAAGTGAAAATAAGGGATTAGGGAGGAAGAAGAAGAGGCAAAAATATATAATATATATAATGCTCACAAAATGGTACGATGAATTAGGGAATGGAATTATTATTATTAATAGAATTTAAAAGAGAAGAATGGGAGAACGTGCGCCGCCAATGAATCAAGTGATAAGAATGTCATCATTTCATTTATTGTATTTACGGTGTGTGCTTATGAGAGTTACAAGATTCTCTTAATTATAAATTAAGCCATGAACACAGAGAGAAAAATAGATTAAAGTTTAAAAAATAATAATAATAATAAGTTTTGGGATTTTAATTAATGATGAAGAGTTGTGGAATCATTAGACGTGTGCATGTCAAAAAAAAATAAATAAATAAGATGGGCAGCCTCTTCAAAACTATTATTAGTTTTCAGAATGAACCAATGGTCAAGAAATCTTTTAGAGAGATTTTGTTTCTTTTTTTAAAAAAAAAATAAAAATTTACTGGGATACATATTCATTCATTATCCATTATCTTTCATTCCTCTTGATGTGAAATTTAACATATTCTAAAATTTTTAAACTTATTTAATGGAGGTTTTTAATGATTTTAAAATTACTATCTCTAGAGACTGAAATAAATAAAGCATAAGTTACATTATTAAAGCGAAATTTAAACCTGTGGGCAAATATGAATTTAGATCCAAGTAAATAAAAATGGTGATTTTGAATAAAAGGATTTTTTTTTTTTTTTTTTTTTTTTTTGGGAAATAACGGCTGCATGGTTGCCATGTAGGATATTCATTATTTAAGTTTGCAGTTGATAGAAAGTCAGGAGATTAGCAGAAAATGGGATAGGTAACCAATAAAATGAAGGCACTAAAAAACATTAAAAATGATAATTAAGTATCAAATCCTTTTAGCCGTCTTGCAATGTCAGACCAGGTTGAATCATTACAAATTTCATCCCACACCAACTCAGTTTAGAGGTCCGAGTTCACTCACTACTTCAAGATATTGATGGATTATGAGATCATATAGTGGTTGTAATGTTAATGTAACGCTTCGTTATCATCAATCATTGTGGGAATGTGGGAATTTAAATCCATGTAATTAATTAGTATTAGGGAGAGGATTGGTTACGTTATAAGTTAATTGCATTTTATTTCTTCAACTGTTGGGTTAATTAATTGGAATCTACGAAGCCCAATTGCATTTAGTATCTGATTCAATGCAAATGAGTGGTGCCCCCATTTTTTACGGCCTCTTCCCATGATTTAAAAACTGTAAAACGTAACTTAAGAGAGAGTGATATCGTACTTCCATTTATTTAGTTTTCATTTCATGTGAATATTAATTTATAGTTTTATAGTTTTTTTTAACAAATATGTGGAGTGGGAGTATAAGTTCAAGTTAGTTAATTGACTTAAATTAACATTCTTTTAAGAATCTCCCCTCAACCCCCCCCCCCCCCCCCCCCCCCCCCCCCATATTCAAAGTAGAAGGTTCAAACATCCATATTCCTACATATACTTAAAAAGAAAATTAGAATTTTAAGATTACGATCTAAAATTATATATGCTTTCTGAACGATGTTAGAGGTTAAAATCTCTCCAACTCCACTTTGTTAGAACTCAAAAGCAAGTAAAAATGAATGGAAGATAAGAATCTTAAGATAATACTTATTAAGTATCTACCAGAACAGAGATATCAGTAAATTAAAGAATTAAAGGATCCATTAAACTACAAAATTTTTGCTAAAGAAGACCTACAAAATTAAGAATCTTAGATAACATTCAAGACATCATTTATCTCTAAAATAAAAATAAAGACTCATCCTTTCACAATTATCGTTATGAAAGTAATCATAATTTTGAGTTCATAGATCACATCAAGCACGGTAAAGAAGCATAGAAAAACATAAATTATGGGCATAAATAAATTATTCCTCTACTTTCTTCCTTGAACTCATGGCCAAGCGCGACCGACATTGGTTGGGATTTTGTGGTAAATTCTTCGCTGGAAACCGAGTTCAAGGTGGTGGAAACTGAAAGTTGGGAAAAACATCAGTTTCTCCACCTACCCCCTCCTCTTCCACGTCCACCACCCCCGCCTCGTCCTCCACCACGGTGCTTACCACCACCTAATGCTCTGTTTGCATCAGATTTTCCTTTGAAGTTTTCAGGCAGGGGAAGGATATGATCCACACACTTCCTGAAGCTGAAGTCATCAGCAGACTCGTCCGCCCTGATGAGGAAGAAACACTTGCTTTTCCAAATAGGATGGTATCGAACTTGGAAGGCCTGAATACCACAGCCAATCTTTTTCTCTGGTTCTACATGCCCCTTCTTAAGCAAATCCACCAGCACCATCTGCTCGTACTGCCATAGAAACAAATATCAAATGTTGTATTAACAGAATCAATGCCTCCACATTATGAATATATTTTTTCCCTGCATCAGTTTATTATTCTTATTCATCTTGTATATTATCAATTATAGATGTTTCCAACAAGTAAAAGACTTTGGGGTATTATTTTACTCTTCTTTTTCTAGAACAAGAATTCAAACCTACAAAGGACATTACATTACTAATGTTATAACCATTTAAGTTATGGTAAAGTGGGCTAAAGCCTAAAGGACTACACTTCTAAACAAAGAATAACACTTCACTGTCTTTCGTGTTTTGATTTAAGAATTATTTGAAAAAGATAATCCCCATATGATCAAGACCTGTTACCAGCCATGAATATATGGATGTCCAAACACTAATCATAGCTTCCACTGAAATCAATCAAGAATAAGGGAATCATGAAGAATAACAACATAACAAAGTAAAATAAGCTGCTGAAAGAAATTCTTCAATGAGCAAATAAGGTCAAAAGAGTATCTGTTCGCAGAAACAAATAAAATTTCTTCATCCAGGCTGGGAGTTGTCTAGTAGTACACAGATTCCATTTCTATGATTAAATAATAATGTCAAACAGTCTCATCTAAAGAAGTAAGTGGGTTTGAGCAAACAGACACCAACCAACAGTCAACAGACATTTGAAGAAATATTGAAAACTGACTCAAAAATCATATTAAGTTTAGGAAAAACCATCCAGCCATGAAAACCAGAAGTGACTAAAAGAATCCACAAAACAACCAAATATGTGTTCGTGTCTATATATATACACAGAAAATTGTACAAAATTAAACCAACAACACTAATTAATCGAACTGACAGGAAGAACCAAGACGATCTTTAGGTTTTCAATTAACTTAGAGTCAACTACGGGGAACCATAAGCAAGCATTGTATTCAAATAATACAAAAAAGAACTTAAGTTAATAAGCAACCATCATTAATCTTTTTTTGATAAGGCAACCATCATTAGTCTCCATAAGAATATTGAAGAACGCCACCTCTCTGATTCTGAAATGTACGCAATTACAAGCTTTTCCCCAAGAAGTGATTCGAGTCCACAACAGATTACATACCCAAGTTACTTAAAAGACCATTGACAACAATTCATGACACATAAAAGCTAAATGATGTCAAAAGCTTTATATCAAATTAGATCGATGCAAAAACGTTCTAGGAAGAGAATGCGGAAAAAGGGGGAAAAAAACATAAGTTTGAACAATAAACCCTTTTGCTAAAACTGTTCAACTTTCACAGATTAAAACAATAATGAATATAAGCAAAACAGCAGCATTTAGTAGAAAAGAAGAATTTTAAATCACGTTCCAACTCTCAATTCTAACCCAAATAAAATTTTCTGAATACCATTCTCACGCTTTCAATTAACAAAACAGAGGACGATAGCACATTAAAAAGAAGTTCGTAATATTATACCTGGTTCACGTTCAAGTTGACTGGCCAGTGATGGAGGAACTTGTAGAAGTAATCGAACAATTCCACCGAAGATCGAAAGCTCTTGGGGCCTAAACTCACAGGAACAGGCTCCTCCTCTCCCTTATCGTCTCCTCCCGCCTTCTCAAGCCTTTCCTCCTCAACTGACTTCTCAATCTTCTGCTTTTTCCCGCCTCCAATACCTTCATCGGCGCTTGCCTCCTCCCTCTCTCGCTTGGAATTTGCATCCCCATTAGTTTCTGGAGCGATCTCACTTGGTTCAGAAGCATCACTTGATCCTTTCGGCTCTGTATTTTCCAATTCCATATCTTCGGTGCCTGAGTTGGTTACTTCGGGATTGTTTTCAGCGAGTTGAGGGATTGTCTCTTCTGCCATTGTTATTTGTCAGTGTGCTTTGAAGTCGGAACCACCGAGCTTCAACCTAAAACCCTAACAAGCAGCAAAATAGAAGACAGATTTTATATTCCTCAAATAAATAATTCATCCTCAAATCGAAGGGCTTCCGTTGAATTTCCATTCGGATCGGTCCACTTAAACCGGTCATTTGATTTTGTTTGTTTTATTTATTTATTTTTGTTATTTGGAGAGGGAAAAAAAGAAAAAAAAAAAAAAGCGAACTTTTTAAATTAAAAAACCAACTCAAGCCAAAAATTAAGAAAATATATTATTAAAAATAATCTCAATCTCACATATCGTTCTAACTTTAAAAAACAAAATTTATCCAAATACGTATTTAAATATTCTGGTTCAAAGATACGTTTGGTAAAGCAGATTTGAATTAAAAACACGATTCACTACTAATTTTTAGATTTTCTTAAAATCAAATTGAGCTTTTAATTAATATTTATCCTTCTAAATAATTATATAAAATTTTAAATTACAATAAAAATGTTTACTATTTTAATTATTATATGTAAAATAAGATGTTTTTGTATTTATTTATTAAACACTATAAATTATTTTTTAAATTAAACTAAAATTTATCAAATACTAATTTACTTTCACCCAACAGATAATTTTTTCATTCAGTTATCACCCAACAGATAATTTTTTTCATTCAGTTATTTTAGAGCCCTCTTGAAAAATATTGGTAGAAATTGAGCATTGTAGAAACTAATGTTTTTAGAAAAGTCGGCTCCATTTTTCTTTCAATTTTTCTTATTTTTTAACCAATTAAGAGTTTTTTTTTTGTTTAATTTCTTTTTATCATTTATCATTTCTTATTTTATGGTTTTTTCATCTTTGATATATATATATATGCATTTTTTTTTATCGTTGATTCTTTTATACATTAATTTGGGAGTTTTTTTTTTCTAAATATTATTAAGAAATTTTGGAGATTTTAAGTAAGATAAGAGATGTCATTTTTCTAAATTGAATTTTTTTAGAGATAATAATATTAATAATAATAATAATATAAAAAAAATATGGAGATTTTTACAAGCATCAACATGGATATGAATACAAATACGAGATAGAGATACGATATGATACGGTGATACACCAATTTCTAAAAAACTAAGATACTGATATATTGAGGATACAATATCTTTTTATATATTTTTTTATATTTTTTCTTTATATATTTAAATTTAATGTAAAGACAAGGAATAAAAACTACCAAAAGACACACTTTGAAGAAATGAGTTTCTATTCTAAGAAGAAGATGAGGGTGTCAAGGACAAAGTTGGGCGTAGGCATTGCTTATGCTAGTCGTGACTAATCGGTTTGTTGTAGTTGTAAGGAATTTTGATTTTAAGGTTTATTTGTTTACATTTTTGTTTCTTAAATTTATTTTTCTTTTGTGCTATTAGATTGGACTTCAAAATTAAAATTTAAAAAAGTAGGTTGTGGCTGAAAAATTAAAAATCCAGCCAAAAAAATGTCATAATTAGTGTGTCCCTTCACATATCTAGAAGGGATACGCCCGAAAATAAAAATAAATAAATAAAAGGTTCATATATTTCATTTCACATATTTGGCATGTATTTCCCACGTATCTGGACATATCAGTATCAAATACGTGTCTAATACCTATTCTCTGCACATTTAGTTTGGAAGCATACTGAACCAAGGTGTCAGGGCTTGAAAGCAGAAGTTGAATGTAGGTTAAATAACCGCAAAAGGAGAGAGGGGAAAAAAAAAAGTTCAACCAAGCTGGAAGAAGCTGGAGAAGAATATCTTAATGAAAGAATATGTGAATTAACAAGTTTACTATTTTCTTAATTCCACATCAAATAATTGATAATATAAATTTTAGGGAGTTTAGATTGATCAAATTAAAAGTTCTAGGACGTGGTTGTAATAAGATTCATAGTCTAAAAATGGTTTGTGTGATTTTACCTAAATTTAAATTTTAGGTGTCATAATCAAAAAGCTATAGGATGAGGTAGAGGTAGGTACATGGACACGTAAATTGTACTCTTCATGTCCATTTAAGTCACGGGAAACATTTTCAATTTCCATGTCCTTTCGCTTAAGGTTAGTTTTGCGAAAAACATGATTAATAATTATGGCCCGTTTAGATGTACATTAAGTATTTGATAGATAGTGATAGCCTAATTTTTACCATTTTGTTATATTTGAAATAAGTTAGCTCATTTTTCTACATATGAAAATAATTGTTATATTCAATAATTAATTAATTGAGCTATATTTTTATTATTCATCTCTGAGATATAAAAATTCTACATATATGTAGGGTATTAGAAAACTATCATATCATGTGAATTTTAAAATTCCCTTAATAATAATACTATGAGTTTTAAAAAAATAAAATATTGTGAGAAAGAAACATATTAAATATATATTTGAAATTGTATGACAAAAAATGTGCAACAAACTAATTGTAAGATAATATCTTAGTTGTTTGAACCATGTTCGTTGATAAATAAACATTTATATCATCTTTCCAAACACGATTAGTGATAGAATAATCATTTACTTAAAGATGACACTTCAAATAAAGTAAGATCCAATTTCGATCAATATGAGAGTCGGTGTGCCAATGTTTTGAATTTATTTGTGATTCCATACATCTTGATTTGCTCGTATCATTTTTGTCCTAACTTTACATTTAAATTTTTATTCAATTATCAAATGAATTAAGCATAGTTGAAGAAGATAATGTGCATCTTGTTCTTTTAAAAAGAAAAAGAAGAAAACTTAAAAGCATAGTTAATGTACATCAACTTTACAGTGTTGGTTACAATTTAATTTTAATGTAATATAATATTAAAAAGGAAAATGTATTGCCAATTGCTACATAAGCAGTTTTAATAGCGAATACTCCCAAGACTCAAGAGTGTGATCTATACTTTTGGAAAAGCACTTGGCTAAATCAATACTCTCTCTCTTTTTAACAGGAACAACTTCAATCTTTTAAAATAATTCCAAAGTTAAGAGTTAAAATTGTGAAAAATATTCTTAAAATTAATTTTAAAAAAAAAATTAGAAAATTACTACTCTTCGTAAGATGGTGTATATGACACAACTTTAATGAAATTGTACCTTTTAATAAATTTAAAAAAAAAAAAAACCGTATCCTTTCATTAAAGTTGTGTCACATACACCAAAAGATGCAACTATTTTAATTGCCGCATATAGTTTATAAAAATGTAGAGAATTATTCCCCTAAATCTCAATCTCTTTTATATGATTATTCACACATTGTAGGGTTCGTTACTAAGCATTGAAATTATAAAAATAAAAGTTAAGAATATATATATTATTAGTTATAAAACCCATTTGATTTGTTCTCTTTCAATTTATCAATGCATTTAGAAATTTGATAGTGTTTTATCTAATATGATTTTTTTTCTTTACAAAAATAAAGATATGATCATATAATTATATAAATTAGATGAAAGAATATTGCAGAAACATTATTTTATTTTTATAAAAAAATATATAAAACTTAAAATAAACTTATTTTGAATTTTCAAAAATAAAAAGAAAAACATGATCTTAGTTTTTAAATTAAAAAAAAATAATAAAACTAAAAACAATTATCAAACATATTTCTGGTTTTCTTTTTAAAACACTATTATATTTTCACTCAAAGAACGCTCAATCTTGCATCACTACATTTATAACTTAAAAATTCTAAACAATAAACACAAACTCAGAAACAAAAGTGCGTAAGAAAAAAAAATATAAAACTTAAAATAAACTTATTTTGAATTTTCAAAAAGAAAAAGAAAAACATGATCTTAGTTTTTAAATTAAAAAAAAATAATAAAACTAAAAACAATTATCAAACATATTTCTTAGTTTTTAAATTAAAAAAAAAAAACATAAAACTAAAAACAATTATCAAACATATTTCTGGTTTTCTTTTTAAAACACTATTATATTTTCACTCAAAGAACGCTCAATCTTGCATCACTACATTTATAACTTAAAAATTTGAAACAATAAACACAAACTCAGAAACAAAAGTGCGTAAGAAAAAAAAATATAAAAATAAATAAATAAATAAATAAAGTCAACAAACTCAAAAGACACAAGGAAGGGAGTGGAAGGTTTTGGTGAGATAGAAAGCAAGATAGGTAAGGTTTGAAAGGCTTAGATTTAATTAATGTCTAGGGAAAATAGTTGAAATAATGACTAGAAAAAGCAAATTAAGTAAAATCGATTTTCATATATTTCCAAATGATTTTGAATTAATTATATTTGCATTCAATAAAGATTTCAAAATTACCAAAGGACTAAAAAGTGCCATTTTTATTTTTTAAAAAAATATCACTACATAAGTGGATAAAATTTTAATTAAAAAGAGAAAAAGAACAGAAAAGAAAGTGGGACAAATTTTGTAGAATGATCTCGGTCAATCACCCCACTAACAACACACTTCACCTAATGATTGAAAAATCAATTCTAAATTGTTTTAGATTTTGAATAAAAAAAAAAACATGTAATTTTAAATTTATAATAGTAATAATCTAGTTTATGTTGAACAATTTAATCTTAAAACTTTAATAAATATCAATCTAGTTTTTGTACTTTACAACTATATTCATAACCATTTGACTTTTATCGTAAAAAATACTATTATGATTTAATGAAATATCTTATATAATTAAAATTAACAATTAAATTTTAATGAAATTAAATTTCATGATACTAACAAAAATTGAAATGATAGGACTTAAATGGTTATATAACTAAATTATTATAAAATTAAAAGTGTAAGAGAAGTAGAAGTGAATTTAGAAATAAATGGAATGGACAGTTTGAAAGACAGAGCCCACATAGTAAGCAGAAGGGGAAGAGATTTAGACCATGACCTGTCCCAATCCCAAATCCCCTCTCTCTTGTGTCTCTCTTTATTCTAATTTTTTTTTTTTTTAATTTTATTTTATAAAAAGAAAAATGAAACAATTATTATAAATAATAATAATAATAATAATAATAATAATAATAAATGTGCTCAAACATCTTGTCTTTTGGGTAAAAAAGTAAAACCAAAACCCAATATTTGGTTGATAAAAAGATGGTCCTGGTCTTCATTGATATGCGAGAGAAGAGCCAAAATCCCTCAAAACACATTCAACATCTCCTTAACTTAACAGTTATGTATTGTTCAAGAGTTTTCTTTTCTCTTCTTTATTAAGCTTTTTAGTTCAATGGAATTGCCTACCAAAAGCAAAAGGAACTCCATTTACCACAACAAACCACCACTCTCACTCTCATTTTTTTTATCCACATTTATAATATTAAATTTTGTTTCATACCAACTCGTCTAACTTCTCTCATCAAACCATTGCCCACAAGTGAAGGGCTTCAACTTTTGTGTTATTGAACATTGTATCAAAGTAGGTAGTTCAAGAGCTCCTATGTTTAGACCATTGTTCATAGGTGAAGAAATGTTAGATGATATAATATTATATCAATTTCACCCATCACATCAAGCTTTTGGGTCTATCGGTTATTTAACATACTATTAAAATAGCTTGTAGGTTGTGGTTTGTAGGGAGCTTTTGGGTCCTATGTTTATATATATATAAACATACATATATAATCAATCATTGCCTAATAAACTATATATTAATTAATTAATTTGTTTTCCTCTATTCTCCCAACATCTCTGCTTTTGATGTACCTGAATGAATATGCTTTGAATTCCAAAGGCCAAACAACATACTTACCAACATAATTAATATTTGATGTGCTTATAATGTAATGTCATGTTAAGTTATAAGAAGCTAATTAGAGGTAATCCAAGTATATATCAGTTGAATTTTCTTTTTAATTCATGCATATATATATATAGATAGAGAGAGAGAGAGGTTAAAAGAAGAAGGGCATATATATTGGAAAATTATGGATAAAAAACACAAGTGAAAGAGAGGAAAAAGATACTTGGCTTCCCAAGGATGGTGTTCCAACTTAACTTTTTGTTCAAACTTGGACAGAGTCTTCTAAAACAGCCTTTTTTTTATTGCTTCTATGGCAGGCTTATGATTGAGGTGAATCTCTTCTCTTTTTTACCCCCTTTTTCTTTTTTTTTTTCTTTTTTTTCTTTTTTTCTCCCAATCTTATAATAGAAAGATAAACCCCAGCCAGTTTTGGCTTAAAACTCTCATACAAACCCAAAATTGGAATTTGCTTGTTGAGTACAAACACCAAATTACACATAATGGGTTTCTGGTTTAACAGGAAAGCTTTGATCTTTGTGTTTGTTGTAGCTGGTTTTTTGTTGTGTCTTCTTCAACCACAAACAGCAACTGGGCTTAGCACAATTGATGCTGCTCTCAAATGTGTGGCTTTCAAATCCCCAATCATCAACACCCACAAAGCTCTTTCTGTCAAAAAATTGAACTTGGCTCCATCACCAACCATGAATTTTGATCCAAATCAATCCAACAAAAGAGGAGTCAAGAAAGGATCTGACCCAATTCACAACAGATCTTAGCAAAGGAAGCTGAAAGCTGAAGAAGCTCTCATTTGGTTTTTCCATACTCCTCTCTCTGTCCCTACTTTCCATTAGTTTCTTCAAATTTCCCATATATCTATATATATATAAATATATATAATTTTCTCTCTTGGGTTTGTTTAAAATCAAATTAAATAGCTCAAAAAGTTATTGTATAGTTTTCAAAGATTTTCAGATGAAACCTTTTCCATCTTACTCACATCACATCATCAATATCCTGCTTTAGAATATTACTAGAAGAGGCCTTGTAGTAGGAAGTAATGTTTCAGTGTTTTATTTTTATTTTTTTTGGAAGATTGCATTCGTACAATTTTGGATTTAGGGTCCCTGTTTCATCTTACATACAGAGAAAATCTTTGGGTTATTGTAGTTCTGAGTTATTGTGTTTTGGTTGAAATTTAGTGAAATTATTTTGCTGTTGAAATTTGTACTTTATTTTATGGATGGTGAATCTTAAAGATGGTTGGCTTTAGACTGAATTGTTTACAGCTTAGTTGAAAAGAGGAACATAATCCCAACATTATTGGATGTGCATCCAAAGTTTGAAAACACAACCATCACCTGAATAATAAGGGAGAAAATATCCTTAACCTTATGATTTAAAACTTTTTTTTTTCCTTATGAGGTACGTTTCAATTACATCTTATATACTTTGAAATTTCTAAACGATGCTCTTAAATTTTGAAATCTTTCCAAAAAGTTTAGTTTAGAAAAAACAAATGACGAAAATCAACATGACAATTGATATGTAAAAAGCATAAAACGTGACATTGTCATGTAAAAAGCATAAAACATGACTAGTACTGTTTACTACTATATAAAAGATTGAGATTATTGTTATCCTATAATCTTACATGAATTACGTTGTAAATGAAATTACATATGCCTCTCAATTTTTATACCGTAGTCATATATTCATTTAATTTTAACATAAAAAATTCTTCAAAGACATTTTTAGAATAAATTTTAAATTCTAATGAAAATTTATAAAAAGTCTAGAGACAGAATTAAAACCTAACTCAAAATTTAGGGTTATTTTGCAGAATTTAAACATATTAAAAAAACAATATTTATTATGGAATTAATTCGTCTATTTTATCAAAAAAAAAAAAAAAAAAACTGTACTAGAAAATGCAACTACTTCAAGCAAGACGTGAGGGGTTATTTCTTGGTTTTGTCTAGTCATTAATAACTTGATTATTTTTAGATAATAGTAGATAGAAACAACACTCGTAAGGAGTCCTATTGAAACCAAGAAATATAGGCCTGCCTGCCATCCACACCAGAATAAATGAAGTCTTCGTAAAAATGGCGATACAATATGGTAGCTAAAGATGTGGTTCAATAGCTCGGAAATAAGAAATTGACAATAGTCAATTCAATGAAAGAGTTGAGTAGTTCCTTTCGAGATCAAAGATTTAAAGATTTGACACTTCATCTCATAATTATTGTATAAAAAAAGAAATAATCCATTAAATACAAAATGTAATTAATTGTTTTAAACGATAAAATTATCTAAATTATTTTTAAATATATCAAAATGTCAGTGTCTATTACTAATAGGCAATAATAGACACTAATAGATCTATAAATGTCTATTATTGATAGAGAATAACATTTTGTTATATTTGTAAATGAATATTTGGCTCATTATGTTATATTAGAAAAGAATCCAAATACAAATTTACTTTATTTATTTAATAATTTAAATATAGTTAACTTTACTTTAAAAAAAAATGATAAGTATGTATTTCCTCAAAACAATTAGATATATATTTTTCGAAAGAAAAAGTTTACTAATATAGCATTTTTTAAATTTATATATAATTGCTCTAACTTAAATTATAGTAATGGATATAGTTTTTTTTTTCCTAAAAAAATTATAGTCATGAAGATACCTGGTTGATTTATATAGATACTAATTATCGACAATCATAAAAACCACTAATTAAATTATATTAGCTAATTATGATTAAATTAATCCATTTTTTTTTATTTGACTATTCATTTGGTGGGGAAATTTTAATTTTTAATTTTTATATTTTAACGAAGTTTTTTTGTCCTCTTTGATTACTAAGAACGTTGGTACAAAAGTGGATAAATAAATTTAAAAAAAATGAGATCATCTATATGAAAAAAAAAATGAGAAAATTTTGTAAATATGAGAAATACTCATTAAGTGGAGTAAGTCCACTCTCTTGCTAAAATTTTCAACTTGTTACGTATATTTCTTCGAAACTTGTGTGATATTTTCTATTTTGTAAGTACCATTCTACTCCAAATAATAGTGAGGATTGGATGGGTATTTATCTCGTCTAAAATTTGGTCTATTGCATCAAAATTTGATTCACTTGCCCCATATATTTGTAAAAAATAATAATAATAATAATAAAATAAAAATAAAAATAAATGTGAATTGGAGAGTGAGGGGCATCGGAGAAGAGATGGAGAGACCAAGAGAGGATTTAAAGGCTTTATTGTCTGAGTGTGTGTGGGCCGGGCCCGAAACAGGTTCCTAATATTTAGGAGGCGGAGCCCAATGCCCCAATTATGTAACAATATGGAATAACGCACGTGTTGTTGTAGTGGCGGCGGAGAAGACGGCGACTTTTTAACTGTCCACCGTCAATGGATTCATTGTTTTGCGGCCATATTCCGTCCTTTCATTCCCCCATTATTATTTTAGGCTGCTCCCAACCGCCAAATCCTGAATTCCATTCACCATATTCAATTCTTTCTATCACTTTTTCTAATTCAATCTTCCTCAAATACTTTTTTCCTAAATATTAAATCTAAAGTTTAAATACTGTTACAATCTCGGTACTTCGTTCCATTTTTAATCTTAATCTATGTATTTTCAATAAAGTTTAAATTTAGTTCTTCAAAAAAATTTTCTTTTACTGAAATTTCTTAAATAATAACAATAATTTTCATGTAAGAAAATAGAATACCAAACATGTTTTTAAAATTTATAATAAAAAGGTTAATAAAAAATAAATTTGAAAAAATAAAATAACAATAAATTAGCAATAAATACTAAATTCAAGATTTATTAAAAAGTATAGAGACTAAAATTAGACAATTGAAAGTACATGGACAAAAATTGAAAAAACCTCAAAGTAACCAAAATGATATTATTCTAACTTAAATTTAATCACTATTTATTAGTTGTTTATTATTATGGGTAATTGTTTTAAATGCCAAAACTACAATAAATATTTACAAATTAGCAAAATGTCACTAGACAATAACATTTTGCTATATCTAAAAACAACCGTATTATTATTTGGAAAACAATTATTACATATATATATATATTTTGTTATAAATATTTAAAAACATATTTGTATGGTGTGTTTTTACTTTTTGGAAAAGAAATTAACTTTGATAGAGTAAATTTAAGATTTATCAAAAGTATAAAGTTCAAAAGATTTGAACAAAATTCAAACTACCCGAACTAAAATAATAGTTTATTATATTTTTTATACTTTATTTTTGTATTTTTCTCTCTTATTTGTCAGCAAATTAGGGGTGATTGGAATGAGAATTTTTGTTGACAAATCAATAGGTAAGTATCAACATTTTTTTTCTTATCTATAGTCGATTTTAGGTTAAATTAATTTTTTTAATGAATGAATTATTAGAATTTGTTATATATTGTTCAAATGAATCAGTGTACATTAGAAACTTTTTAATAAGCAACTATAGTGTTTATCTAATTTTTAATGCTTCAAAAAAATTTTAATTAGCCACCAAACTTTCAAATTTGATCCAATGCCCTAGACCTGGCCAAAATCAAAAGGTTTAAAACTCCAATTAATTAAAAGTCTAGGAATTTACAAACCCACATTTAAGAAATTTTATTAGTCTCATTCTTTTATTATTCAAACTTTATTATATGTCTGTTTCTTATTGGTAATTAATGTTAATGGCAAAAGAAGTTTCATATGAAGTGCCTAGAATAAACAAAGAACCAAATTCATTCCAATTACAAAAGTTGTAAAACATTAATTGAAAATATCTTCAAAAGGAACCAAAGTTAGTCATGGCTTTTTCCTTAATCATGCCAAAATGAGGAAGAAAAGAATGTTTAATATCATTAGTGAGAAGAAATTAAAAATCAAGAAACTGTTCCATGTATACCCTATTGTATTTAAATTTTAAAATCTATATCACAATTGCGACTATAGTTTCATAAATGCAACAATTTCACGTGTATTTTAGGGGTCAGATCAAAAAATTAAAAGAAATAATTAGTGGATAAAAAAAGTTTGATTATACAAGTAATTTAATCAATAATAGGTAAGAGTGAGAATTTGAACCACATACTCCTTTATTGTTACTAACATTTATTATACGTTATTAGTGGATTATACTTGTTTTTTATCTAATATGTAATTAATTAAAAGGGTAATAGTTTTTATTGAAAATATATTAAACTAAAGAAACCACATCGATGAAAATCAAAATGAAAGTTTGAAGAAAAAAGGGACAGTGGAGGGTTGTGGATTGGTCATAAGAGAAAGGCTTTTAATTGAGAATGAATTTTTAATATATTATTGAATTTGGAGAACAGTGATCACAGACATGATTGAACTATTAGTGGGGTTGGAAAAAGATTTTCATAGTTCAAAATTGATTAATTATATTAAAATCTATTATTGTATCTTATCACAATGAACCACTTTGGTCCATTTACACAAGACTATTTTCATGGAAGACAAGAAAGCAAAAAAGATTAAAAAAAAGAAAAAAGAAAAAAAATCACATCCCTTACCCTTGTTTGGTTAATTTCCAAGAAAACAAATGCATATATATCAAACTGTGAAGTATGAACAACAAACAACTGAAGTTTAAAAAGAAAATTCATTTATTTAGGAGGTTTTATATGTTAAGAATGAAATGTATTTAACAGAGAATTGATTTTTCAAAGTGAGTTTAGTTCAACAATAATTGACATACATACTAAGAATTTTTTTAAACCAAAGTTTTAATCCCGATCTTGTAATTGTTGTATAAAAATAAAGAGGGAGAGAATTGATTTAGCATATCTTTATAGTATAGGCAAGAATATGAAAAACCCAAATGTCCACTTTTGATAGGTTCGGGATCTCCCAAGGGAGTTTCTGTTTGATAAGAAATTGACAAGAAATTCTTGCTTCTTGCAAACTAAATAGGGATAAACAGAGAAACTTTAGGATTTGCGTCATGTAATAAAGGGAGAAACCCTTGATCAATATATTCTTGAAAAAAAAAAAAAAAAAAAAAAAAAAAAAAAAA
>QLSR01000225.1:3269194-3285264 GCA_031780015.1 Citrullus colocynthis
AAAAAAAAAAAAAAAAAAAAAAAAAAACTAAACTCCCTTTTTTCTTGACAGAGAAAGTAATAGCCTTTTGTTTTAAAAATGAAAATGAAAAATTCAATAGTATAATCATATATAGAAATTTGGACATGAAATAGACAAATAAAGAATGCGAGAAGTTTTAGCTCGTTCATTGACAAAAAGAAAGATCAATTTATTATTAAAGAGAAATATCACAGAGATGCCTCTAGATTATAAAAAGATTTTTGTATAGCACGCTCTTCTAAATTTTAGGACAAACTAGTAAATGATATAAATATATACAACTTAGATTTTGGAGCATCGTTAGATAATAAATTAAAGGTATTCCAACGTTATATTTTTAATTCTAGAATAGATATAGAGAACATTATATTTTTAATTCTAGAATAGATATGGAGAAAACGGGAAAATAAGTCCCTTTTAAGTTTACGGATTTATTTGGTTCATGTACATTACTTATTTGGTAGCCATATATATATATATATGTATAGACACACTATAAACAATAAAAGCAAAATCCAAGACTTTTCCTTGTTTACTCCTTGAAATTAAAAGTAAGTGGGACATGGACCGCAGAACCATCAAACTGAAACTGACGTTAATGTTAAAATAATATTGCATTAAAGATTATAGCAAAGTTGCTTTCTAGAGATGTTAATTTATGTGATTATCTTTGTAAAGTTCTTTTATAAGAGTGTATTAATATCTTCTCTCCATCAAAAATATATTCAATGTATCCATATATATATATATATATAAAAGAAAAATATTTGATGAAACTTGTATAGTTAATGTTCGATGCCTTAATTCTTGAGTCATATTTCGATCAAATATTATTTTATTTTATTTGATATTCGAAAGCTTCAATACAATTCCATTCATTAGAAAATTTATTAATATATTATTGAAATGTCTTAAATCTAATGTATGATGTTTCGTAGGACTTGAGAGATTTTTAAATTAAAAATTATTATGTAAAAAAAATGATCAACACTACATGTGGTATGAATAGCTTGATTTTGTAATTGTAATAGTATTTCAATGTATATTTGATCTCTTTTTAGTACAATAATTGGGATATCTCACTTCTTTTATTTATACGTTTTATATCAATTCAACCATATGGTTATTTATATAAATTTTACTGTGTCTCATTTAATACAAGACATTCTATTGAATTCAAAACTTTACGGATGTCATTATTGGAAGAAAATTTTAAATTGAGTTACGTATAAAATAAGAATAATGAAAAATCCTCAATTCAATTCTCCAATCCATTTGATTCGAAAAAAGAAAAGAAATGGAGGCATTTGTCTCCTTAGTTCATATTAGATTGAAGTTTTACTTTTGATTTACCTTTTTTTTTTTTTCCTGAAAAATTATATACAAAACAAGTTTAAATTTATAAACTTTTCCCCTCAATAAAAATTAAGTTTCACGCCTCTCATAAAATTTGGGTGAATTCCATCAATCACAAGGAAACTTTATTTTGTTTTTTTTTTTTTTTTTAAGTTAAAAAGCTTAACCTACTAAACTATGTTAGTGCCCAAAACGAACTTAGTTCAGCGATAAATGAGAGATTCGTCCCCATCCACAATTGTTGTAAAAGAAAAAAAAAAAACTACATTAGTGGATATTTCAGGATTAAAATTTAAATTATAAATCTTCTTCTTCTCCTTCTTCATTTTTTTTTTCAGGAAAAATTATCAATCATCTTATTGTGGTACCTTTTTGTAGAGTTTGATGATGTGAATTGTTTTAGGGAGAAAATTTTGTTATTTATTTCTAATGATGGAACCTTTTCTAAATTATATGAAGCATGAATAACTTTGGGTTTTAATTTATTAATTTATGAATTTTTTTATTTTTTTATTTATTTCGTAGGGATGAGATTTGTTTTCTTCATGATCAACATCATTATTTGTTCTTTTATTTAAAAAGTAATAATAAACCACTACTTTGCTCCTTTTAGTATAATTATTTGTTCTTTTATTGCTTCAGACTTAGTATAATTGGTATGAATGATTCAAATCATGGAATTTTTTTATTTTATTATTATTTTTTTTTTTTACTAATACACATGTATATTATTAAGTTATATCACTCATTTTAACTAGTTAAAAAAAACTTAGATCAAAGAGATATGATGTATTCGAAGATAAATTTCAAATAACCTAACTATCTAATATCTAATTTAATAAAAAAATGGTATTTTAGATGGGTGTACGCATAAACAAGTTATGAATTTTCATACAACTCAATCAAGTATGGTTCCGCGTATTAAGTTATATGTTGAAAATATTTAAAACATAATGAATACATTTCTCCAAAATACATTTTTGTGATCTATTAGTAATCTTCAAGATGTTAGAGGTTCGAACTCCTCCATCTTATATGTTGTTAAAGTTAAAAAAAAGTATTTACAAATATAGAAAAATGAACCAAAATATTTACAAATATAACAAAATTTCACTGTCTAGACTACTATTTGTGTCTATTATGATACAAAATTTCACTGTCTAGACTACTATTTGTGTCTATTATGATAGAAACAAATAACAGTCTATCATGATATATTGCAAATAGATTATGATATTTTATTATTACTTATAAATATTTACAGTTTTGTCATCTATATATATACAGCTGAAAAGTTAAATGTTCAACATCCTCTATAATGTTAAACTAAAAAAACAATTAAAATAATAAATTTGATAGATTAAATATATAGTTTCATAATTATTTACTAATATACTACTTTGTCAAATTTGGATAAAAATGAGTAAAATTTTATAGTACTCACATAAGTAACTACTTTTTTCAGTTTACATTAAGAATTTATCTTGTTAAATAATTTTTTTAATATTGTTGAAGCTCATATTACCCTTAACACTGCCAAAACATTGACAAAAAATAAATGGATGTAACATCAATACTATTGTAAATATAACATTTTTCTCAAGGATATGGCTCCTACTCTTCATACTCTCAAATGATGCATTTTAATGTTTAATTATATCCTCAATACATATATTTATTGGTCATTTATAGTGAATTTGTGTATCCATATGTTAGAGATTGTTATATTGCCATAACTTTGAAGGAGTTAAACCATTATTGTCCAAATAATTGCATTTACTCTAATGGCATGGCTTTATTAATATATACATAGTTGAATTTGATTGCTAGAAAGTTACAAGTTGGAGTCGCACCAATTTCATAATTGAAGGGGTTAAAAAAAGAATCATTTATGTTTTTTTTTTTTTTATGATAGAAATTAGGGAATTCGAACCACCGACTTCTTACTAATGAGCTACGTCTTCTTTGGCGTAAATGAAACTAGCTCTTATAAAATAAAAGATAAAGGATGGTACTTTGAGATAACATTTGTATTAACTATTTATACCAAGCACATTTAAAACAAAATTATTGATACCAAACTTAGTAATTAATACAAATAACAACATCTCCAATTGTTTTCGCATTTTTCTAATTTGCAATTAATGGAGTTAGAAGCACGTAGTTTGACTAATTAATATATATATATAAAGGTCATATGAATTTTTCATTTATTTTCTAATTATTTAGAATGTGTTTGGAATATTTTTTCAAGTGTTTATTTTAAAAAATAAGTCATTTTTTAAAAAATACAAGTCTTTATTTTAACAATTCTTATACAAAAGCATTTAAATGAAAATGAACTTTTGAAAAACATTTATTTTTTAAGTCAATCCAAATGGACACTTAATATGGTTAATGATTTAAAATGTGACCCATGCGTGAACCGAACTAACGTGTGCATGACCTGTGAATGGATTTTGTTAGAGTTTCGAAATTCACTATATTTGTTTAAAGTTTGTTGGTGGGTTGTTTCGGGATGTCTCAACAATTATTTTAAAGGATGTCTCTCGAAATGTTGTTACTGCAAATTATTTATTTCCTTATCAAGAAAATCTTGCATGATTATTTCTAGGATTTGTTCCTTATTTAAGCTGATATGCAGTTTTTGAATGGGGATATTTCCATTTTTCGTTGTGCTTATTTAAGAACAGATTGTTTTTCCTGCTAATGTTGCCGCTTTTGATTACTTTGATCAAAAGGTTCAAGTTGTGTGTGGCTGAACAACATGGTTGTGTGTCAATCTTTGAGATTGTGAGATAGAAAGTTTTGTAGATTTTACAATTGAGAGGGAGTCTCACACGTAGGAACTGGAGCCTATGTTTCTTTGAGAGAAATTTCACACATAGGGGAAGCTTAAGATGTCATCAAGTTAAGCTACTCGCGCGTTACTATTTTTTCGCTTATTTGTAAATAAGTATAATGTTGTAATTGTTTGACTCAAATTAGTAAAATATCTTTTATGGACACACGACCTCCAACTGTAGGTGGTATATCACCGAATTAGGTTACCAAACTCTGCGCGTGTCTTTTTAAGTTTATCTCTGTGTTTTACCATTTATCTTTGCAATCGCTAGAACATTGTGTGTAATACATTTGTACTGTGTGTTAGATGACTTTAATTTCATATTTGGTTAATAATGGAGATGAGAAATGAATTGGTATAATTTTAAACAGTTATTTTATTGTCAAATTGTTATGGAAAGATCCACTCAAGAAAGTTCAAACTAAATTCCTTAGTATATCGAGCTGAAATGAGATACGAGGCAAAATCTGAGATTGAGATTCCCAATCCAAAGCTCATTGGGCATTGGGCCAAGACGAGCCACGAGCTGTGGCCCATGAGGAGTCACCCTCAATCTCGACTAAGGATGACGTCGAGGGTGGCCTATTTGGACTAAGGTGTGCAATTCGTACACCCATAGTCCAATACTAAAGATTAATGAGAAAAAATTGGATATTTAAGAGTCCAAATCTTAAGAGAAGGAAAAACTCTAAGTCAACAGATTTTCGAAGAAGTAAGTTCATTTTCATTCTAAAAACTCTTGCTACAACAAAAAGTATCGTATTAACTTAGGCATTGGAGGTGTTGTGGCAATACAACATTGGTACCTAGATTCTCTTTATTTTACAGGTCATGTGTTTCCTAAATTACAGATTTACCATTGAATATGTGCAGATCATTCAAGATCTTCGCAAGATTTTCTCTATCAAGATTTTGGCGGATCAACATCAATCTAAAAGAATATATATATTTGGACCCCCTACTTTATGTGGGTGGAGTTGGTCATAATAGCCCATTTGGGACTCCAATTATAGTAATTGATGTTTTCAATTGTTATAACGTATAATTAACTATAGTATTAATATTTCAAATCAATCTTTGTTATAATATTTACTATTTGTTATAATGCTTGCTATTTCTTACCTAGACTAAGATAATTTACACTCCAAACACAGACTATTATAATCTAGACAAAAAAAAAAAAAAAAGTCTGCACCTCAAACATAGATTATTAAAACTTACAAAATATTATAATTCATTGTTAACCAACTCGGCATCCCTAACACTCCTAAATATAATTATAATGAATATAAGAACTTGTTTTAATCAAATTATATCTAGACGTTCCTTGTAAAATGTAAAATTTGAATTTAAAAGAAATTAAATGAGGCTTCAAATCAATCCATGTCAAAGAAGTTATATTTAATTAAATTTGAAGCTGAAAGACTTGAAGGTTATGCATAAATTGTAAGGGTTAGAATCAAATAGCAAGACATGTTGGGCTAATTAAAGATCAACCAATAATATATTGTAAATGATAGAAACGTTATTGATCTTGATGATCAAATTATGACTTAAAACGGACGACGACTTTCATTTTTGGATGGGACAAAAACAAAAAAATGACATAAATGAATAATGTATTAAATAATCATATCTCAATATTGATAAGGTTGATACTAAAATTTCTATGAGACTAACAAGTCGATGTATATATACTTAGTGGATTAGATGTCTTGTGGATATAATTTCATATAATTCAATATGCGTAATAAATAATTTAATTATCATAAATGATGAAAATGTGGAGTTGAAAATCATGTACACAAACCCTTTTCATAAGAAGAGATATGATAAAAATGAGTGAAACATAGGTTTTGGGTGTGAGAAAGGCACCACATTTTTGCAACCATAAATGAGAAATGTAACTTCAATCAAGAAATAAATTATTTTGGAGCTTCCTTTTCTAATTTATGCCTGAAATTAAACGAGATTATTTAATACTGAATTTTAATGGAGCTTACATCCAAGTGACAATATAACATTGTCTAGTAATGATTCTGTTGAACGAAAACCAATAATAATCAATAATAAATATTGATTTTGGTTTTTAAATTTAAACGGGGCAATAATTTTTGTTTGTTATCCATTTTCAGAGTATTTTTTTAATTTGAACTTTATATTTCATAAGGTATATTTGATAATCATTTAGTTTTTAAAAATTAAGTCTATAAATACAACTTCAAACTATGAGTTTCCTTCTTTTTGTTATCTACTTTTTACTAGAATTTTGAAAAACCATGTCATGTTTTATTTTATTTTATTTTATTTTGATAATTTGTTTTCGTATTTGAAATTTAGCTATCAAATTAAGTGTTGAATATCATTGTAAAGGATTGTGAGAAAGACAAGCATAATTTTCAAAAAGAGTATTTACAATAGGTGGCAATTTGAATATGTTATTTTGTATGTGTGCTACCTATATTTGATTTTTTGCAAATGGGACAAAAGTTTCAAATTTGGATTTCTTATTACTTTTTATTTCATATTTGCACTACAGAACCGGCTGCTAAAGAGAGAACTGGCGATTCATGTTACAACGACTGGCAACCAGATATGCTGTAAGGTTGTGCGATCGACAAAGGTAGGCAGCAAACGGAGATGGGGTGGTTGGCAGTAGATGGTGTGGACAGTTACATTGGTTAGTGAAATAAAGATGTTTGAGGGGAGGGGCGGGGGTCTACTGTGTGCAAAGAAGATCGGTATTTTTTTTTTAATCTAAACATAATAGTATATCAGTCAAGTGCATCATCAGTATAAACGAGTGCATCATTATCAATTTTATCAACAATATATCAATCAAATATTTCAGTAGTGCATCATTATCAATTTTATCAACAATATATCAATCAAATATTTCAGCAGTATAAAATAGGGTCTTACTATCAAATTCATCAACTGTATATTAGTCAAGTATATCATTGCCAAGTTTATCAACAGCATAAACAAGTGCATGATTAACAAATTTATTAGCAATATATTAGTCAATTGTGTGACCATCAAGTATATCAGTCCAAGTATATTAAGTATTATCAAGTATATCAGTTAAGTGTACCAAGCGTATGTCAGCACATCAATAACTAGGGCATTTGCGACATTTTACATATTTTATATATAAGTTAGGCTTTGTTTGTTTCCATTTTTGCATATAACAAATACAAATATGTAAGTTATACGCTTAACTAGTGTAATTTGTTTGGCTCTCTTTGCTAGTACCTCTTTTCAAAAATAAAAAAACTAAGTTCCTCCCAATAAACATTTGATTTTTTAAAATTAAGTTAATATAAACAGTATTTTACCAATAGATTCTAAGTTTTGTTGTTTAGTTTGTAAGATTCTAAGTTTTGTTGTTTAGTTTGTAAGATTCTAAGTTTTGTTGTTTAGTTTGTAAGAGTATTTTCAAAATTCAAGACAAAACAAAAGAGTATAGTTTTAAAATTTTTGTTTTTGTTTTTATTTTCAGATTTTGGTCAAGAATTCAACTGAAAACTTCAAATTCTAATACTTTTTCCTTTTTGTTTTCAAAATAAAAAAAATTAAACGTTAATACAAAATAAATGTATTTTATTGGAGATGAAAGAGAATTGTAACTCCCGTAAGCAAATGCTACTTAAGTTTATATTCAATTTCCTGCTGGGGAAAGCATTAGATTATAAATAACCACTAAACATTTTAAAAAGCTTGTGCAAACCCGTTATAATTTATTTGAACTCGTATGTTGCAAATACAGTATGAAAATAATGTCATTTCCATTCTATAACACATAAAAATAAGAAGTAAAAGTATCAAACATTCTAAAACTTTCCTGCTTATGAAAGTAGAGTGAAATAAATTCGATTTGAGGAAACCTAAGATTATGGAAAGGGGCTAATTAACCAAACACACTTGAGTTACAGTTGATCAGGGGCTCATGGAGAAATTGGTTGAAGAAATGAAATTATAAAAAAAAAAAAAAAATAATAAAAAAGAAAAAAAACTACAAAACAAAAAAAAAAACAAAAAAAACAAAAGAAAACCAAAAAAAAAAAAAATTAAAAAAAAAAAAAAAAAACTATAAAAAAAACAAAAAAAAAAACAAAAAAAACAAAAGAAAACCAAAAAAAAAAAAAATTAAAAAAAAAAAAAAAAAACTATAAGAAATGCGAACATATCATCATAGAGGAAGTGAACTCCGAAGCTAAAATCTCGTTCCTTCAAAAACAAACTTTAAATAATATCGCTAAAATTCAGCATCAAGTCACAAAAACAAGTCAAAATTTCATCAATTTTCTAAAAAGTACCAACACAATTAATTTAGCTCTTGGATGCCAGCTTCTCCTTCGCCTTCTGAATCTTCAATACCTTCTTCACAATCTTTTGCTCTTCTACCAAAAAGGCCCGGATGATCCTAACCCCAACAAAAGAAAGATTAAGAAAATACATTATTTAGTTATTACCATAAAATACAATCAAAACCGATGAAACATTAGATAATGGGAAGCCAACCTCTCCCTCACAGCACCACCAGATAAAACACCACCATACGCACGATTCACAGTCCTCCGGTTCCTAGCCAGTCTAGACCTCTTATATTCAGCTGGCCTCAAGTGAGGAATCTGCAGTGATCATATACTTACACGGATTAGTAAGGCATTCTGGTCCAACGACATTGATAAATGACAGCCATATAAATTCGGAATTGATCACCAGCTCAATGCAAATGAACAAAAAACAGAATACCCAACACTTGATGACAACACTTAAATTTAGTAGGCTAGCATACACTTCAAAAAAATGCCAAAGTACCAAAGGCATATGCATGTGTAACAATATACAAACAGTGCACACAATGATGTATACTTATACATGCATGTGTCAATCAATCTACAAAGAATGGATGTAGTAAAGATAGACGTGTTGGTGCGGTGGAACTGGAAAGAAGCGTGCATAGATAATATATACGCATTCCCAAGGGAAACAAACAACTTGACAATAAAAAAGTAAGGATTTTAAATAGATAACCGAATAATTATTCACAATTTTTAACAGACCTAAGTTAATGCAGCTACCTTATCTTAACATATAAAATGGAAGGATATTTTGCAGGAGTGTCATTAGGATGCAGTTTAAAAGAATGAAGAGTTAAACTTTCTGAATCAGGTTTTGGGGCAGTAGAGAGTCCTTCCGACCATAAAAGAGAAATCTTGTGAATATATAGTCGTACTAAATACTTATTTACCTCAAACCAATCTGTGAATAAATATGGTATCTAAATAAAACTATAGAACTGTATGTTTTGATTGTGAGATAGATTTGGGCCTATGAAGTCTGTCATTCATTATGCTCGATGACAATATATTGATCACTCATGAGGCCAGGAGACCAGTGGATAATCCAGAAGAACAACCACGCCATAAAAGTTATTGAGATACATTTAACATCCACTCATAAGAACTTAATCAGAAAGCATTCTGACGTAGTCATTTTATTTTCAAGGGGACCAAAAAATATATTACCCACAAAAAAAGGACAATTAAAAAAACCCAGTAACAGGTAGTGTAACGATCACAAAGAACCAAAATCCAAAATTCAGTACTGGTCGACAAAGTTTTACCTCAAATGCACCACAAATGTGGCAACTAGAAAAATGCTATCTGCATCAGTTTTCATTTCGTCTTTCCTTGTCTACTAAATAAGTTTCTAAGGTATTTACCCCAAAGATCTAGACTATAAAGAGATAGCATAACCATCATAAAACAGCCATCAACAGATCAAAACATCAGAAATTTAACAAGTAAAAGAAACGAATACATCAATAAGATACGTCATTGGTGAACTAATAACTAACAAGAGTAAGTGAGAAAATGGACATAGAACAATGATCAAAGACATACTCCCTGAATCCTTTTGCCGGTAACCGGACATTTCGGTCCACTTGCTGTTTTCTTGGTAGTCTGATACACAAGCTTCCCGCCTTGAAACAGAAGAGAAGAAGACGATAAGAACAGCATCAAGAAATACACAACTAAACCAATACTGACATTAAAACTAATCAACTAGAACGGAACGAATACGGATTGACATTGAAGTTCCAAAAATACTTCATTGAAACATCAAACGTAGAAAAAACGGAGATAGCTATGGCGAGGAATCAGAGAGTTACCAGGGGTTTTCACGACACGGTGCTTGTTAGACTTGGTAGCATAGCTGTGGCGCTTGCGGTATGTAAGACGCTGAACCATCTTGGACGATTTTCTTCTCTTCCTCGCTCTGGGTGTCTTGTCCTGCTAGAGGAGGCTGCTGCAGAGAATTTTACTTATTTTTGGAGAAGGAGATAAAAACACCAAGACGACCCCGATGCCCTAGATCTGACGGCTTCTACTCGTTCTCATCGACGATTGAGATTTAATCGCGTCCTTTAAAAAAATAAAATCAATTTTCCTTTTTCCTTTTTCTATGGGCTCCGATCTTTAGCCCTAATTGGGCTGGGCCGACGATTGACCCACTTTCCCAATTAGTTCGTTTGGGTTAACTGACACAAATCTGGTAGGTTCTCGAAATATAATATAGGTTAAAATATCATTTTGGTCCTATATTTTGAAGTTTGTTCAATTTTAGTCTTTATATTTTCGTATATCTAAATTTATTCTTTGTATTTTTAATAAGTCTTAAACTTAGTCCCTACTACTTGTTTATTGTTGATTTTTTCATTACTTTTTATCCTTTATTAACATTTTCACTATAAAATTTGAAAACATATTAACATGTTGTATTTCGTTGCATTAAAATTATTATGATTATGTAATCAATTTCGATAAATATTAACTTCGAGGGGCTAAATTTAAGATTTATCAAAAGTACAATAACTAAAATTAGACATTTGAAAGTATAGGGACTAAAATTGAACCAATTGCAAAATACCAAGATATAGGTTGATGGAATTGGAACCCCATATATTATTAATTCCACAAATATTTTGATTATTTTCAAAAGTGAGATATTCTGATATAATACAGTGATGTAAATACCCAAACAAATTTTGATACCAAAAACCAACCATGAACATAATTTATTAGGCATAAAATTGAAGGTTTAAGCATTTATTAGGCACTCCTTAAAATTTAGTTTAAAGTTCGATTAATGACCTATTGGATATTTTGAAAGTTCAACCATAAATAGACACAAACTTATTTTTAAAATTAAAACACTTTCAAATGTATTTCAAATACACCTTTGATCAATTCCTTAAAAAAAATAAGATGTGCCAGTTGATTTTGATAATATCATATGCATTTATTTTGAAAAAAGATGAAAAATAATCAAATAATTGTGAAAGTTGATGTGTCTAACAACAAAAGTTTTTGCTTTAAATGTCAATGACCTCATGGAGTCATATGGGATGGAATGAAGATTCTCAAAATCTGAATTCACAATGGAGTTTCTTTCAACTCTCTCTAGTCATGAAGCTTCAAGCTCATAAAAATGCATTATTTGCTAGAAACTTGTTACCACCATGTTTGCTCGTGGAGCCACAAACTTTTTATGATTCAACCAAAGAAGATGTTTGAACTAAAGCTATATGGATGTGAAGAAATGTCCAATTTCGAAAAAATAAAATAAAATACAACGAAACTCAAAGGAAAAAAAATGGTTTCATCCAAAGGCATAGAGTTCGCTTTGTGGCAACAATCTAATGGTGGTGACTTTAGTACCAATAAGCATGAGTGAAAAGTATAAAGATCGTTCTTTGTTTAGCATTCCAGTTGGATTTGAACATGTTTTAATTTGAACAAAGATGTTACATTAGATAAGTTCGATAAGCTTTTCAACTTGATTAAAAGGGTTGAATTTTTTTTCTAGATAGCTATTACCGAAGTCATAAACCTGAAGTATCTTCACTAAAAACATATAAATTAAGAGTGTGTTCACCACTAACTCGTTGTAACAATCAAGCTTGTGAATGGAGCAAAGGTTAAATAAATAGTTAGAGTGAATGAAACTAGCTTACTTTCTTTCCCCTGCCTTCCAACATGGGTGTAGCAAAGAAGTGAATATTTTTTTAGTTGTGTGTGAGAAAACAAGTTATGAAAGATATGTAGGCTGACCCCTAAAGACAACAACAAAAGCCCTATATTGACTAAAGCACCTTGCTTGCTAGCTAGGCATTAGTAGAGTAGGAAGCCAAGTTTGGATAGAGGGCAAGAGATCATATATATGCTATAATATGTCATATGAGGGCCCCCAAATCCAATCCAAATACTCCCATTCAAATGTTGGCAGACACAAAACTCACATTTTCATATATTCTAACCCTTCCTCTTTCAATTACCCTACTCCCTCTGCCCATCCCTTCCTCTCTCCCCCATTTTTTTTTTTTTTTATATATATATTTTTTTTATTTCCCCTCTTTGTTGAAAATACGTCACAAGGACTATAATCAAAGTCTTACATTGACTAGAGAGTTTATGCTCAAAGTTAACAATAATATCATATCATTATTGAGATATATGAAGGTCCATTGTTCTTAAGCAGGTGTTTGGGGGACTGGGTTGAGTTTTGAAATTTGAAATTAATATGTTGGAGCTGAAAAGTTTGTATCTAGAGTGCAGAGTTGTTTAGTCTAGAGTTAGGAAATGTTAGATGATATAATACTAAAAGTACCTTCATCCATTAACTTAAACTTTTTGTGCCAATTGATGATTTAAAATAGTAATCAAAGCAGGTGGTTTGGTGAGGTATTCCTATATTCAAACCAAGCAATGTTATTTCTTCTCCACTTGTTAGGTTTTCTTTTTCTTCATATTTCAAGCCCACAAGTGAGAGGTAGTGTTAGATGATATAATATTAAATTTACATTTGCCTATCGGTGATTGAATAAAAAAAATATTAGAGAGAAAGAAGAGAAAATAAAGTTTCTAGATAAATATGAAACTTTAATAGTAAACACTAATGAAGTTGGTAGAATTAAGTCATACGCCAAACACGGTCGTGTAAGGTTGTTTTTTACTTCATCCCATTTATCACTTTCACTAATCCAACACAAAAACATAGCATTACTTCATCCAATTCTCACGTTGGTTGGTTGGTTGATTGATTAATCCTAAACGTGTGGTTTATTTTTCCAATGTGTTTTTGGGATTCACGTTTACATCCCAAAGTTTCCACTACTCCATCATCACTAATTCCCATTCTCTTTCAAACACACTCACACTGCCCAAACCTAAACACTCAACAAAAAGAAAAGCTGAGCCTTTCTCTTTCTTTTTATTTTACTCAAAAACAACAACCCATATGGGCTACAAAAGTCAGCTTTCTTTCTTTTCTTTTCTTTTCTTTTCCTTTTTTCCCTCATATATATATATATATATATATATTTAAAAGCAAAATCTTTGAACAAAGCACTCACCATTTTTATATCAATTAAATAAAAATAAAGTACAATCCCATATAAGGTATATGGCCTAAAGCTATCTCATAAAAACAAATCTTACTCGCAAAGCCATAAGCCTCTATTTTTATAAGGAATTAACAAACTAATCATTTATAAAACAATTATTTAAATAAATTTTTTTTTTTAAAAAAAAACTACTCATATAAAATATCTTATGGGCTGGAATAATTCTCTGAAATATATTTATCCGTTTGGTGCAAAGTAAGCATCTTTTAATTATTGCATTATTCCATTGTTTCTTTTTATTAATCAACTAGTCTCTGTTTGGCATCTTAGTAAATTTAATTATAGGAATAATAGATTTAATTTGGTTTTGGGCTTATAAAATTCCAAACTTCAAAGAGATAGATTAGATTTTATTTGATTGTTGTATCCTGCTTACTTGGTGTCATTCCATTGGTTGACTCAACTATTTCTTGTTTGGATAAGATTTTTTTCTTCTCCTTCTTCCTTCTTTCTTTCTTTCTTTCTTTCTTTCTTTCTTTCTTTCTTTCTTTTTCATCTAAACAATTGCTCCAACTTGCACGACATGCAAATGAAATAAAATAAAAATATAATAAAATAAAATAAAAAGAAAAAAGAAAAAAAGTCAGTGATACTGACTTTTCCCCATTGGTAACAGTGAAAGATACATCTCAGAATTGCAACCACTTTCTTTTTCTTTGTCATAAAGATGGTATGATTCGACAAAATTAAAATTAGAGTGACCATGACAGTGTGGTATTTTTATTTTGAAATATCCATCCCATGAGGCTATAAATTTTGCAATCCCCCCAAAAAAATATCAATTACCTCCCTAATGCACTTCCAAATTAATTAAAGCATAAATGGGCTTAATTTTATTTTCTGACACCCAAAAAATATATTAATATAAATATGTCACGTCGTCATGTTTTCTGATTTACCTTATTCAACTGTTTCATATATTTTTCCATATCTTTTGATTCATCCATTTTTATTTATTGCTTTTGCATCATTCATTATTTCAAAAGTTAGTTTTTATGATACCCATAAAATTAAATTTATACTTGTTTGGAATAATTTTGAACGTATGAGAAAGTCTAACACTGGAAATTAAATTATGATCGTAAAAGTTGTCTCCTCTCAAACAACCCTAACATATGTAGGAAACATGTTAAAAAATATCTAGCCCTCAAAGGCCAAGCCGACTCGCCCTCTCTTTTGAACAAGTTGTGAATAAAGAGAGCGTGAAACAATTAGGTCATTTGCCCAATTGGCTCGCCACAACCATAAAGCCCAGGGTCTTGGCCAACTTGCCCCCACTCCTTAGGACAAATGTCAAAGAAGATAGGGCAAAGCTATTGGGCTGTATGGCTTGCCTCAACCTTGAGGTTGAGGTCAAGGCCAACTTACCTCACTCTTTGGAGTCTATTCTTGTTATGAGTTTTTCATACAGTTGAATCAGGCTACATAGAGATATCAAATAAGGGCCTTAATGAGAATAGTCTATTTAGCACCTCTATGTGTCCTGATGCAACTTTCTGAAGAACTATTCATAAAAGGATGAAGGAAAATCTTAGATTTAGCTCACTATATGCGGCCTCTTCCCCAAAATATAAATTCAACGTCAAAGACACATGAAGGTCAAATGAATTTCCTTGGCTAAATTTTGCTATCAAGAACAATATCCATAAAATTAAAGAAAAAAAATAAATGTTTGAAAATTATTTCAAATATATATAGAGATCATACGAATACTATGCATCAAGTTATTTCATTTTCTTCTCTAAAAATTTACTCTAACCATTGGACTAAAAACTAACTTAAGTATCATACCGTTGCGTGATTCTTATTATTTTGTATGTGACCTCTTTTTCAACATATAAATTGACTGTCAATAACACGTGGAGGTTAAGTGAATTCTCCTAGTAAGATTTTACCGTCAAGAACAATATCCATAAAATAAGGACAAATAAATAAATAAATAAATAAATAAATAAATAAATAAAGTCTCAAATTTATTTGAAATGTATTGAAAACTTTTTCAACCCAAGTCCTTATTGTCCCAACATTAATGTCAGTAAACAAAAAAGTGATGTAAATGTCAATAGAGAAAACAAACTTTAATAATGGAGTTAAAAAGTACTCTATGTTTTAATATTTTAATATGGAATGAAAGAAGCATATATACTAAAATTTACCCATTATATTTCATCTTATAAGTTATAACATAGTACATAGGAACTTAGTTGTCCCAAAATGATTTGGTGGTTAATTATAGAAAATTTATCCATTAAAGTGTTGGTATAGTACTCTAACAATTGATCATAGACTTATAAAAGTTATACATTTTAATTTAAAAAAGAAATTTTGAGAGGAGTTTGAACCATAAATTAGCCGACCAGTGGGGGGGGGGGG
>QLSR01000225.1:3303540-3373330 GCA_031780015.1 Citrullus colocynthis
TTTTTTTTTTTTTTTTTTTTTTTTTTTTTTTTTTTTTTTTTTTTTTTTTTTTTTTTTTTTTTTTTTTTTTTTTTTATGTACAAATACAAATTCTTCCTTTTATAAATTGCTCTGGAATTTACTTAAAAAATTCAGGAAATTGGTTTGGAGTGTGGCTAATTTGGATTCCTAATCTCCACAATGGACCTCTACATGATAAACTTGCCAATTTTTCTGAAGCTGTTGTGCTTGCTGCAACCATGTATTATCCAAAGAATCTAATATTACTGCTTGCATTTATAGTCTTGTGTTCAATTTTTCTTTGGGTTGAGGAAGGTATATGAAATAAAGCGTACCTCTTTGCTGAAAACTTCTATCAGATTCTTCAGTATCAAATTCTGAGTTAAGATCAAAATTATACGATAAGATGGAGAAGGATTTGGATGAGAAAGGGGCACTTTTCCTCAAGGACGGTGAAACATCTCAGTCTTTGTCACTTTCTGATATCTTCACTGTTAAGGATGGGTCTGTGACCCCTGTATTGAAGGCAAGCTATTCCTGGAAGAAATTATATTCTAAATTTAATATTTCTTCCCACATTTGTTGCGAATGATGTCCTTTTCATCTATGCAGGCAGCAAATCCTCCTGTTCGTGCTAATGTTTTGTATCTAAGCACAGAGTACTCGATTCCCATATTGTAAGTATTGTTCACATGTTTTAACATAGCCTTGCAAATTATCTATAAATTAAATTCCTCATGGTCACCCATCCATAGCATGTTGTGATGGCATCATAAATAAATAAATAAATAAATAAATAAATAAATAAAATCTAAGTGGTGGAAAGGATATCTTTTCCATCGTGTAATTTCATGCACAAAGAATTCTTTGATTATGGGTAAGAAGTCCTCTTGGTCAGTTAAACATGTTACAGTTGAAGAGAGTAAGCATCTTCAATATTTATACTTCCTAGACTGTGTTCCTTTTTAGTTGTAGGACTCTTTATTGCTTAGTTAGGTATAGCAATTATGCCTATTCATAAGCATTTATGTTTTGCTGCAGTGAGGCTGTAAAATCTATATTTGATCCTTATTTTGATAAAGGTATGTTTTATTTTTTCATTGTCTTAAGTAGGTTGTAGTTTACTTCCTATGGTCAATATGAATATGTTTATATGTAGATATGATCACCTTTTTTCTTTCTTCTTCTTCTTTTTTTTTTAATGAGTATGATATCATTCCTTAACATGTGTTCCCCTATTCTTTGTTTAGCAATTTGGTTTCAGAACTCTAGCTTGTACCATTTTAGCATGTTCCATGCATCACATCACATTACACCGATTCCTGCTACTGATGATGAGGTAAGTTTCCTTATGTATCCGTTATTGTGTTGCTTTGGACCTTCTCTTTTATATACTCTTTCAACAAGTCTTCTGTTTGGCAGATTGAAGCTGAAGCAGCTGCTGTGCAGTCTGCAACAGAGCATATGTGCCGATTGAAAATAGTTTTAGATAGGGTTATTCTATCTTCAACAGGTGTTCTTCTAGGATGTTGGCAGGTCATTTCCTTTTGACTTCTTATGGTAACATCACTTTAGCATTTCTAGATTGATTGAGTGCCTAGAGTTTGGTTGCAAAATGTAAACATTTATGTTCTATATTACCTTTTGTTCTTCTGTTTAAGAAGAGGGACAAACAAACTGAATTGAGACTGCACGAGAGTAGAGAGCTCTACTACCATTTTCTGAAACTTTTGACAAAAACTCTAGTGAAATATCCAAATAAGTAAAAATCTCGTCAATCTGATAGAAACTAGAGAAATATATTGAGAATGAAGAAAACACCGAACCTTTTCAATCATTATGTGGCATGATAAAAACTAGAGACGTATATTGAGAATTAATTTATGAACACTAAAATGTGGCATGAGGTAACCAACCAAATAAGTTAATATATTAAGAATGAAGAAATACACCTGAACCTGGTGGGCAATGAGGGGCTAATATGTTATCAAGGATTTAGAGTTAATTGGTTCAAGCAATGATGGTCACTTACTGAAGATTTATTATCTTATGAGTTTTCTTGGCTAACAAATATAGGAGGGTTCGATGGTCATCCTAAAAAAAATAGTTAGAGGTGTTTGCAAGTTAGCCTAGACAGTCACGATAAGAAAAAAAAAAAACTAAAATAATTTTTATCGTAAGACATAACTCATAATTACTCTTCTATTTTTGGCATCATAAAAATTTGTATTCTGATATCCATGTCAATTGGAAAACTAAATTCCTTTTAGGTATGTAGTCTGGTCTGATACTGAGGGCAGTCAGCTGGTGCTATTATTTCTCCTGTCATGAGGACGGGGGAGTTTAAGAATATTGTCGAATCATAAATTTTTGCCGATCCTTGGTTTTCCTTTTGTGTAGGTAATATCAGGGACAGATCCTGTGACCATCCGTGCTAAACTAAGGGCAGCACTCCCACATGCACCTGAGAAGCAGCTTGTAAGAGTTTGTGATTCTTAATTTCAGTCTATTTGAAATAGTGGCAGTCAGCAAAATCCTAGTGCATAGTTATCTTTAGAATTATCATTTGAGTTTGGGGGTATGTATTATTAGTACACTCCGGTAATAGATTAGAGAACGTGTCCCGTGATCTATAATTTTTGGCTTTGATGCATATTTATGAGCTTGATGAGGACTTGGCCTCCTCGATTTGGTAGTCTCCCCACTGACGTAATGGCTATTAATTTCCATCTTGCTTTGCCACTTTCTGGGGGTTGATGAGGTCTTGCCTCTGAAATTTTAAATATGGATTTGGGGTAATTTTATTGTTAATAACAATTAGCTGTTTTGACATCAAAAAAATATTTTTGCCTATTTCAAAAAAAAAAAAAAAAAAAAAAAAAAAAAACCCGACACCTTGTTAAGTTCTCTAATTGAAAAGATGAAGGCCTGAAATATTTTAGATTAGATGCTTCCCATGCCTAATTTTATTTATATGATTTAAGATAAGAAGAATGGTTTGTAGTTCCCGTGAACACTCAATGGATTCGAAGTTTTATATGCCATACACTTTATGCTGCATGTATTGATTTCTCTTGCCAATCATTAATATAAAGTATGCGTATGACAAAACTAATTTTCAGTGCCACTGCCTTCCACAGTATGATGCTGCTATTCTTCACACATCATTTGCTCGGCTTTTGGGTCACCCTAAAGTTTCAGAGACGGTACTGACTTTGACCAATGTTTATTTCAGATATTTCTTACTTACTTCAAGTTAAGATCCAGAAATCCTGCGTAGTTCTTATCATAATTGTGTGGTGAGGATAGGAACTGATATATGGATGTGATAAATTGTGATAATCTTTAGCTTTGCTGAACTGAAATTGAGAGGGGACTATGTAGACTTCATGCATTTTTTAGAAGTTCGGTTCTACTCTGAAATTTTCCATTATCTTCGGAAGTAGAAGGAAAACCAAAATCCCAAGATAGAGTTGTAAAAAATTTATCAAATGGACGTTTTCTTTTAATATACATAAATAGGCGATTTAAACAAAGAGAAATTTTATTAAGCACACTCTTTTCTTTAAAATAATAAATGTAAATTTGAATTGAATACAAAAATTGGAACTTCTCAAAATTCAGATGAAGTCTTAAGCCCATTTGATAGTAGATGGCACATTTGTTGAATATTTACTTTTCTGTGACATTTTTCATTTTTGTCGTTGTAGCTCCATAGAAGTTTTGATGAACTCCAACTCTTTCATGAGTTGGTTGCTCGCTTGGATAAACAAATCCGTGGATTTGAGGTAAGTTCTTAATCTCCGTCTTTGTATTTATTTGTATGCATGCTTTTACCCACCAGCTTAAAATTTTGGATAATCCGATGATTTAACATTGGTATAAAAGTAGGTAGTTTAGGAGGTCTTGTATTCAAACTCCTACCATGTTATTTTGTTGGAGAACAAATAGTAAACTACTCTGTACACTAAAAGTGATTGGAAGAGTTGTAATGTGAAATTAGATGGGCATATTGGAATGTATGTTGGATTGGTTCCATGAAAACGATACATAGCTTAATATGAATATAAGGAATTGAAATGTTGCAGGCAGTGGTGTCGGAGCTGTGGTATGTGGAGGAATATGATGTTTTAGCTCTGGCTTTGAATGGAAGAATGAAGGTTCGCAAGTTCCCACTTGGCTGCTCCAGCTCTTGAGATGAAGAATGTCTATATATATATATATCCACTGAAGCTAATACACAAAATTTTTATAAGAGTTCTCTTGTAAACAAACCGTAGTTGACGGTCATTGCGGGCTAAAAGTATGAGCATTGTATAGTAGTCCAATTTGCCTGCTCCACGGCCCCTTCCTCCGAAACTTAAGAGGGTTATACTTTACAAAGAGCTTTATTGTAATTAAATAATTAAAGTGGATAAGTTTGATTCGGGAAAAAAAAAAAAAGAAAAAAAAAAGAGGCCTCGTGTGAGCGTTAGGAATGCGCGTGTGTGGCGGACACGCTCCTCCATGGCCAATGGGACAATGCATTCGTCTTCACCCTCGTGGATGCCACACGTTGGGTTTCTCCTTCTAAAACCAAAATTTTAATTTAATCATTTATACCAAACTCCATAATATTATCTTTTTACTATTTTTTTATTAAAACTTTTAATATGATATCCATGTCATTACCATCAAGGTACTAGACCTTAGTGCATGATCCAGTCAACGTATGCATATGATATGTTTTTATTTATTTATTTATTTATATTTATTATTATTATTATTATTATTATTATTTTAAGAATATAACATTATAATACATAATGTTATATTCTACGTATAGAAGGAGATGATAGATATTTCAAATTTTTTTTTTAGCTATGCTTTAATTGACATATTAGTAGTTTTATGTATATGATTTTTTTTTTTGTACCCGCTCTGAATATTTTATTTTATCTTTTTCCAAAGGTATTAAATTGTAAAAAAATGGGGAGAATCTCACAACCCGAGATTGAAGCCAAAACACATGAAAAGAATTAAGAGAAATAAGTATAAAAAATTTAAAGAAAAAGGGTACACAATGCAAGGAAAAGCTGAGTATATTTGTGCTTGGGCTAAGTCATTCACTTTTTATTAATGATGTACCATTGGATCATATGTTTTGACCTTTGAACAATCGTCCTTCCTTTTCACAATGTTTTCGAACTTGCTAAAGAATCAAAGTGTAAATTACACTTCAAAATGCTTTACGTTTGAGGTTGACGTGGGAAACTTCTACAGGTTGTGGATGACCTCTCTCTTACTATTAAAAAAGTGGTTAACCATCTCGAATAAATTCATCCATCTTGTTGGAATGAAAAATGTGTGTCAACTACAACTAACTCTCTTGTTTCTCTATCAAAAAACTAACCCTACGACATAGATGATAGCATATCAATTGTCGTCCCACATTGGTTATACTAAAAAATTACCTTTAATTGGGTAATGTAAGGAAAATGTGATGTAGATGAGGTGGCAAAGAGATATTGGAGGATGCCAAGTCATAGGGCAAGAAAGCAAGATGAGGGGCAAAGAGAGGAAACGACAAAATGGGAGCGTGTCGACCATGCTTCCGGCAACTCACCGGCCACGTGCCTTCTAGTCCAAGACCTTCCTTCCACACGCCCAGTTGAGATCAGGCTGCGCCAGCCCTAATTTTCCACCATTTTCGTCTATTTCTCTCTTTCTTATTCTTCAGGTTTCTCCCTTTTCTCACCCTCATTCTTTCTGTCTTCAACCCTTCCCTGCTTCTTTGTTCCTAGGTATCCTCTCTGTTCCTAATGATTCTTCCGAATTTTGTTTCTCCTCTTTGCTTTCTTGTAGGTTTCTTCATTTTCTTACTTGGGGTCTGTTTGATTTTTTACAATTGTTTGCCCAACACGCCTTAATGCTGAATTTCAACTTTGAAAGTGCTGGAGATATCAATTGTTTACTATTGCAACTGCACCTTTTCTTTTATGTCGAATGTGGAATAGCAATTACCACTCATGTGATCTAACTCGCTTTGCTTTTAATAATTTCTTGCGTTGGTTGAAATGAAAAAAAGGATTGCATTGTTTCTTTGAAATTGGAATGTGTTTCTGGCTTCAAGTTGTTTGCTTTGCTTTGATTATTAAGATATATTCATGGGGATTAAGATAATTGCAGAATTCTGGCATTTCACTCGGTTTCACTTGCTGTTGAAGATCATGGTCTCTGAGGTTCCTTCGAAATCGGTTGTTGAAACTGATGGTCCAGTTGTGGCGTCGGCGTCTAGGTAACTCTTGATGCTTCTTGATTCTAATATTTACTTTGTTGAATTTACAGAATGTTTCAAATTATAATGCTTCTATCGTTGTATCAGTCGCCTAAAGTAGCGAATTAGTTGTTGAATATGCCTATATGGAATGGAAAGAGGGAGTTGGATTTCGCATTTTTCTTTCAAATAAATCAGTAGTGCGTTGATGGTAGAAATTATAAAGTTTGTCTGATGATTGTTTGGAATGCATTTATGAATATGCTAAAGAGGTTACATCAGGTAATTTGTGATGGTTTAGCAGTATGAATGCTAAACTTTGAACTGGCACTTTATGCAGGAATTGTCCTGGTAAGAAGAATCAGGTGAAAGTTCCTAAGAAAATTCACAAGGCTGAGAGGGAGAAGTTGAAGCGAGAGCATTTAAACGATCTCTTCCTCGACCTTGCAAATGCACTTGGTAATTTCTGCTTCTGTTGATTTATTACGATATTGCTTTACTGATTCACGACAGCCCTCAGTTTGGAGCATATTTATGTTTTACCCTTTGAAGAAACTTTCTTCTTATGTAAAATGTAGCTTGATATGCTTCCAATTACGATTTGGTAGAATCTTAAGATATTCCCTATTGTGGCACATTGTCAGCTATTCTCATACTTGGAATGGTCATCTGCAGAGCTGACAGAACCGAATAATGGAAAGGCATCTATATTGTGTGAAGCAAGTCGGCTGCTGAAAGACTTGTTTGGTCAGATTGAGTGCCTTAGAAAGGAGCATGCATCGTTGTTGTTAGAATCCCGATACGTAAGGCTCTTAAAAAGACCATTACCTTGTTTTTTGAATTTAAAAGGAACCCATCTCAAAATAGTTGACTTGGTTTCTTTACCAACATGATAATAAGTTGCGTGAATTATATCGTACAGGTCGACATCGAGAAGAATGAACTGCGAGAAGAGACTTCTTCTTTAGCATCTCAGATTGAGAAACTGCAAAGTGAGTTACAATCAAGGGCTGTCCATTCTAAACCCGACTTAAATATTCCCCCACCTTCAGAGTTTCTGCAACAAGGGACAACGGTGCCACATTTCTCAGGGGAATGCCTTGGATTGCCTGTTATGGAACCTACATTGCAGCAAACACATGCAGTTTTTATCGTCCCCGTACGGCCGGATCTCCCATCTTATCCAGCAATGGATGCAGCTCAATCCCCAACAATGCCTACCTCACATGTAAGCAAACCACATGCCAGATATCCAACACCAGCAGATTCGTGGCCTGCTGGACTTCTCAAATTGTCACAAACAACAGAAGCAAGTAAAGAAGTTTTAGCCATTGGTTGCAAGAGCATTCCAAATATTGGAGAAAGAGGATCTGACAGAAGAGAGAGCTGATTGATGTAGTGACCTCCTTCGTTTTTATAAAACAGTTGCCCTCAGCAGACAGATAATTTGTAGTATTAGTTAAAACTGGCTGATGGATAACCTGTGTTTTAGGAGCTGTCTATTAGTAGGATGTTAGATTCGAACAATGTACGAGACTTAGAATCTTTAGTTATTTATTAGCCTGTAAGAAGTTAATGAATCAGCAATTGGGTTCCTACCCTTCATTCCCCTGATTTTCAAGCCCATTGAATCTGGATATTTGTACAAACCTGATAAGTTATGAAATAAAAGAGAAATTGGGATGATGTGAACAAAATTGCTCAGATCTTAGGTTATCTTTGGGTATACGAGGCTGAGCACCAGTTTCACTTTGCTTGTATCTTTTGGAATTTTCCTAGTCAAGCTCAAAAGCATTTTGGGAATCTGAGATAAAAAGAAGCAATAGTGTGAGTTCGAGAAGGCTTCTTTTGTTTGGTGGACGCCCTGAACTTTCACCTCTCCCAAAGGACCAAACAAAGAACAGTTCTTAACCTCTCAAGTATTGAAATATTGAGATTTATATTTCCTATGGTCATACTTTCTTTTTTTTTTTTTTGGAGTTATTTTATCTATAAAGTGGTTGTCAATTTGGAACATTTTGTAGCCATAACATTTTTTTTTTTTTTTTTAATTGAACCTAAAGAATATATGCCTTAACCAATTAAACAATCTTGGCAACTTATGTCTTTTCTTTAGCTCACTAAAATTAGCTAAAATTGACAACTTTAAGCTAATAGAACTTTATGAAAATAAAATTAGCTAAAATTGACAACTTTAAGCTAATAGAACTTTATGAAAATGTGAAAATGTGAATTTTGTATTGAGCTTTATGAAAAATTTTAGATTTAAAGAAAGAAAAGAAAAATCAAATGAAATGTGGTACAATTATATTATGCCACGTCACGGGCTACATGTACTATGCTGACTTACAATTTATTATCTCTTTATTCTCTTGTTCTTTTTTTTTTTTCTTTTTCCTCTCCCTTTGCCTACCTTTTCCTCGTTTTTCTTCTTCCCTCTGGAAAGTTCGTAACACTAAACAATTTATATAAAGTTATAAACAGAGAGATGGTGAGAGTTTTTACCAAACCTCCCATTGGTTTATCCGCTAATTTCCTTTTTTATCACTTCACTTCAGCACTTGTTTGATGATTAAGGCGCAAAGTTCCAATCTTTCCAGTCACTCTCTTTCTGGGCTACCGAACCGGACAGAACGCAAGAGCCCCCTTTACGAGGAATCGATTATCCAGAAGCTTCAGATCAAACGGAGAACGGGAACTGGTCTACAATCAATTGACCGACGCTAAATGGGATCTGGGGCGGGCAGTTTTTTCAAGGTCATCCTCAAAAACTTCGATGTTCTTGCCGGGTATGTTTCTCTTCTCTTGATTTTGATTATCCCAGAAGAGGGATTGTTTTTTCTCTGAGGGTGGGCCTTAACTTTGCCATGGCGGACTAGAAAACTTCTTTACACTAATTCTCTGTTAACCTTAATATCATCTGTTCATGAACGATCAAGTTAGCTTCCTGTTTAGTGGAAGGAATAATCCGAACCCCCAAACTCGTGTTCTCAGAAGAAAGATTCCCAATAACCCTCAGTTGCAGCCTGGGCTGTGCCACCAATTTGTGTTTGCTAGGGCTCCAGGTTAGGAGGGATGGGTCCTGAAATATACTGTAGCCATGAGTAGAAAATTGATATTAACTCTGTTTACTCAGTCAGCATTAGTCGGGGCTCTGAGAACTGACTTAAAGCTTTGTTTACTGTAGATCTGAGGCCTTGTCATTGTTAGGTATTGTAGGCTGTGGCCCAACTAAATCTATTATGACATAGTGAAGGATCTTGAACACTCTGTGCAGTTCCATTAGTTAAGGACTTGGTTTTGCTGTTGAATATTTCAGTTTTTGCTAGTGGATCTCGAGTATATTTGGTCTGAGAAAGATGAACACTCATCACTGCAATGTACATCAAAACCAAGAATGTAGCTCTTTGATCCAAGAGTTTGGAGAGCATTAGTCAGCTGGATTCTGAATTGGTAACTTGAACCTTAGCTTGTGAGAACCCAGTAATTAGAGTATTATCAACATACACGTAAAGAAAAATAGAATAATGAGTGGATTTATATCAATTAAACTAGGCTCTACTCTTGGACCTTCACAATGACCATGCAAGGCATTGTGTAGTTTACTCATCACCATGCAAGGCATTTTGTAGTTTACTCATCACACATGTAATCTTCCTGTCAAGGGACTACGAAACCAGCTAGTTGTTTTGTTTCATACTACCAATAACCAATTAACTGTATTATTTAACAGAACAAGACTCCAATCGTAGAGGCTTCACAACAGGACTGATTATATAAAATTAATCAACACCTGGAGTTTGTTGAAACCCGTAGGTAACCAAACAAGCCTTGGACCTATTAACTGTTTGTCCCGTTAAGACATCCATTTTAACCTAAAAAAGGTCTGCCTGCATACCTGAGGAGCAACTGCAAGTTTGATGCAGAGGACTGAGCAGGTGGAAGACCTGGACAGCCGGGGAAAGTCAAATTAAGAGCATAGAATTGAATCTCATCGTGTCGCTGATTATGCACCACGATAGTTTCGTGTTCTGACTAATGCAGCCATATAATAAGCCCAAAAATTTACGCACTTACTCATGGATAAGGAAATGGGAGGGATAGAAGAGTAAAAGAGCGTGAAGGTTGTTATAACTGAGCGGGTGATGGATAGGAATGGGAAAATGGTTAGAGTACAGAAGAAATGTAAAGCAGCAGAGAAAATTGAATTTGGACAAATGATTGGCTAATCATTGGAAAAAATCCAGGTAGAGAGGGGAGACTTTTCATGTGCCTACTTCAACTATTTTCTTTTCCACTCTATTTAAAAGATTTTCTGATGGCTATCAGCATCATGTAAGTGCACACCACCAAATTCTTAACTTCGTTCCTGGGTTTCGTTTGCAGGCCTCTTGTGAGTCTTGTTTATCCTCTGTAAGTGGTTCTGCTTCTTTGTTTAACTTTCTGTCCTTTTCTTTAATGACACCTTTGGAGTTTGGACTGTTTGACAGTCACATCCCAAAATTGTAGCTCCAATATTTTCTATTTGGCAGATATGCATCAGTAAGAGCCATAGAAACAAAGTCTCCTGTGGACGATCAGCAATGGCTTACTTACTGGATTCTATATTCTATGCTCACCCTCTTTGAGCTGACATTTGCAAAAGTTCTTGAATGGTAAATTTGCTTCTTTTGTTTAGAAATCGCATTTTGCTCGTTTTATCACACTGTTCTGTGGTTTGCAATTTGTGAAAATAAAGGCTCTCTCAAGTCTATATGTGAGTTCTTTTTTCTCCTTCAACTGATGTTAGTTAATTTGCTAGAGATTAGGACTTGGAATTTCAAATCCCATATGATTATTATAATTTGATTCTTGAATAATTTTCACATAAATGTTGTTACTTTTTTGGTCTAATCTTGAAATGCTGGTATTATTATTTATTTTTATATTTGGTGCATCTAAAATTTGAAGCTAGTTTGTTTTATTATCTTGGCCTTGTTCTGGATGATTTTAGTATGTACATTTCAAGATTATGTGGGTCTGCTTGCAATGGTTTTTTACATATCGGATGATTCAAGTATCCCTCCTGTACTTCATATACTTTTCATTTTTGAAGTTTTCTAACCCAATCCTTTATTGAAAGTATTTTCTTACACTAATATGTTGATATTTTATTAGAACTGGTTAAAAGTCACTGATGAAGTTCCAATTTTCCCCATTAAATCTTTACATAGGATCCCTATCTGGCCATATGCAAAGTTGATTTTGTCATGCTGGTTGGTCATTCCATACTTTAGTGGTGCTGCATATGTGTACGAGCATTTCGTGAGGCCTCTATTCGTCAACAAACAGACAGTTAACATTTGGTATGTTCCAAAGACGAAGGACTTCTTCAGCAAGCCTGATGACATCCTAACCGCTGCAGAGAAGTACATTGCAGAAAATGGAACTGCAGACCTCCAGAATATCATTAACAGGGTATATACACTGTCTCAGTCTCAAGTGGTTGCTTTAAATTAATTCTGAATTTGTGTTGGTATGGATGACTCAATACAAGCGTACACAAGCAACCTATCAATTAGTTCAACTGACCTTGCTTATACATATGAATGTTTTTTCATTTCGTTTCTGTAGGCTGATAAGGCTCGGACAAGTAGTCGTTACATGAGCTATTCGGAGAACTATGACCATGACCACGACCACGATTACTGGCACTAGTCTAAATCAAGTGTTGGAGGGCAAGAGAGGATAATCTTTTGGCTGTCAGTTGATGATGTGTGATAACGTTATTTATATGTTTTGTATTGTTCATATTTTCACTAGGCACTCTGTAAGTATAAGATATTTACTTCTAAGTAGTTGGTCTAATATTATTATGGCTAATGTCTTGTTTGTTCTTCCCCTCAGATTTGACTTAACTTATGGTTGGAGAGCAAGTGTTCAGCTAGTTTGTTGTGCTTTCTCAGGAAGTAATTGATTGCTACTTATATCATTTTTTTAAAAAATAATTTTTTTATAATTCTTTCGATCAATTTTTGGGTAATTGTTTTAGATGACGAAATTGTTGGAAATATTTTCTAATATAGCAAAATATCAATGTCTATTACTTTTTACGTTTTATTTAGAGTAAAAAGAATTGTAGTTTATTTGTTTATTTCCTTTTATTCTCTCTTTTAAGCCCAAACAAAAGGAGAAGTGAAATAACTATCTAGATAAAGAGGATTGCTTGCTTAGAAGGTAGGAGTTCAAACCAGGCAATCTCTTTAATATATTTGAAAACAACCTTAATATTTTATAGAGAAAAAAAAAAAAAAAGAGGGATTTGTTTAGAGAGTTTTCAGAAACACATTTCGAGAGCTATGGGAGTGAGTTGTTAATTAGGCTAGGTATGATAATCGTTCGGGTTTGGTTTTCTATTTTTGGAAACTAAATTTAGAAGTAGGATTTTTGGAGTTCTTAAAAATCAAACAATTATTTTAAAGGTAGTTTTTACCACATTTAAGTATTCTTTTTAATAAGAGTGAAATCATAATTGAAAAAAAAACAAAAACGAAAAATAATTTTAAAAGGGATTGACATTTTTGGGTTGGGGTCCACCTCACTTGGGGGCTTCTTTTTTCTAATTTTCTTTTTTTTTTTTTATTATAATAAAAAAAAAAAAAGAAAAAATATAACAAAAAAATATATGTATTTTTTTTTTTTTTTATTATAATAAAAAAAAAAAAAGAAAAAAAAAAAAAAAGAGTGATTTGTTTATAGAGTTTTCAGAAACACATTTCCAGAGCTATGGGAGTGAGTTGTTAATTAGGCTAGGTATGATAATCGTTCGGGTTTGGTTTTCTATTTTTGGAAACTAAATTTAGAAGTAGGATTTTTGGAGTTCTTAAAAATCAAACAATTTTTTTAAAGGTAGTTTTTACCAAATTTAAGTATTCTTTTTAATAAGAGTGAAATCATAATTGAAAAAAAAAAAAAAACGAAACAGAAATATAATTTAAAAAGTGATTGAAACTATTGGCACAGGAGATAACTCACATGCGCTCATCATTGTCCCAAGCTTCTCGTGGGTTTGATTGCTCCCCGCCTGTCGTTGTGTGGTTTTGTTTTTAAAGTTGACCTTTGTAAAAGTTTCTCGTACCGATGTGGTGTTGAGTCTATCACACTTTGATGTCTAAATTAATATATAGAGTGTATAGTTCAGCTAAGCACACAAAAGTAAGGTCAATATTCTCCCGTCAATTTAGGCAATTTATAATGCCCTTTCTCTGCCTGTGGTTACATGTAACTTCGACGACGTTAGTGTGGTTGCAATGCTCGAGGTTGCAGGGTGCCAGACCTAGCACAACTTGATTATTTTTTGATTGGTATTGTTAGAGTTTTGATATCGGCTAATTCTTTTAAGGATGTTGTGACAGTTGTCTCTTCTAAGTCCAACAGGATATCTCTCCAAATGCAAATTTTGCAGGTTATATTATTCTTATTTGGAAAATTCTGGGTAATTATTCCTCACTTTTTTTTTCCTTCTCTAGGCTCTGCAGATTATGGTTGGGGTTTGTTTCCTCTTTTCCGCTGTGCATATTTAAGAGAATATTGTACTCTTTGTAGGGTTGGCCACTTTGAAGAATATTTGAGTCGTTTGTCTTATGTATCTGTCAGAAACTACAAGTGTGTCAATCCTTAGGATTGTGGAAGTTTGTTGTTGTAGATCTTGAAGTTCTTTTTTGGATCGCCTTGGATCTTTACTCGCTACTTGAGAAGGGACATCAAGTGGGGTGGTCTTCATCTAAAGGTAGAAAGATAGAAGTTGAGAGGAAGTCTCACACTTGGGGGAGCCTAAGTGATCTTAGCACTAAGTTAGGTTATATATGTGTCACTGTAATATTATATATTTACAATATAAGTACAATGTTGTAATTACTTGACTTTATATTAGTGAAAATATTATGGGGTACATTGCTCCCTAGAAGTAGCTAGTATTCCACTGGGTTATCATTTACTATTTTTATTTGTGATTTACTTGTTATCCTTGAATTGTTGTGACATTATGTGTAACAAGTTGCATTGTATATTAGATAAACCTTCTTTCAGTATATATTTACCAGCTCGACTAGTCGGCTCGAAACTCGAAGCTTTTGAATTTTTTCTTTCAGACATGCGTTTTTCCTTGACTTGAGTACGCTCATGGACTTAAGGCCTTGTCGGGAGCAATCCTCAATAAAAACCAACAATGAAATCATTATTAAATGGGCCTTAGTCAGGAAGTATGACCATGCATTAGTGTTAGTTAATTATAACTCTAGAGACTCTCTTTTAGCTTAGGTAAAGAATTAATCAATTAAAAAGTAAAAAAATTGTATTTTTCATGATCCAAGGGGAATCATGCAATGAATGTTTCCAACTTTTGGGTCATTCCAACTATGTGTTATATACTATATACACTTTGGACAGACAGGTCAATAATTTAGGGAACTAATCAAACTTAGATTAATTACAATTGTTCAACTTATTAATTTCTATATGTTTGCAACTTGTTGATATTAGAATTGCAACTTTGCTCTTTTAAAAGTTATAAAAAATTCCAAATTAATACCCTATTTGTCTTAACAATACATATAATTAATTTGTAGATTTTCTTTTTGTTTTGGAGAAATAAAATTAAACCCAAATCTTCATTCACATAAACAAATCGTAACTTGTAGAATAATTATTCATCTAAAACATACGTGAGAGTTGAGAATGAAAAAGTTTATATATTAGTGTGCTATTTTAATATAATTCAAGTGACTAAGAAGTAAGATGTTCGAATTTCTTTTATAATTTTAAAAGTAAAAAAAGAAAAGAAAAATCTTTTTAGAATAAAAAATGACAAAACAAAAGATATCATATGTGTGGCTGTAACATCTAAAATGAAATTGCTATATTGATAAATACAATTATGCTGAAAAAGTATCGATATAAATTGTAATGTCTTGAGAATAATGTCCCATTATACACTTTGTTATTATTCTATATATATGGGTTCATTAGAATATATATCAAATGACAATGATAATTTCAGAATACTATTTTCAATGGAACTTTTCAGTGTTATTATTTGTTATTTAATATTTAGGTAAAAATAGTATTAGATCCGTTAACTTTGTACTAAAAATATACCCATTCACTCGAATTTTAATTTAGTCTTTTAAAATTCTAAAGATTATTTTAATTTTTTTCAAGAGCAATACTTAAATATAATCAATATTTAAATCTTCAGCAATTTTTTTTAATAATTTTTTTTAAAAAAATTGTCACGTGACAATTTTTAATCAGTGCAGCAAAGATTGCATACTAGATGAGTTGCACTTAATTTTTTTTTATTATTTTTCAAATAAATTTTCATAACTTTTTTTTGAGGTTACTCATGTATTTAAATATTAGTAGCTTGTGACGATGTGGTCAGTATTTTGTTGACACTAACAAATGATAGTTTTTTCTTTTTATCATAAAAGACTCTTCAAATTCGCTCCTTTTATTCTCAAAGCAGATGTATGTATAACTTGTTAAAAGTTATATATATCTATTATAAAGATCAAATATTTAAATCACCACCCAACCACCCAACTTATTGTTATAAACTAAAAAGAGTTATAAATACTTATCCATTTTCATATGATTTAACATGTAATAACTAAAATAATTTACTCATTGTTACCGAACATATATTTAATATCAATGACAACCTCATAAGATTTACCATTTTTAATTTATATTATCCTCATTCAACTCCTTTCCTAAATTGAGAAAAAGAAAATGTTTCATTACATCGCCCAAAGAAATCAAAACTTCAAAATAAAAAATATATATATATATATATATATTTGACACTAAAATGTACCTAACCTTTGCTACTTTATAATTATTAAAAAAAAATTTTAAAAAAACATGAAAATGTCCAAAAAGAAGTTTGAAAAGGCAAAGCCGAAAAATCGTAGTTGCCAAGGTAAGTGGGTTTTTTATCCAACCCATTTGCAAAATTAACATTAATTATTATTTGTTTTCTCATTTCGATGCATGGAACGCATAAATAAAAGATGCTCTTTCTTTTTTATTTTAATTTAATTGTCTTTCCACGTGCAACTCTCTCTTCTTTCTAAGTATATATATATATATATATGTTTTATTATTTATTTATTTCTTTCACACCTCCTTCCAAATGCAATTAATCTACTATTATTTTCCCTCTTTTTTAATTAATTGTAATTAACAAAGTACTACTACATTTATTTTGCATTCATTATTCACTAACCAATGGCCACTAAAACATTAATGGTTAATCAGACAATTTTAATTGTATTATTGTTATATTCAGAGAATCCTGTGTTAGAAACCCTTTATATAATTACATGATTATTTATGCTTCTAGATTATTGATTTTGTGCATCAAAACTTTGTTTAAAACACCTATGATTAGTACCTACAATTTCTTTTTTGAAGTTCTAATTGTGTATGATATATATGTAGACTATTTAAAATTATATTATATGGTATATGTTTGGAGCAAGGATGAATACATAGCTAGGGGCTACAAACCAGCTGTTAGAGTAGTATATATCATTCTTTGTTCCTATGTGATATATGGTATAAATATAATCACAATTTTGGTTGCCTTTTCGAGTATACTTTTTGTTCCATCGAGAATTTTTGGTTGCCATATCGAGTACACTTTAAGAAAAGAAATACATAAGAAAATATAAATGATATTTTATTTATATTATTATTTAAAATATTTGTGGGTGATTTGTTAAGGGGTTTTTTAATCCCTAGATAATTCACAAACTTAGGTCAACATTAATTGACATGACCTACCTCCCTAGAGGTTGAATGCTCGATCCATCATCCTCAGTTGTTATAGTAAAAAAGAAAAAGAATTTTAATAAAAGACTTAAAAAGTATGTTGATAGATAATCTAAAACATAAAATTGAAAACAAGAAATTCAATGAGTATAGAGTTTATTTCATGTTTTAAATATTTGTTTGGTAGTAGAATAAAAAAATATTAATTAATTTAATGAAAACGTTTTTATAACATGAAGTAGTATATATGTAAAAATGTTTTTATTTTTTTAAAATATAATTTTGCATTTTAAAATTTAAAACCAAAAATTTGGATATACCAAAAACATAAAAATGATGTTATCCTAATTTGTATTGTTTGGATCAAGATATCTAAACACAATTTTTTAAAGTAGAATTTAAATTAGTTGCCAAACACATATTCTTCCGCTCAGTAAATTTGAAAAATATAAAATAAAATCCAAACTGAAAAAAAAAAAACCTTATTATTGTTAGTTTTATCTTACTAATAGTGAACTATCAAGAAATTATTAGTATAATTTATTTAAACCATAAGATCTGAAGCCACAGGTTTTTGAACAATATTCACAAAACAAGATAGATTAGGAGGTGTACCGAGACATCTCAATTAGGGTGACACATCTCTAGCGCTCTCATTGTCATACGCCAAGACCCAAAAATATTGATATATTGATATAATAAGACTACAAAAGCAAACTAGAGAGAGACTCGAAAAAAAGTTCAATACAAAAACGGAACAACTAAAGAAAAGCCTTCTAATTAAAAGAGATGCACAAGCGTAGCTCTAGCTCCTATGAAATGGCCAAGTAAGATGTTTCTTTTGGAGACTGGTTTAAGGCAAAGACAGGAACCTAGGGACGACTTCCTCCAAAGCTTCTGGGGAACTAACAAAAGCATCAATAGAGTTAGAAAACAGGGACCAAACTTGTTTGGAAAAACAACTAAATATAATGATTTTTCTTTCAAAATTCTACCAAAGCAACAAGAAAAAAAATTTATAATTAAGAAGAATTAGAGGTAGACGAGATGATAGAAAAACTACTCTAATTATAATAAAAAATCGCTAGTATTGATTTAATCTTGACATTGAATCTAATATATAGAGTATTTAAACGTGGAAGGTTTTATTACACTCCCTTCAAAGTTTATAACACTTTAGAGATATAAATTAATATTTTAATATATATATATATATATATATATATATATATAGGGTGTGTTAAAGGGATAAAAACAAAGTTATGAAGTATATTCGTACACAAATGACCCTGTAATGAAATAAAGTTAGGATTTCGTCGGTGTTGAGATATAAATTAAAAATAAATTTGACAGTTTAGAGACAAAGAGATGATGCTCTCATTCCAAAGCAAAACAAATAGTATAATATAATATAATGTGGATAGTTGAGAAGGAGAGATTAATTTAAAGAAATAGAAAGAAGACAAATCTTGAGCATATGCAAATGAGTATTAAATAATAATGAATAAAAAAATTAATGAACAAAATTTGGAGGGTAAATTAAGAAAAAATTAGGGCACATAACTGAAATTAGATGGGTAGAGTGATCCAGAAGCAAATCTGACACTGCCCATTGGTTTGGAGACCCTAAATTAAAATTAAACCCAAACCCTAAACCCTGACACACTCTTCGCTGTCCATTTGCATCCAATTCATGTGCCCCGCGATGCTTGCTGACCCATTTCTATTAACTTAGGCTTTCTTTTATTATTATTTTCTTTCTTTTAATTTCATCCCTACATTTACATTTAAATCCTACACCTCTCATAAGTTTAGGCATCAATTTAATCATTTTTCTTTCCAAAATATATATACTTTATACCTCTCATTTTTAAAACCTCATATTAATAATTGTGTGATTTATAATTATTTTTACTTAATTTCATTTTAAATCAATTCATATATTTTAGTGACATATTTTTCTCCCCAAATTCTACCAAAATTAGCCAACAAATTATGACAACACTTCATCATAAATGAGTATAGAGAGATAAAGAAATTAAAGAAAGAAGTTGAAAAAATTACCACTCATATTATTTCATTACTAAATCTTAAACATTGTTGGAAGCCTTAAATCTGTTATATTGCACTCCAAATGACCAAACATGGAGCCTCATCCTCATTGGAGCCTCAATATCTTTATTTTTTCCTCAAATAATAAAAATGCTTCCTCATTCTATCTCTAGAAGTAGTTAACACGCTAACATGTAAATCTCTATGTCATTCTTTACTGCTTGTAGATGTTGTTCCTAGCATAATAAACATGTTTGCCAATTATACATTAATGGTTTTAAATTGAGAAAAAAAAAGTTGAAATGAAAACCGTAAACTTTCTTATAAGTGAATCAACTCCGAGTTTCTTTTGATCAATACCACATCATTGGTTTATTGGTTTAAATGATATAACTGTTTGGTGTAGGGTTTTGTATATTGAGTATGTGTGGTGGTAGGTATGTGGGGGTGTGTGTGTGTGTGTCTATATATGAGAGGTTGATATTTTGAATGTGTAAATTAATGGGGTAGTATAGTTTTTAAAATGAAAATGAAGAAGAAGATTGGTGTATTACATAACGGATGAAATTAATTTAAGTACGTCAACCCTAGACTTGTGCTGCAACGCATATGGGTGTGTCTTTAATTTAATTATAACAGACATTTGGTTTGCATGGAGGAGCCAAATTAGAGAATGCCCTTTAATTTTATATATAATATGTAGATTTATTAACTGCTGCATGCACTAGAAAAATTAACACTGTCTAGCCATATTATATATCTTACGGTGAATTAATTTAATTAATTAGCACCAAATTTTAAATTTAATAAGGTATATAATGTTAATTTGCAAGGGGATTGGAGGAGTCAGATGCACGTGGTGATCAAAATTGATGTTGATTGGTGTCTAGGTTTATGCAAATGATCATCAGATCTCTCTGTTTCTTTTCCCACAAACACAAAAAGAATACACATTTTCTTTTCTTACATTATAATATACTAATTATTATTATTATTATTATTTTGCTATACATTGAAAAAATCCAAGCTTTCTACGTCTCTCTCTGGCCTTTGTTTATTGGCCATCTCAAAGATTCTCAATTATTATCTAATTTTGTCCACATTAATTTTTATTACCTTTAGAATAACTTTTAATGCACACAAGTTTGTTACTTAAAATTGTACGTTAAATTATGATTAGAAAATGTTCACTTATATATAAAGTTTAATGGTGACTTTAAATATACATATGATTTTAGAATTAGAGTTCGTCTTAAAGTCGTGTTTAATTATTATTATTATTATTATTATTATAATTATTATTATTATTATTTCTTTTTTTTGGAGTAAGAGTGTAGTGTTTATTTAAGTAAAGTTGATGCAAATGTAATCATCATTTTTAAGTTGGGACTCACATTCATTATTGTTATTTTTTTTTTTTTTTTTTTGAGACGAAATAAAGAAAAGTTTAAACCAATTTCAGCTTAATTATGTATGATATATACTAATTAATTGGTGATACTATGATTAGCAAAAGAATTTGATGTTGATAAACTGGAAAAAGTACAACATATTATTTTGTCCATGCTAGGCTGTTATTAGTTTCAAGAAAAAAAAGCAGTATAAAGGAATCTAAATCACACCTCCAAAGTGTTTATATATATATATATATATATATATATATATATATGAATGTGCACATGATCAGCCCTAATTGAGTGATTTTAATTGTACGATTATATATATATATATGTATGTATGTATATGGAGTTTTTTTTTTTTAATACTTCAAAATGCAATTGACAATTAGAATGTTAAAGATGATAAGAAACACTAAATTTGCCATATATTCTAATGTTTATAAGTAAGGTTTTCATTAGGCTAGCAATCTCTCGATAATTATATTGATATTGCATTAAAAAGAAATTTCTTTTCCTTTGAGAAAAATCATCGAGAGGATAGTGTGTCAAGATGAGACTGTTGTAAAATATTAATTTATGAGATAGTTAATGTAACAAGATCTACATGCTAGTGATTTATTAAAAATGAATAGGGTTAGGCTAGGTCTTGAATATCTCTTTCAATTAAATATATATCACATTTACATTTCTAAAATTATTACTTTATAGGTTGACTGGTCAACTAATTACTAATCAATTCACTCATATACATAATAGAGAGAGAGAGAGAAGTAGCCACTATAAATTAATATATATTTTTCAGTATTTTGGGAAATACTACTATATGTTAATTATCACCAATGTGATGAAGAAAAGTGCATTCTTTCTACATTGATTAGGAAAAATAGAATATTTTTATAAAAAAAAAAATCTAAGTTGATTGAAGTTGCATATTTATTAAAAATAATTCAAGTAATAAACCAATAAAAGTTAACCATATTAAATAGAAGGTTAATTCAGTTACTTCTTATCCTATTTATAATAGTGAAATTAATTTAAAATAAATAAATAATGAGATTTAGTTGAAACACGTTGTCAAAGTGAGTATAGTTCCAACATGACATAACGTATGTACTATCAACCTTAAAGTTACAAGATCCAAATATTACAAACTAAAACAAAATTTGGCTGAAACAAGTTAAAAAAGATGGTTGGGACAAATTTTCACTCTGATCATATCTAATATAATATTCTTGAAAAAAATATAATATAATAAAATAAAAAGGTGAAGTTGATTCTTCTCTCTCACTCTGGAGAAGCCTATTTAAAAAGAGGTGAAGGGAGTGTTTTTTCCCATGCAATTTGTTTTTTTTTTTTTTTCAGTCTTCAGAAGAAAACCCATTACCTTCTACTTGAGTGATTTACACACTGTCTCATCTCTCTTCATCTTCAAAATCAAAAAACCCTATTCATTATCCATAATGCAAACAAACCCCAAAATCACTTTGTTTAGTTAGTTCTTCTAATTAGTTGATCACTAACATTATTAATCACCCACTTACATATATACTTTACAAGAAGAAAGAGATGTCAAGCAGAAGATCTAGATCTAGACAATCAAGTAGTTCAAGAATCACTGATGATCAAATTAATGATCTTGTTTCCAAGTTGCAACAACTTCTTCCTGAGATTCGCCACACGCAATCCGATAAGGTAACAACGGAAAATGATCTATTAAAACTTCTCTAAATCTCTCCTCTTTTTGTATTTACGAATATGACTCACTAAGTAAGTATGAGTAATACATATATGTTTAGTTCTAATACCTTGTTAAATTTATAGGTTTCGGCAGCAAAAGTGTTGCAGGAGACGTGCAACTACATAAGAAACTTGCACAGAGAAGTGGATGATTTAAGTGAGAGACTTTCAGAGTTGTTGGCAACATCTGATACTGCTCAAGCTGCCATTATTAGGAGTTTACTTATGCAATAGAGCTCAAAGTGGTATTTTTCCATATGACAAGATTAAAAAAAAAAAAAAAAAAAAAAAAAAATGTAGCTGATTAATTTTGAGGTTTTTGCTATGTTTGGTTTCTGACATAGTTGCTATTTTCAATGCTCTTTCAGAGACACTCCATCAATGTCGTTTTGTAAAACTCTTCTCAATCAAGTCTATTATTATTAATCAATAAAAATTTCTTTTCTTTTCTCAACTCTTTTATTTGTAACTTAAATGTTATAGCTCCATTGTTTTTGGAGAAGTTAACGTTGTTGTAAGTTAATAACTTATTATCTATAACCACCTCTTTCTTCTTCATTTGTTACATGATGGATATGGTTCCAAACCCTTTTTTCTCTTGTTTTGCAATTTTCACATTTTTTTTTATATAACCATAGATTATGTTTTTAAAAAAAAATTAATCATTTAATACAATTTTTTGTTTTCTTTTTCTTGTTTTATTATAATAGGAGCTAAAACTGACCGATCTTCCACTCATTTGAATATCTATCTCTCACCAATACTCAATATTGATGGGGTTTAATCAAGCATTAATTTCTTTTTCTTCATTTTCTTTTGAAGCAATTTTAGTTGTTGGGATCAAACCTCTAAATGGATTACTACTCTATGAATTATTTAGTTGGGTAGGGTTGACTTATTGATTTTTGGTACAATGATTTGGAGTAAAGGATTTAGGACTTCTAACCACTGATCAAGAGTGTATATATCTTGAACTAAGGTAAGTTATGCTCATGTTGATGTTAATTTAGGTATTTACTATGAATTTATTAATTAAATTAGAATAATTTGGATTTCACTTTTTATATGTGATAAATTGCAATAGACCTAGATAGACATCTATCCATATCTATTTATAAATGTCTATTTGGGTCTATCGCGATCTACCTAAAATTTTGTTTTTTTTTTTTAAACATCTCCTTTTATTATGGTATGTTGGTCACATTAATTTCAAGGGAAAATAAAACTTTTTCCTTCAAAGAGGTTATATAAAAATGATTTTGGGTATAAAATTTTTACTAGAGAACATTAAAAAGAGTTGGATTTTTTAGTTCAAATGAGATGATAACTTTTAACTTCTTGGTCGATGACATATTTTTAACTTACCGAGCTATATTATGTTCAAGTTGGGCAAAATTGAATTCTTGGTTAAAATGCTAATTATTCGAGTAAATCTAAAAAAAACTTATTCAGGACAAAATCAATTAAACAAAAATCTATAATTAAACATTAACTTGGTGGCCTACTTTCTGTAATAATTCATCTAATATATATATCTAATACAAACATTTTTCAATCATTCTATCGAAACACCAAGGGATGTATAGAAAATTGAAAAAAGAAAAGTAAAAGGAAAGCTAACAAATGGATTTAGATTTTATTTTTTTTCAAAGCTTGATCCTCCCAATTCCACTTATAGTAGTACCGAAAAGTTTCAATTGGATTTGATTGTTTTAGTTTTAAAAGAAAAAAGAAAAATAGAACCAATTTAAAAACAAAAATTAATGTATGCATTTAATTTCTTTTGATTAACCTCCTCATAGTATTATTATTATTATTATTATTTTTCTGAGAAAGCTCCTCATAGCAATTTAAATCATGATCAATTTTAGTGGATTTATTGTTTTTTTAAAAAGAAATGTTAGTTGATTTATTAATCAATCGATCATATTTTAATTCGACTACTCTGTAGTTTTAAAGTAGATTGATTAAAGATGAAGATGCCACTTTTCATTGAAAAAAAAAACCATAAAATTGAAGGGGGGAAAAAAAAAAGAAAAAAGAAAAAAAGAGAATTAATCTGTACTTGCCCAACCAATGCCCTAAACAACAAAAAGCCCAAGCCCATCACCCAATTCCAACAAGCCCGTCTATTTCAGCCCAATCTATAGCCCACTTGTCTGTTTCAAGCTTCTCAAATTTAGCTCCATACAAGAGTAATTTAGGTACCAACTAAATTTTAAAAGCATATTTGAGAGTTATTATGGAAAAGTCAAAATCACTTTACACGTTAAAAATTTCTATAAAACAACATTTTAATAATTTAATATCAATTTTGATGGTATAAAATCATATTTAAAAATGTAAAATCAAACACTAAACTAGTTTTAGAGTACAAACGTGTTTCATATTTATTTTAAATATCGAAAAAGTGATTTTAACCGGTTCAAAATCACTTCTATAAATGCGTTAAAGAACAAAAAGAATTCAATACCCCTCCTTCTCATAATAAAATCTTTAGTTTTTTTTTTTTCATTTGACTACAAAATTTAGATTAAGAATTTCAACTTTGGAATGTGGGGAAACATAAATGGAAAATCTTGTGGGAAACATTATAAAGGAGAAGTGGATCCTTCCATGGCAATTTGGGACTACAAAATTGAAAAAGAAAACAAGAGTAATTGCCATCCATCCGACATAAACTTCTACAAAAATGACTTGAAATTTGGAAGGAAAAAATATCTTTTTTTTCCCCTAATTTTTACATGATTTTACTAATATACCCCACATCACTCATTAAATGTAATTTTATTATAGTTAGTTGTCCTTGTCCCAGCTAAATTTTACTATTCATCAACTTCTTATCTTTTAGTTATGTTGTTTTCTCGTCGGAAAAACTTTATGAACATTCTCTATATCAGTATTGAACAAAATTTTGTAGGTAAAGCTAATTGAGTACTTAAAAATATGTAACAACGAACTCTCAAAATTAGATGAAATAGTTGGGTTTAAAGATCAATGTCTCAAAAGTGGCCCCTAACTTTTCCCTGCTATTAGCAACAAAGTTTAATGTCTGGAAGTGTTTATCATCTTGCTGATATACTACCATCATTTAGTGAGATCGTTGCAAATTCTATTTATGTAAATTGCAATGTGATATGTTTATAAAAAGTGAAAAAACCACATTCAACAATGCTTACAATGGTAGAAATAAAAAATTCAATTCATTTATGTCATCTACCTTTTGAAACAAGTTCAAATGCTCAATCGTGTGATATAGAATATTATTATAGTAAAGTTAAGATATTTTTCTTGTATCGTTCTAATTTTGTCGGATGTCTTTGAAGGGTCAAGTAAAGTTAAGACATTTTAGTAAGCAAAAATCATAAATAATAAAAAGAAAAAAAAAACAAAAATTGAAACTTAAAGGATATCAAATGATTGTAGATACTTTCGGTAGTGATTTATGTTGAAGAAAGGAAAGACCGTTGAGAAAAGAGAGAAACCAAAGGGTCAAGGATGTAAATTGACTCAACATAAAATATTTAGGCATTTGAGACATATTTTTATAAATATTAAAATAAATATATAAAATAAATTAAATTGTAAATTTGGTTCTTATGGTTTAAAAAAAGGTTAAAATTTTGTCCGTATAATCTTTAATTGGAATTTAGTTTCTATAGTTTAATAAAATTCTCTTAAATAATCCTTATTGTAGGAATTATTTATAGAAAGTTTATTAAATAAAATTTATAAAAATTAAAGTTTTACTTTTCAATTTACAAGGACTAAATTTTAATTTTTTTTTTTTTAACTATAGAGACGAATTTTATAGTTTAACAAAAAAAAAAAATATATCAAATCCATGTGTAAAAGATTAAACCGTATTAGTCCCTTTTAGCAATTACTTAGAAAGCAGAAGTCTAATTTTGAGAACAAAAAGAAAGAAGGGGAAAAAAAAATAATAATAAAAGTCAATTTTGAGAACGTAATTTCCAGGGTAATATTGAAAACAACACTATCTTAGTACGAAGATTTACGAAGGGCACATTCGAAAATTTCTACAAACATCCGTCCTATATCCTAAATTTGACCCCCTCGATGCCCTCTCCAATACCCATTGTCGCCCCCCCGATTCAAGCTTTCCCTTCCCAATTCTCACTTTCTACATTCTCATATCGGAATCGCTCCGATTGCTGACTGAAACTGTTGGCCACCCACGAAAACGGAAGAAACAGGAACAAGGAGAAGGCCCGAAACCTTCGAAGCCAATCGAGAAACGACGTTCAAGAGTTACGGAGAGGCATTTTCATGCCAGCTTCCGCCAATTAATCAAACCCCTCTGGTATTAATGATCATCAAGTTCTTTCTGATTCTGATGCAGAATTTTCCTTTCTTATGATTTCGCACTTTCAATTCTATTCAATTTCATTCTCAATTCCTCAGACGATCAGCTTCTGGGTATGTCTCGCTGCGCTGAAATATCTGTTTTTCTTCTTTTTTGACAGAATTGTAAAGCGGGTTTGGAGTGAGGATGGTTTTGGTGTTGGCTTTGGGGGATTTACATATACCACATAGAGCTCCTGACCTTCCTGAGAAGTTCAAGTCTATGCTTGTTCCTGGCAAGATCCAGCACATTATCTGCACTGGAAACCTCTGTATCAAAGTATGTTCAAATCATCTTTCTGGGTTTTCATCTTTCCAGCTACTTCTGTTGTGGTACTTGGTGCAATGAATTGTTCTTCTAATTGGTCGCGATCTTACTGGAACTTTCTGCCTACCTATGTTGGTGCATCTTGAAGAGCATTTATAGTCAGAATTTTAGTAATCTCTACAACAGTTGCCAAGTTAAAATCTTAGAATGGAAATGATGATTATATGTCCATGGAAGTCTCCAATCCTCCTTCCCTGTCATCTAATTGTAGTAGAGATTGATATACTTATGAGTAGGACATAAAAGTACTCCAATCTAAAAGAACAATACCAAGTTTATAGTAGAATATGGATGTTCTTGCAAATCTTGTCTTTTAACCATTTGGATAGATGATTTTGGTATCCAACTTCCAACTAAATAGTAATTGGCGGAAACATCATTAGGCTATGTTCTGATTTAGTAAATCTACTATTGATTTGTATGAGTTTTCGGGTTACATTGTGAATTATGAACCCTAGGAAACATGTATTAGATATGTACACTACTTATAGGTAACATATTCGATGCCCCACCCCGTAATTGTTAAACACAGTATACCAATCTGTCATATCCTAACATTGATTTTCCTCATAGCATTAGCCTTACTGATGTTTCTACTAATTTTTGTGTCTGACTTCAAGATTTTTTCCTTAGCTTGTGTTGTGTATTTTTCTTGGATTAGTATGTAAATAGCTGTTTTTCATTTGCTGCGGATTATATCATATTTAAGCTTCTCCCAAGGATCCATCGTCCTAGAGGTTCTGCTGGTAACATCCTTCTGTACCATTGATTTTGTTCAAGAAGGGAAATACAAGTATCTTAGTATTCTGTTGTGGTGATTGTAACAACACTAACTTGGGGTAGTAGTTCAGTCACTTTTTTTTTTTTTTTTTTTAATTCATATATCGAAGTGCTTGGATAATAGCATAAGCTCACCCAATGTGCAATAACCTGAATTTCTCCATTGTGTGTACTGGACCCTTTGGTTATTTTAGTTTTAAACGGAATTTTTTTACAACTTTCAACAATGAACTTTGTTTAATACTTCCTTGTGCTTTAACTCCAAATGTTAAGCTTAGTGATAAATGATAGAAGTTCTTAGATGTAATGAAAAAGAAAACTGTGGATTCAAAAATCTTTTCAGGGAAACTTGCTTGTATTAAATATCTTAGGACTTACTTGAAAACATCAAGTCCACGTCATTGGAATGAGCATGAACTTCTACTTGGATTTCTGTTCATATTATATGGGTTTAGACTTTTTGGGCTTTGATCATTGTGTTCAGCACCAACTTGCATATAATCTTGTCTAATTCATCGTACAAGTAGTGGAGCTTTGTAATTGGTTCCTATCTCCTCAGTAGAAATATTGGTGTGATGGTTCAAAGTTTACTAATGATGTTTCCAGGAAGTTCACGACTACTTGAAAACTATTTGCCCGGATTTGCACATTACACGAGGTGAATATGATGAAGAGACTCGCTATCCCGAGACAAAAACTCTGACTATTGGTCAATTTAAATTGGGACTGTGCCATGGGCATCAGGTATTGTTTGTTGCACTTTTTTCATCTTGATCACAGATTATTCCTTATTATTTGTTTAATTAAATAGCAAAATTCATTTTCAAGTGTATTATAGTTTTCACCACTGCGAGCAATCATTACGAGTGGTTTCAGATACAGTGCTCTATTATTAATAGGATCCACCAAAGTTTCCTGTTTTCTTCTTTGGGTTTCTAGAATCATAAACTTAACTTCCTGAATATCTTAACTTCTGATTCATTGTTTTAGTAAACCGTGAATAGAAAATTGTATTTCAACTAAGCAAACAAAACTTCTGCACTGCCAGAAGTCAACACATTAGCAAATAACCGGTGTAACATTGTATAACTTTTCCAACTTTTTGTGGGAGTTAACTTCATACCTATGAATTCTATTTGTTGTTGGCTGGCTAGGTTATTCCTTGGGGAGACCTAGACTCACTCGCCATGATGCAGAGGCAGCTAGATGTAGACATCCTTGTCACTGGTCACACCCATCAATTTACAGCTTACAAACATGAAGGAGGTGTGGTGATTAACCCGGGATCTGGAACAGGTGCGTATAGCAGCATCACGTATGATGTCAACCCAAGCTTTGTCCTTATGGACATCGATGGCCTCCGTGTTGTGGTCTACGTTTACGAACTCATTGATGGAGAGGTTAAGGTAGACAAGATTGATTTCAAGAAGACAACCACGACAGCTCATTGACTGGACAAATTGGCCTTCATATAAACATAATGAAGTTAATTTCTTTTATGGAGTTATGATGCATGTTAAACAATGCTTGATCTTGCTGCAAAGATGATGTTTCTGTGGTGATTGATCCCAGAAAAGAGTTTTAGGTGTTCTGTTCTTGCTCCTTGTGACTGTGTTTATTTGATATTTGAAGAGAAGCCCTTGGTTGTTATTGGTATCTTGCTTCCATTTCTTTAGTTTTCAATTTTGTAAAAACATTGATTCATTGTCATGTATTTGTGAGATTAAGGGTCCGTTTGGATTGACTTGAGAAAAAAATGTTTTTAAAAAAATTCATTTTTATTTAAACTCTTTAAATAAAAATTGTTTAAAATACACTTCAAAATAGTGGTTGTCAACAATTCTTTTCAAAATGACTTATTTTTTTGTATTCCAAACATACTATAAATGAGTCTCTTCCATTTAAAGACATTTCTTTTTCTAGAATAAAGAAATATGAATGAAATAGGAAAAACTCATTCATGATTACCAGAAATCTCTCCAATTATAAAGGAAAAAAAGGGAAAACTAGTAAGGAAAAGGAGCACGCATTAGTAAGAATCGAAGGATTGGTAAAATTGACAATAGGTAGAGGTTGACCAAACTCTACTGGCCAAATAATGTTTAGCAACTATAACTTTTCACCACACCACAATGCATCATCATGTTTAGTAAGAAACCGTCAGATCCATTTGCATTCTTCGTACCGATAGAAATGAACATGATTAGTTGGTATATCTATTTTAATTACTAATAAGTTTCTAAATATTTATACGGAGTATATTCTTAACTGTGACCGTTATTCATATTGTAAATTTTTTTCAACTCTTCAACCTATTCAATTTACTTAATCTTAAAATCAAAATGTTTGAATTGGATTGGTAAAAGTTGGACTTATCTCATAAATGACTATTGCTTTTCATATGTGAAATTTTGGTGGCATTCCCAACAATCCAATTAACTACTAAGCTATTAACTTAGTTTCAAATATTAAGTATGAGTATACACAAAATAGTGAAATGAACCTAAAACTATTGTGTATAGAAACCATTCCATATGTATGGTAAAATAAAAAGATGACACTTCTAGTTTGGTTCGAACCATTACCTTAGGAATTGAAAATGAGAACCCCAACCCAACAACAGAAAGAAAGAACCCAAAACATAATCCATAAATTCCCATATTAACTCCAAATCAAACCAGAAAACAGAGGTCAATCAGAATGATGAACAGTGAACCTATAAACCATAACATGTTCATAACTTTCCCCTGCTTTCACAATCTGCGAAGGAAAATTCGGATGATTCACCGAATCCGGAAACCCTTGAGTTTCCAAGCACAGCCCTGCGTATTCCTTGTACACAACCCCATCTTTTCCCTTCACATTCTTCAGCTGATTCGCCGTGTAAAATTGAACTCCCGGCTGATTACTCCACACCTCCATCTTCCTTCCCGACGTTTTCCCTGTAACCTCCGCCACTTTCTTCAAATGCTCGCTCCCAGTGTCGTCCACCACGTAATTGATGTCGTATCCGCCGGCAACGCTCTTGATCTGCGACCCGATCTCTCGTGGGGTTGAGAAATCGAAAGGAGTTCCGGCCACCGGGACGATTTCGCCTGTGGGGATGAGCTCGCCGTTGACGGGGGTTATGCTTGAGGCGAAGAGTTTGATTTTGTGAGATAGAATGTCGCCGCTTGAATGACCGTCTAGATTCCAGTAAGAGTGTTGAGCGAGGTTTACTGGGGTTGGTTTGTTTAGGGATTTTGCTTCCATTTTTACTCCTAATTTGTTTGTTTCGATGAACATGTAGGTTACTGAGACTGGAAGATCGCCGGGAAAACCTGTTTACACAAAACAAAACAAAATCACCCATTCGTTCATTGTAATTCTTAACTAGAGTTTAGGATTCAATGACGGACCTTGTTCGCCATCGAAACTGTCGTAGGTGAATGTTATATGGCTGTCCTTTACATAAGCCTCCACCTTCCATATCACATCTCCGAATCCTTTCTTCCCACCTTGACAGTCAGATAAAAAAATGCTTCAAAAATCCCAATATATTAATAAATTTGCTTAACATTTTGATTGCTTTCAAATGTTCATGAATCGTGATTATAAGCTATGACAAAAATGAATTCATTATTAGACAGGAAAATGATGGGAAAGAGAACAGAGAAGGAAAAGAGTGTATACCATGGAGCAAGTTCCTTCCATCATTAGGAGTGAGTTTATAGAAAACGCCATTGATACCAAATTGAGCTCCTCCAATTCTATTTGCTACACGTCCAACAATGTTTCCAAAGTAGGTAGTATCATTCTGCCAAAATAAATAAACAAACAAAATCATACCCTTAATTCATTTTCCTCTTTTATACAAACAACAAAACAAAAATCTCACTCGAAAGTCATCAATTGAAGGGAAAGAAAGAACAACATCATCCAACTTCCCTAAAACAAATAACAAAAAACAACATTAGAACTACATCACAATGTTTGAGTGCAATAGAAATGTTTAGCAGAACCAACCATTTTTATCTGGGAGGATAACAGAGAGAATAGTTGCACCATAATTAGTCAATTTAATTGAAAAATCTCCCCTTGTCAATTCGTAAACCCCCACTTCATTTCCATTACCAAATCCAAGAGCTGCAACAACTAATAGAAAGATCAATGGAAGAACTTTGGCCATTTTGAACAAAATAATAATGTGTTGATGGGTTAAGCTAAAACTTTCAGGATATTTATATACCTAACAAGAGAAGAGAGATTCATCCAATTTTAAGAGAAGGAGAAGATAAAGTTTGTTGATTTTCTTAACTATTTTGTAGATTTGGGATAGAAACTGAATCAAGTTTGAGTTCTTTTTTTTTTTTTTTTTTTTTCAAATGGGTTTTTGGTTGAAATTTGAATCTACTTTGACCTATTCTTTCTCTCTTTTTTTGTTCAATTTGTATTTGCCATATCTGTTTTAACTGACAGCAAGAATAGATAAAACATTTGCCATGTACGTTGATTTTGCCATAAATGAAGATGGGGTGTACCTGATTTTGGATTAATATCCCTAGTTTAATTAGACTTTATTTTAAGTTATTATAAGAACTTGAGATATGATTTATTTATTTATTTTCCCCTCTTTTCTTTCTTTGCTTCAATGTTCCAGAATATGATATCTAAGATTTGAATATAGTATTTAAGATACGATTTTAGATTTTAAGAAAATTTTAGAGACACTCTAAATTCAATTTAAATCCAGTTTAATTGATTAAAATAAAGTGGAAGAATCAAAATTTTGGTATCTTTCCGATGCAAAAAATATATTTTAAAAAAAAAATGTTGGAAATGATAATGAGTTGGACAAGTTCCAAGAGTAATGAGCTATTGGTTAGAAAGTATGACTATTTTTAAATATACCAAAATCAGTCAATTTTATTTACAAATATAATAAAAAAAAAAATTTATAGACTAATATCAATAGAATATAAAGATCTCAACAATAGAACTAAACTGATATTTTATTACCGCCATGCTATCTAACCAACATATTTTTACAATCAAAATTTATAAAAATGTAGATGCTGTTTAACCAACAGGCAAAGAAATAATTATGAATGTGTAGAATCATATGAACTTTATATACAAGTAAATTCTCAAAGAAACTGATATATATTCAAACATATAGAGATAAAAGACAAACGTAACCGTGGCCTGAAAATTGAGAGAAATAAGCATCATGAAAGAACATTGAATGCTTGGGCTCCTCGAGCAACCTTAATAAAGACATCCTCCAATGTTGTGTCAGCAAGCCCCCAAGCAAAGACTGTGAACCTACTCTTTGCATTCTCTACCGCTTGAAACACATCACCTATTCGGACCTCGTGTTTTGGCAGTTCGAACTTCTGAGTTCCTGAGATGTGGTAGATCTTGCTAGCACCGGGAGAGAGATTCTTCACCATGTTCTCGACGTCGACATCGTGATTAGCAGATGTAGTCATTGTGAATACATAAGATCCTCCATATCTACCTTTGAGCTGTAAAAGACAATTCAAGTACTGTTATAAATCGACAAATAAAGAAAACAAGAAAGAGTAAAGATTGACATAACAGATCCAAGACATTTCAACTTAATCTCAGATTGGTTTGGTTTGAGAACTTTTTGGAGTTTTTGGGGCATAATAGTTCAAGTACCTCTTTAGGATTTCCTATGCACTGCAAGCTACCATCGACAAAGATTCCTAATCGGTCGCAGAGGACTTCGGCCTCCTCCATGGAATGTGCTGATAATAGAGGAAAATGAGCTTGGTCAATATCTTCATTCTTTAACCAATACCTAGTGATCATAAATTGACTTTCATTGAGAGAGAGAGAGAGAAGAGAGGTACTGGTAAGAACTATAGCTCGATCTTGCTTAGCGCGCTTTACAACGTTCCATAAACTGTTTCTTGAAGCTGGATCAAGTCCAGTGCTCGGCTCGTCCATGTAAACGACCTTGATAAAATAGCAATGAATTTGGTACTAGGACTAACAAATGAACTATAAATGTTTTCAGAAGATTAGACAAATCAGATAACAGGAACATGAATTTACTTTGGGGTCTCCAATTAGTGAAATAGCAACACTAAGCCTCCTCTTCATACCCCCACTGTACTTCCCAGCTTGTTTATCTGCATTTCCTCCATGGTATAGATTGACACCCTTTAAAGACTCATCTACTGCCTGTGGCAATAAAATAAAGTTTAGAACAATCATCAACAAGCTATTGAAGATCCTCTTGATCTTTTAACTGAGAACCACTTTTGAAATAAGAGTGTAGTCTCTTACTTCAGTTAGCGCGGAACCCCGCAAATTTTTCAGTCTTCCATAGAAGAGTAGGTGCTCTCTTCCTGTGAGTTGTTCCCATAGCAGGCTATATAATTGAACAAAACGAATAAGAACTCTTAAAGTTGAATCTTGAGACAAATATGCAGACCACACAAGATATCAAGCTTACTCGTGCTGTGGACATACTCCCATGCTGGTATATATCCTATCCATATCGTGCCGGATATCCATACCTTGGACGTAAGCTGTGCCCGCACTTGGCTTTGTGAGGCCAATCATCTACATTAATCCAAGCTATAATGAGTACAGAAAAATGTGTGATATGAAGAACTTAGGTGAACCTGATAATTGTAGATAAAACAGAGAAGTGTTTTGTGATCACTTGAAGATTTAATCTTACCATACTGATAAATGATGTCTTTCCTGCACCATTTGGACCGAGCATGCCAAAGCACTCCCCTCGAGGAACAGCAAGAGATAACCCTTTTACAGCATACTTCTCAGGATTTCCATCTCTACTTGGATAGACCTTTTTGAGGTTGTCACACGTAATGGCGTGACTCGCATCTGGCTCAAGTAATAATTGTTCGACCTTCTCCCTCTATGGAAACAAAACAGATTTTTTTTGTTAATGTTGTCAACCAACGATTATTCATGTATAAGAGTTAAGCAATTGATTAATTGGATAAACTAGATCAACATGTTAGTCTTCTTTGACCTTATGATTGTAATTTGAAACTGAATTAGTTTATCAATTCCCACCCAAGAATTGTTGTTTTACCTCTTGAAGGACATCAGGCTGTTCCATCTGAACAAAGACTTTAGATTCTTGGTTCCGCAAACTTGGCAACCGAAAAGATGCGGCAGCCTTTTTCTGAAACCTTCTCAAGAAAAACAGAGGGCTTTTCCCACCACCAGAGGATGAAATTTGATCTACATAATATGCAACTAAAAATACCAACAACCACTCCACAACCATGATAATCATGACATCTCGCATCCCGTTAAATTCGTCGCTCAAGTTCCCCCAACGCATTCCATCAGTCCCCATAAAGTTTCCATTGAAGGAATACTGTGCAAACTCATATAATCCACGATAGAGAGCAAAGCCAGGGAATAACTCCAATACTACAATCCAGGTCTCTACATGGCAGAAAAAGAGTTCATGATAAGTTTATAGAACTGGCAGACAGGAAACAAGCGTTTTAACAAGATGTTCAATCAAAATATTGACCAAGAACCATGATAAGTTCAGCTTACTTGGAAACGATGGGTCTTCAAGGAAAAACTGAAAAAGGAAGCCGCCTAAAAGCCCCGTTCCGAATACGAGTATGTAAGCTATGACTGTATGATATTTAATGCAGAAAAGAAATAGAGTTAAGTATACTTTCCTTGTCAACTATACGAGAAAAGTAAATATGTATTAGCCATTACAGGATTGAAGTGTATACCTGCAGCAGTTTTGACATTTGAAAACCATGCTGCAGTTAGAAAAGCCAAAGAAATTTGCAAGTTTATATAGAGGAAAAAGAAAACAAATTGGATACTGTAGTCGTTCAATGTAAAAAATTTCAACCCTGCAAGAATATCAAAATATTAAGCAGATAGAAAATCAGCAATAAAATAATAATCTAAAGAGTAGAGGAAGGACAAAGATGTTACCTATAACTGAGCCAAATATCACAAAACATAGCATGTAGATGGCAGATATTGTAAGGAAATATGCATAGGAGATCAACCAATAAGGCCCATCACCAAGGCCATGCATTTTCATCATGATTCTCAGCTTCTGTTGTTTCTCATAAACCAGTGATGTCAACACAACCTAGATCGAACAGGCATAGTAATCAGAAAGAATTGAAAGATATAACAGTAACATAAAGAAACATATTTCACACATTTATAAAATCTTAGGATTAAAGGGTGGTGGTTAAAGAAATTCTCTTAAGGACATGCATCTCAAATCATCTCAAACAGAATACAAACAATCTTACAGGGAAAAGCTGCAGAACGACCCAAGTAAAGAAAAGAGTGCCAAGCAAAGAAGATAGATCGAGCCTGAGCTTTGATGCTGGCTTCGGCATTTCTTTGACGAACTCAAAAAGAATTTCTGTACCTAGCCCTCGCAAATGTTTGAGGTAGGTATTGGTTGCCTGTAAAACAATCACAAGAATTTGTGTTATCTATCATAACTTCTACTCTAGAGCAATAAAAAGAGGGGAGGGGGAGAATAAGAGGATACCAAAACAGCCTTAAACATTTGTGTAAAAGAATAAAAGATCAAGATAGGAGACAAAAATTGACAAGTATATCTGAAAGTCATGGATGAAATGCCAAGAAGTATCAATTTATGACAGTTGATCAATCATGATAAAGACCCTAATTTAGTCACAAAAAAGGACCATAACTATGATATGGATAAGGAAGGGAAATTGTAGACTAGCCCCTACCAGATTCACCGAGCGTGGAATACGCAATAATGCCGTGGGAAGATTTCCAGAGTCATTTTTAAAACTTGAATTGTACCAAATGCTCACATTAAAGTTATTTGTATTTGAGTTTAAGAAATCAAAACCTGTAAAACGAATAAAACTGTGATTTCAAACATAACAGCCAAAGGAAAAAAAGAAGCTACTATATCAATGTCCCAATAGGTAACGGTAAATAAACCTGCAAGGATTTCATTAATCTTCCCCTCTGAATTTCCTTTATGAAATCCTTTATACATCTCATCATTGACGTCGGAAGCATTGTTGCGCCACAAATGTAAGCCCTGAACACATCTAACCTCTACACTCAAAAAAAAGAAAAAACAAAGAACATTGAATACATAGGACTATATCAAATGCACTTCCTTTTCTGTGTGAATTTCTCCATTATTATAAGTGATTGTATGGAGTGGTAAGTGTATCTAGTTATGAGTATTATCCATTGGCTTTGAATTCAGCCTTCTTTAAGTTCTGTTCTTGCCTAAACCATGAGAGAAAATTGATAAATATATCTAAAACAATGAGAAAGAGCTCTAACCTTGGGGCTTTTCAACTGATAATACAGGAACAGGAACAGTCAGAGAAGAGTTTCCTGTGCACTGAAGTTGCACATTATACAAAGGAAGGTTCGAAGCAAAAGCTGGCTCCAGAAAATTGTTGTTTTCAGTCATCGAACTCGAGCCCTGGGAATTTGAAAAACCTAAAAGGTTGAGCTTGAGCAGTTCAAGACAGAAAATACAGAATACACAAACGAATATCATACAACGAGAAGGAAAATAACTAACTACTTACCACCACATTAAAAGCTATACTATCCGAAACATTGTTGGAGTTCAGATTGAATGAATTTGTGAACATGCTTGCAGCCAGAACTAGCCAAACAAAGAGAGTAAATTTGAGTATCCATGAAGAAATGAATAAGATCAACAACGAATTCAACTGCATACACAAAAGAGAGAAAGATTAACGTACTTTCTGCAAGAGATTGATTAGTTCCAGTGAATAGTACAGTTGCTGGACAGGTCCCAGTTCGCCTACATGACTCGTCTGGTAAGTCTAGAAATGGATTAAAATTGGTTCTAACAGCGCGAAACTCAGGAGCTGGCATTTGCAACAAAGGAGGCCATTCAGGTGGGCTTTCAATTGGGCAACTTGAAGCTTGTTCCAAAGTTGAAAATTGAACACCACAAACTTCCTCACACCGACCATCTCCATTAGTATCAATACATGTGCAACCACATCTGTATTTGGGCTTGTCCAATTCATTGTCAATCAATGATTGAATGAGTACAAGCAACAAACACAAGAGGAACGGGAACAAAATGAGCCGAACATTCGTCTTCATGTTGCGTTTCTAAAGAGCAAAACAAAGGGGAAAACACACAATACAAAAGTTACTTTGCTAAATCCCCATCACATAAGAATTGAATCTTGCCAAAAGTGAAATAAACGAACAAATTCAAACTGAGACTAAAGGACATCAAAAATGAAATCCCACATCACAGAATCTTAGTTGAATGGTTTTCATAAAGAAATCAAAAACAGAAATGAGGTAAAGGGATATAAGAAAGACCTGATAAGTCAAGTTCTTTCTGAGCAGAGCATTAGCTTGAGTCCAGAAACTGGCTGGACCAACAGAATGATCCGCCATTGTTACCCAAAAAAGCAAGAAACTTCAGCAATCAAAATACACAAAGCTCTTGTCTTTCTAACAATTTAACCCAGTTCCCAACTTCCCAGATGAATAAAACTAAAAACCAGAGCTTTTTCTAATTTCCTTTTTCCCTTTTCTTTAATTGTTAGTCTCCTTCTTGCAACTCTGTTTCGCTAGTTCTCTTTCAGACAGCAGAAACGGCCTTCCCTTGTATGCCTTTTCATAGTCAAAGCTAACCTCAAATTACTATACTACCCCCACTCTTCGCATGATTCTCGAAAATGGTATTATTCCGGCGGGCTGGACTATGTAGCTTTCGTACGCTCTACCGAAACTACCCTTTGGCGGGATTACCAAAATATCCCTGACGCGTCTTTGAAAATATGGATAGTTAATCGGTTAGATCTTAATTGAATTAATGTTTTAGTCAAATGTAGTATAAGAACTATCAATATATATATAATTCTGAAACCTTTACGTGGACTGCCGGGAAATTTTGCTTAGTTTATAGAGTAATTAGTTTATTGAATTTGATTAGTCAGTATATAAATATTAAAAATGGAAGAAGATTTGATATTTGGGAATATGTAGATACAAATATCATTCTTAAACTAGTTTTTCACCTGGAAATAATCAACCATTTTCATAAATTATTATAATGTAAGTTACCAGGTTACTTCATAATGTTTGAATTAAATGCGTGTAAATCTTAAATTGTTAGGTAAATTGAAAAGGGATGCAATTGGATGGAAATTTGAGCAAATTTAAATTTTAAACTATTTCTTAATATAATATTATTGTGCATTATGCATTAGTTTAAATTAGATTAATAATACATTATGTATTGAGTACGAAAAGGGAAGTCCAATATATATACACATATAATAATAGAAAATAACAAATAAAATAAAATCTTCGTTTGAAAACGATAGCATTTAGAGTTAGGACTGATTCAAATTGTATTGAAATTTATATTCTAAAAAAAATACGAAGTAGAATAAATTAAAATTAAGAGGTGAGCACATAAGGTTGAAAACATGAATTATTACTTGATTACTAGATGAAAGCAATTTTGGCAATATAATGGTGGATTCAGTCAAACTCCATGGCCCAGCTTCATGTATTTAATCATAAAAACAATAACCTAAATATCGTCCAAAATTTTTAAATGAGAAATAACAAAAACATTTTGATCTTTATTATTATTTTACTTTCAACCATATACAATAATTTGCACGATGCATGGATTGGAAACCTTCTACGAGTATATATCAATTATCATTGAATTAACCTTGCTTTAATAGATATAATATTTCTTTGAGTTTATACAATAATGATGTGTTGGTGTATAAATAAGTTCTTTTGTTGCATGCCAAATCAAGCATATCAAGAGTAGCTTAACTAATATACAAATATTAGTGACTAAGAGATTTTTGCGGTTTGAAACTCCGTATCCTATTGTACCTTAGAAAATATCACGTCCATAAGTTGTGGATGATATTAATAATAAATTGTTTTTTTTTTCTTTTTAATTGGATGGATTACAATATATATTTTAAAACTTTCATGACAAAATATTATTATTTTTAAAAATTCTAGGTAACAAAAAAAAAAAAAACCTTAAAATTTCGATTTTGTTTGTTAAACATTTTTTTTTTAATTTGTTTTTTTTTTTAAAATTAATATTTTTTTTTTCTCTAATTTTTTTTTTAAAATTTTATTTTTTTTAAAAAAAAAAATCAATATTAAACAAAATTTTAAAAATTCACAATTAAAAAAAATTGAATTTTTTTTTTTTTTTTTTTACTTGGATGAATTACAATATATATTTTAAAACTTTCATGACAAAATATTATTATTTTTAAAAATTCTAGGTAACAAAAAAAAAAAAAACCTTAAAATTTCGATTTTGTTTGTTAAACATTTTTTTTTTAATTTGTTTTTTTTTTTAAAATTAATATTTTTTTTTTCTCTAATTTTTTTTTTAAAATTTTATTTTTTTTAAAAAAAAAAATCAATATTAAACAAAATTTTAAAAATTCACAATTAAAAAAAATTGAATTTTTTTTTTTTTTTTTTTCAAAAGGATTTGATTTTTTAAAAGCATTAAATAGAAAGGAAATTATTATAAATAAAAAGAAATATAAAACTATTTACAAATATATAAAAAATTCGTGATAGACTTCTATCGCTTGAGTAATAGATTGCGATAGACTTTTATTGCTCGAGTCATAGAAATTTATCACTTTGATAGATAATGAATTTTTCTCTCTATTTGTAGATAAAGAAAAATAGTTAGACTCATTTTGCTATACTTGAAAACAACTCCTAATAGAAAGTGAATAATAATTCATAAAAATTTATGCTTAATGCCTATAAATCTAAATCTTAAATTTTAAATATAACAACCAAATCATTATCAACCAGATCTTATCACTTGGAACAAAATATTATATCAAATAATCACAAACAACCATAAGAAGGAAAAGATGATAGGATGTATAATTGCGTAATTCAATCATGAGTTTGGTTGGTAGTATTTCACCTTCAAGTATGCAAACAGGACATTGGCATTTTATTATTCAACTATCCACTTAGCAATAAACCCAGTGAGATTTTTAATTGATTAATTACTTATTTTCTTTTGTTTTTAAGTTGGACTTTTAACTTTTCTTGTTTGAAATTTGATCGAGGTTGTATACACTCAAGTTTTACGATGTAAGATTTTATTTTATTTTGATAACTGTATTTTAAATTTTCAAATTTAGTCTAATACTTTCACTGAAGTTATAAAATAATACTCCACAAACAATAATACTTAAATGTTTTTTTTTTCTTCTTTAATAACATATGTGTTTCCTCTAAACTTTTGAGGAAATAACGTAATCATTTATTTATTTTAGTTGGGTCAAAATTTGTCTAAATTAATGGTTGAGCTCTTTTAAAATATAGCCAAATGAGCTAAAATATTTATGAATATAGCAAAATGTCAAATCTATCATTAATACACACGGATAGATTACTATCATATATTACTGTCTATTAGTGATAGACACTGATAGATATTTATTACTATTTATTAGTGATAGAGATTGATCAGTTTTATCATTTAAAACAATTGCTCTTGATAGTTAAAGTTACTTAATTTTTTTTTAATTTTTGTAAATAGTAAAACTAAAATAAAAGGTTGTGAAGTTGAGAAACTATAATGTTAATTTAAGTAACCCACGCATAATTAAGCCACGTGATATTGTATTTCTAAAATTATTAGAAAAATTATAAAATGATTAATTTAAAAAATAATTTAGTAGATAGTCATTTAAAAAGTTAATAATCCTAATTGCTATAAAATGGAATTAATTGTAACGGTCTAAATTCAGCCGCTATATATATTTCTTGTTGTAGAAGCAAGCGTTTCCCGCCTTAGGGTCGTTGACATTTTAAGAAGCCAATCACAAAACTGAAATTAGGAGTTACGTAAGTCAATGGAATACCGTGGTGCCGCACATGTTTTATTATCGGAAATTACCTTATTGCCCTTCCCCATTTCCCACCTCACTCTTTCTTTTCCGATATTAACCCTACAACAATCCCAACCGACGGTTTATAAGTTTATAACATGGTTTAAGCAAACTAGCATTGAGATTTTATTGACACATTTCTCTTTTTAATGGCAAACTATTTAACATACTTAAAATTGCTAACTTAAATATAGTTTGGGAATAGCTCAAAATTTCAAATTTTATTATTCTCACATTTTGAATTGCAAAAAAAAAAAAAAAAAAAAAGTTGTTTTTTGTTTGGTAGAAAATTTTTTAATTATTTATAGACACTATTCATACAAAACTAGCGGTTTTTAATAATCAACAGAAAAGTTTTCCTCTTTTTAATAAACTAAGTTTCACGATAAGCTTAGTTCAATAGAAATTGGTATAACCTTCCTCCATAGAGATCGAAGATTAGATTCCCATCTTTATCATTTTTGTACTAAAAAAAATTAAGTCTCACTATATTTACATAATATTATTCTTTAGTGTTTTCTTTAAACCATGATTCTTACTCTTTGTTCTTTTTCAAAAAAAAAAAAATAATAATAATAATAATTTAATAATAATATAGTATAAAAATTTTAAAAAAAAAATAATGTTTAAAATTTAAATTTTAAACATTATTTTTTTTTTAAAATTTTAATACAAAAATATTAATAAATTATTATTTTTTTTATTTTTTTTTTTAAAACAAGATTTTTAATTTTTGTTTTTTTTAAAAAAAAAAAAAGAAGTAATAATATTTTTTAAAAAAAAAAAAAGAAGTAATAATATTTTTTAAAAAAAAAAAAAAATAATAATAATAATAATTTAATAATAATATCGTATTCACATTTTAAAAAAATAGTGATGTTTATAATTTAAATGTTAAAAGAATATAATATGAAAAGTATGAAAAGGTTTATTTTAGGAATTAAAATTTAAAAAAGAGAACATTTTCCACTTTGGTTTACAAGATATAATATTGTAAAAGTACCCCAACATGATATTAAAATAATAAATTCAAATTGAATAAATATATCTAAAATACCCATCATCATAAAAGTGTGATAGTACTTATAAATATAATATAATATTTAAATAATAACTCTAAAAAATGATATAAAAGAAGAGATTTATGGAACATTAAAAAAAAATGATTAAATACTGATTCCAAATTCTTACTACTGTTTGGAGGCAATGATAGGAAGGATATAAATATAACCCGTTTTTTGGTCATCGTTGATAATTGAAATTTCAATCACCCAAGTTTTTTTCCTCTAATTTATTAATTTTATATACTTCAATTGTAGACGTCGAAGGGGCAAAAGCGGAATTTTGTTTGTTTATTTTTACGAGGAAGATTCCTTCTGTGGTCAAAATTTGAAATATCCACAAATGTGTGAGATCCGCCAAAAAAAAAAAAGAAAAATAAAAAGAAAAATAATGGCACATTTCGTAAATCCACTGAATTTGAGGACCAATTGTGAAACCCATTCATCGCCTTCGTCAACCCTTACATAATTTACGGCTTGTACTAAAATCCGAACCATTTTATAACTGAATTTCAGCGACTTCCTTGATTCGATACTTGAAATTCACACAAAAGGGCGACACCAAAATTATTCAAGAATCATGGAATTAAGAAGCGGATTTCCGCTTATTCTTCAGCAATACCAAGCGCTGTTCAAGAAGAATCTCCTGCTTTCATGGCGGAGCAAGAGGGCTACATTTCTCCAGCTATTTTCCTCACTCTTTTTCATCTTCCTCATTTTCTGTATTCAGAAAGCCATCGAGGCTCGCTTTAGCACCTCCACTGCTTTGAACGATGTTCGTAATCCTGAACTTCAGGCTAACCCTCCGATTCCCCCTTGTGAGGACAAGTACTACATAAAGCTTCCTTGTTATGACTTTGTGTATAGTGGCACTTCGAGCCCCAAGGTTCGCAGCATTGTCGGCGCTATCATGGCCAATAATCCCGGCCGACCGATTCCTCCGAGTAAGGTCTGTGTTCGAAATTTCGAGTTCTTATAATCAACTCTTGACTAAGCCTACTGTTATCAATGATCAATTGGATTTTTATTGCGAGTTTTCTTTCGGGATTTTCGCTTGACTACATTGCGTAGTTTCGACACCTAGGGATTAATGAAAATTGGGGGTTTCGGGAATACCCTGATTATAAACCTCATAAAATGCGAAGAAGGCTTGCTGTTTATCTCATGATGCCCTGCTTCCTTCTTGGGAGTATAATTCTCTTAACAATCATACATATAAACTGTGATGGTGTTTCGGTTAGCTGAAATTGGCGAAGGAATTATGAATCAGGGATGATCTTTTAGCTTATCTTTTCAAAATTTTGTTTGATATATAGTACAGAATCAACGAGAAAGGAACTTCCTAACTCCATGTCATATAGTTTTTTCCAGCATCTGAAAATAATTTTACTATCTGCAGTAAATGGAAATTCCAGAATAAGTCCATGACAGGAGTGATTTTTAAATTGTTAAAATCACTTTTATCATGTTAAATTTTTTTTCGAAATGTAATTTTAATAACTCAAAATTAATTTGATATTTGATTTTACACTTTTAAATGCAATTTTGATGGCCAAATGATAGGTTCTACCTTTTGGTACACCTGCTGAAGTTGATAAATGGCTTTTTAACAACCCTATGACTTGCCCTGGTGCCTTGCATTTCACTGAAAGAAATGGGACTGTGATTAGTTATGGTATACAAACTAATTCTACTGCTGTGGCAAGGAGAGGACACTACGAAGACCCCACTTTTAAATTTCAAATTCCACTCCAGATAGCTGCAGAGCGTGAAATTGCACGATCTTTGATTGGAGGTAATAAGCTTAAATCAATGCTTCATTTACAAAATCAACGTATTTCTGAAATTCTCACATCACTTCCTTAGAATAATAATCTGGCTAACATTTCTCTGTATTTCTTTCTATTCAGTTCCCAACTTTAGCTGGGTTGTCAACTTCATGGAATTTGCACACCCTCCAGTGGACAATTTCTCTGCAGTGAATACTGTTGGGCCAACATTCTTCCTAGCCATTGCTATGTTTGGCTTTGTACTTCAAATTAGTTCCTTGATCACAGAAAAAGAGCTCAAACTTCGCCAGGTCTGTGTTTTGAAATTTTTATTATCATTTACCATATCCTTAATTCTTTCTTAGAATCTAACAACACCTTTCCCTCTCAACTTATATCCAGGCAATGTCGATGATGGGTCTGTATGATACTGCATATTGGCTATCATGGCTCACATGGGAAGGAATTACCACACTCATTGCATCTCTTTTCACTGTTCTATTTGGAATGATGTTTCAGTTTGACTTTTTCTCTAAAAACAACTTTGCGGTTGTGTTTCTCGTCTTCTTTCTCTTCCAACTCAATATGGTATGTTTTTGCAGTGGTCCTTGTCCCTGGGTTCATTCTTCTTTTTCTAATCTTGTGTCGTTTATATCCTCTTCCATTAATTTTTATGTTAGGTTGGATTTGCTTTTATGTTATCAGCCTTTATAAGCAAGTCGTCTTCATCCACTACTGTGGGCTTCTCCATATTTATTGTTGGGTTTCTTACTCAGGTAAAGATGCATTTGCACAAATTCTATGTAAATACTAAATAACTTCAGTACTTCACGAGGGCTGATCATATTTTTTCATACAGCTTGTCACTGCATTTGGATTTCCTTATTCAACTGACTTCTCAAAATTTTTTCAAGTCATCTGGTCCTTGTTCCCGCCTAATCTTCTTGCTAAAGCTCTTTCTCTGCTCTCCGATGCCACTTCCACCCCAGGAGATCCAGGAATCAGCTGGAGTAGGCGCACGGAGTGTGCTCCAAACGATACTGAGTGTGTCATAACTATAGTACGTTATCAATTTAATGCTAAATTAATTGACTAGGCCATACACTAGACATAAGAAGACCTCGACGTTAACCCTTTCTTTTCTTTTGGATTTCTGATTCTGGCAGAATGATATTTATTTATGGCTTGTGGGGACATTCTTTTTATGGTTTTTCTTGGCCATCTACCTTGACAACATCATCCCAAATGCCGCTGGTGTGAGAAAGTCAGCCTTTTACTTTTTGAGGCCAGGATATTGGACAGGGAAAGGAGGAAGTAAAGTGGAAGGTAGTCAAATTCGAAAACTACAAGTTTTCCTCATGGTTTCTCCTTGAGTTGAAATATGTTTTAACTCGAAAATTTGTTTCCAGAGGGTGGCATCTGCAGTTGCTTTGGTTCACTTCCAGTATTGGAGCCTACTACTCCAGATGATGAAGATGTTCTTGAGGAGGAAAACACAGTAAAACGACAACTTGCGGATGGAATAATGGATTCAAATGTTGCGGTTCAATTAAGTGGCCTAGCAAAGACATATCCTGGAGCTTGGAAGGTCAACTTACGTTGCTGCTGTAAATGCAAGAAAACCCGTCCTTACCACGCTGTCAGGGTAAATAACTCTTACAACTTTTTGGTTAAGGTTGGAAGACTAAACAGGAAACATAACTTTCGGTACTGAAAGCATCATGTTATAATCTGTTGCAAGATATATTTATATTCTTTTGCTTCTGGTTACGAATTCACCTATGTGACGTGATTACATTAATGCATATAAATTTAATAAAATACTGAAAATTAATTTCAGGGCTTGTGGGTGAATTTTGCTAAGGATCAACTATTTTGTCTTCTTGGACCAAACGGTGCTGGGAAAACCACAGCAATCAATTGTTTGACAGGGATTACACCAGTGACTGGTGGAGATGGTAATGTGATTTCAATTAAATTCTATTTATTGGACATAATATCACTGGATTGAAGCGAACTATTTATTGAGCCACATATTATTTAACAGCAACAATATATGGATATTCTGTTCGTGACTCTGTTGGCATGGCAAACATTCGGAGAATTATTGGTGTCTGTCCCCAGGTGATTATCTTACAAAATTTCTCAATGTTTTCCTACAAATTCTCTCTCTGAGCAAATTTTTGTTTGTTTGAATTCTGTGCATGTCACAGTTTGATATACTGTGGGATGTCTTATCTGGGCAAGAACACCTCCATCTTTTTGCAACAATAAAAGGCTTACCACCATCTTCAATAAAATCGGTATGTAATTGATTACCTAAGCAAGTTCTGCTATATCAGACCAATAATACTTTACAGCTACATGCATAAATATTGAGATGATATATGTATTAGTATTCTCATCTAAGGATGGATGTGCATTTAATCAAATAGATTGCTGAAAAATCATTGGAAGAAGTAAGACTCACTCAGTCTGCAAAGATGAGAGCAGGGAGTTACAGCGGGGGAATGAAACGTCGATTAAGTGTTGCCATAGCTCTTATTGGTGATCCAAAGTTGGTAATCTTAGATGAACCGGTATGCAAACTTGAATATGATTACCCATGAAGATAAATGTGATGTTTGCAGGGACTAAAAATCTTTCTATACTCAAATGCAGACAACTGGGATGGATCCAATAACAAGGAGGCACGTATGGGATATCATTGAGGGTGCAAAGAGAGGACGTGCCATTCTTTTAACAACACATTCTATGGAAGAAGCTGATATCTTAAGTGACCGCATTGGGATCATGGCAAAGGGAAGGCTCCGTTGCATTGGGACCTCAATCAGGTTGAAGTCAAGATTTGGTGCTGGCTTTGTCGCAAATGTTAGTTTTGCCAATGGCAACGGTGGACAGACCCTGCCTCCTAATGGGGTATCGAATGCCCCTGCCGGCCATGAAGAAATTAAGCAGTTCTTCAAATCTGTATGTTCAGGAAACTAAACTGGTCTTAAAAATTTCTGTATATTATATATACGTTTAATTTTAATTTTAGCTGAAATTCTGCCATTGCCATGTTAATAGCGCTTGGATATTCTGCCCAAAGAAGAGCACAAATCTTTTCTAACTTACATCATCCCTCATGACAGAGAAACGCTTCTGACGGTAATCATTCTGACTTACTACTCTCTGAAAACTTATTTAATTTGTTATGAGGATTTCGTGAGTTAAGCTTATTAGTTGTTGCCCTGTTTCAATCACATTGCTTACAATTTATGATGGTGGATCAGAAATTCTTTGATGAACTTGAGGAGAGAAAGGGAGAGCTTGGAATATCGGATGTCCAACTCAGTCTTACTACCCTTGAAGAAGTTTTCTTGAACATTGCAAAACAGGCTGAGTTGGAAAGTGCTGCAGCTGATGGAACTATGGTGTCACTGACTCTTACAACATCTGGCCACACTGTTGAGGTAAAACCAAAGTTTACAAGGAAAAAACACTTGGCTTGTTTTGGTTGGTTTGCCAATGTCTTTGCCTTTTAGGAACATTATTTTGAACTGCCTTCCCAAAGAAATGATTCTATTAAAGCTGCCTTTTTTTTACTCTGATGGCATTCAATATTATGACATTACAGATACCAGTAGGATCAAGATTTGTGGGAATTCCAGGGACAGAGACCGCCGAGAATCCAAGCGGGATAATGGTAGAAGTTTACTGGGAACAAGATGATTCAGGTACTTTATGCATATCCGGTCACTCCGACGAAATGCCAGTGCCTCCTAATGTGCGGCCACTGGCTTTCCTGAGATCTCTCTCTTTGAGATCAGCTTCACAGAGACGTCGTTTTGGGCAGGGAGGCCCAGTTCATGGTATTGTGTATGACCCTGAACAAGTTGCTGCTTACAATTCTCGTTGAATCTACTGTTCTTTCTCCTGCTTCCACTATTTGCATTGTATATTTTCAAAATTTATGTATCATGTTTAATTTTGGTGTAGAAATTTTTTGAGCTTGATTCATTAGAGCTGTATCATCCACGCCTATTTTCACTGAAATTTACTGTATAATAAATATTATTCACTGTATCATTTCACAAATAATATATATTCTTTCCTTTCAAATATTATTTTACCATATGTGCTTTGAGCTTTGTTCCATATATATCTTAAATCTCTATACCTTTTAGAAAGTTTTTATTTCTATGCACAATATTCTAATACAAATTCAAGACTAAAATGAACAAAAACTAAAGTATAGCGAGAGTAATGGACAAAAGCTAATACAGGGGTCAAAATAGTATTTATCCAAAGGAGTTGGCTGGGTTGGAGACGTCATAGTGCATTAGTAAGGAGTTGGAGGCGTTGACTGGGTTGTTCATGACTCTGCTGGATTTTTTTATCAGTATTGGTTGTGCTCAGATTCGTAGCCACTGGTCGATTACCGATCTTGAAACATGGGAAATCTCTAAATTATGGGGCAAGCCCACCCCCCTCCCCTTTGTTAGTCTAGTCAGACTTGGTTGAGGCCATTGGTCTTATTAATCGGCTTTGTGATACTTTGACTGAAACTTTGGGTTTTGTGGAGGAAATTGAGGTGTTAGCTCGGGTGCGCAGGCGCTCTCTTTCTCCAAATGCTTGTGGGTGCGTAATATTGCCGCCCATAAACTCACTTGGGTGACAACTACTCATCAAGATTTTGTGCATGCTTTTGTGAGTGTTTCTTCTTCTAGCTTGGACGAAGGTCTTCTTAGTTTGCGTATTTGGGTCTCCTCCGATGTGATAGAGGAGAGTTTTTTTTTTGTTTGTTTAGTTTGCCTATTTGTATTTTCGTCGATGTGGCAAATGAAATTTTTTTAGTACAACAACTGGGGGATGAAGAATCGAATCTTCAATCCTTTATGACGTTGATGTTGGAGATTTGGGGTTTGTTTTTTAGTACAAATTTGGTTGTTTCTTAATGCAATGTTTATGTTTTTTTTTTTTCTCTTTAAAAGTATTTATACTTCCTCTCTCTCTCCAAAATGACATAATTGACACGTAAGATAGATCTGGATAATTGAATAGGTGGGCCATGACTGAGTGGGAGCTCGGCCACCACCTGAGGGGTCCTCGGCCCAGGATGTCAGTCCAGCCCAGAGGAAGAGGCCCATTTGACAGAGCGCATCTTCGCGTCAACTGTAAAAGCACGGTTTTTAGTCTCAACGGCTTACAATTTTAAATTTGAAATTCGAAATTGTGAGCGTATTTTTTGACCTTTTCTCTTTAAGCCATCAACAAGTCTGAGTGGGGCAAGGCCAAGTAGCCGTTCAAAACTTTCCCTTCCTTCATCACAACCGTCGGTTCTATTTCTTTATTCCAACGCTACGTTTAGAAATTTTAATCCCTCTCTTAATCCTCCACGTGTCATCATTAACGTGTTACAATCAGCGCCTATTCACACCAAATCGGATGTTTACACGTTGCTTTGTACACGTGTCGCTCGAACAACGCGAGTACATTGCTGAAGTATTTGAGTTTAAGATGTGGATGACAGTTTCCATACTTTCCCGCTTAATTCTTTTTTAATATTTTATTTCATTTTCCGAAATTTGAGTATAAAATCCCCATTGGAAGAGCTCCACTGAGCACAAAGGATTTGTGCAATACAAACTTTAATCTTTGTCGTTTTCAATCGGAGCGGGGGAGAGAGAAGAGAAATTTCTAGTTTTGAATTCCAGAGAAGCAGAGCCATGGAAGAATCCATCAAGGAGCAGCAATCTACTCCACTTCCTGGTTTGATTTGCTCAATGTGCTTCGTAAATTTCTTCCTTTTTTTCTAGATTTCAGATTTTCCTGAATTTTGGTTGTTTGGATGAGTTAGGTAACTCAGCCAGACCGAAGCTTCAGCGCTATGCTTTGCGATCGGGGACTAAATCTAAGGAGGAGAAGCTGCCTGCGCCTGAATTGTCGAATCCTCCTCCTTCTGCCTCAAAGAGGTACTGCTTTCTTCTGTTTACTTCTTCTAATTTGTCTTGAGGATATTTATCTGATAATTGATTTGATATTTTCGGGATTTGTGTGGATCATCACTTTTCCAATGTTTCTGTTGAGATGAATTTACTGAATTTACTGTAATTTCGGTCAGTCAAATTTGATTAATACTCTCAAATGATAATTCTGAGATCATAATGAGAAGTTGCTTCAATTAGAGGAGGTTTAGGCTTTCTAGTACCTAATCAATTTTTTAGAGTTAAGAAACGCTGGACGAGACAGAGAGATAAGTTTGAATTTCTAATGAGTTGAAACATCGTGTAACCTTTTTGTTGAGGATGTTACCGTTCCTACATGTCATGTTTCTACTAATGAGCAACTCGCCCATATCTTTACAAAGTCTTAAGAATTTCTTTATCTTCACGAATTGGGCATTTTTCATCCTAGGGGATACTGAGAAATATTCTCATTAATATGCTCTGTATATTTTATCACTTTTTAGGTGGTATATTTGACATTATGCTAATGGAAAAAGATAAAGAAACAGAACTGCTAAACCTGAATTAAGATGTCGTCTGATTGATACATGATTTTCGTAGAAACTAATCATTACTGTCCTGTTTTTTTTCCCTTTATATGTATATGATTAATGGTAAAGTCGTCATTTCAATTCCCTCTTGGTTGGGTACATAGAAAACTTTGCTGCTGCTCATTCCTCAGTGTGATGATACTTTTATTTGCTTCGTCTCTTGGATATGTCGTTGCTGTGGCCTGTTTATTTGTAGGAGACTGCGTTCTTTTCTTCCGTAATAGTTTCCTTTCTTCTTGGGTCTAACCAAATTCTTCTCTCGGAGATATACATTGGAAATTGCATTAGTCTGAATCGTCTTTCCCTTTCTCATCATTGTTCAAAGCACCTGAGATTAACTGACGTTTGCTTCGAGTTTCAGGGGAAGATCTGTGTCCAGTGTGAGTAAAAGTGTCGGAGTCCTTGACCTATCTGCCAAGGATAAGTCAGCTAAACCACCAAGAAGGTTGTCCATTCCAACTAAAAATGTAAGCCCTACTCAAAAATTAGTTGGCAACATCACGCCAATATCAGAGGTCCGGAGGACTGCTAGAAGCCAGGGGAAAAGTGACACACCTGTTTCTGACGTCTCACGGCCCAGCAAGAAAACATTCAACCTTTTGTCTTCTACATCGTATTGGCTAACGCAGATCAAGCTCTCTGAAGCTGCTTCCAAGCATTCGGTGTCGCTTGGATTCTTTAAACTTGCATTGGAGGCAGGATGCAAGGTAATAGTCTGTTTTCTTAAATTTTTCTTTGTGCTGTTTGAGTCTAAAATTTTCAGATTAGTGAAGTTGTCTCACCTAGTAATTGTGAAAGGTGTTTTTTTACGTTAACCTTTTACTAGTTGTTACCAACACTAACGAAATATAAAACCAGCCTCTTCATCGGATGCGTGGTGAACTCAAATCCTATATCGATCGTTGTAACCTTGATGAAAGTGAACAAACGGTGAAAGATTTGCTTGAAAACTACAATACAGCAGAAGACACAGAACAACTGCAGGTCTCTGAAACCATTTCTCAGGGACCTGAAGTGGGAACAAGGTCTTCAGATGATGAAGTTCATAGCTCTTCATCCTCAGTGGAGCCTAGGAAGCTTAAACCGAAATCCTTAAACACCGATGTCGCTAAAACTACCCTAGTCACTGAGGTCAATCAGAGAAATCTTACTACAACACCCAGAAACAGAGGACTTTGGAATAAAAATGCTGCCCCAAATTTGACTTCAGAGACAGCAAAAAAATCTGTGAAAAAACCCCATAAGCCAAACAAGCAAGAACCCATTCAAGGAAAGGAAAAGGCCAAGAAACAAGGAAAGAAACAGCTCAGCGAGAAAGGTGTGTAATAAGAAAATGATTTTTATTCCAATCATTTGCAACAATTTAAACATTACTACAATTTTATATTTTATCTGCAGCTCCAGCCAGCACGAGTCCTGAAGAAGATTCAGTGCAATCAAACAAAGAAAATTTGGTAAAATTGAGATCCTCAACATCTTTAATCCAATTCGTTTCCATGTCGTTTCAAATCATGATGAACTCTTGCTATTTTTCTTTTCCTTTTTCTCTTGTTCTCACAGGAAGCTCCCCAAATTGAAGTGATTTCAACAGAAGAAGTGATATGAAGATAACTTTTGGATTTGAAAACTCTGGCCTTTTGGGAATCTAGTGTTTTCTCCCTGTTTTGGTTTTTGTAATTTGTGTGGGTTTTGAAGTGGGTGATTTTTTTCAAGTACAGGAGTGATGAATTGAAAGTGTTAAACATGTGGTGTGTGCTTTCTTCTTGTCATGAACATTATAGTTTTCTAAGTCAGATCCTCTGTTGCTAAATACATACATATACAGGAGGCATTACTATCAATTGTATTGAAATCTATGATAGTTGATTCATTGTTTTTAAAGTGTTTCAGCTTGTAATTTATAAATCGATGTCCGCTAATATACATAAGCTTTAATATCATTTCAAAACTTTATTCTAAAAAAATGCCATTTCAATGATTCTAATTTGTCAACCCTTCATTGTAACTTTATTAAATTTGATATGATCTATTTTCATGTCACTGATTGTCTGAATTCTTTTAAAAATTATGGGTATAATATATTATATACCACAACAAACACATCCTTGAATGGGTAAATGAAGTTGATCTAACAAATACTTATTAATTGAAGATCAAAATATACTTTTGATCTCTAAAGTTTGAGAATAGCGTCTATTTGGTCCCTCAAGTTTGAAAAGATACATTTTAGTCCTTTTAGTCTCTCACATTTACAATGTGATTCTAATGACATGTCTTTTATTATTATTGCTACTGTTTTAATTGCACAATACATTGAAAATTAATCGAAGTAAACTATTGAGTAGAAGTTAAAATAGTTTAGATAAATTGTGATCAAACCATCCAAAGGCTTCATTTCTATGGGAAGGACGTAGATAGATGGGTGTTATGAAATATGAAGCTGGTCAATGTAGATGGACATCATATTTCAATGTATGGAGGATGAATCTCCTTTGAGGACATGAAAGAACAGAGAAAAGAAGAAGAGGGTTTTTATCGAAATCAAACTATGAATTGATTTACTATCGAAATCAACTTCAAAACTTTTCAAATAAAAAAAAGCAACAGAAAAAAAATATATCATCATTGTCTCGATTTAGACTTTTGCAGTTGGGGTTTTGGTAAGTAATTTGCAGCAAATACTAAAATAATGACACTTCCAGAAAAGACTATCAAACACTAATTGAAAAATATATGAAAATGAAAATAACAATTTATCAACTCTGCCCATGGTTTTATCTTGCAGTAGTCATCCGAACTCCCGCTCATCACAGACCGCCAGCTACCTCCATGACTGCAGTTTCTCTACATTTCCTTACGAAGAGATGTGTGGGGGCTGCAACCAAGAACCGCCGTCCGATGTCGGCTGGTAGACTGCAGGCGATGGTAAAACTAGTCGATCTAGGGTTACGACACATAGGAGAGGAAGAGTCTTTTCTTAAAAGAAAAAAACAAAAATAAAACTATTTTGAATAATAATTTACTTTCTAATTATTTTTCCAATAAATCATTTGATCCACGTCACCACGTAACTATCCAGTCAATATTCCGTTAAGTCAACGAATAATATTGTAACTATCCAGTTCATATTCTTAAAGTTGAGTCAGAGAATAATATTATAAACACAAGGGACTAAAATGTATTTTTCAAAATTTCATGAACTAGATAGACACTAATCTCAAATTTCGGGATCAAAAGTATATTTTGCCTTTAATTTGAACTACTTAAATTGTAAAATTTATTTATTCTCTTGTCATATAAAAAAAAAAATTGATTTTAGATTTCTCCGTCTTATATAGAAGGAAAAAGTTATAACACTTCAAAATACCTCTACTAAAATTATAATAATGTCTTTGTACTGAGAATAATTTGATTACCTTTTTCTCTTAACATTACCATGAGATAAGTTTTCATTATTCGCTTTCATTTCTCAACATTTTTAACCTATTTGGTTGGGTCCAATTTCACTTTGCATTTTTTGTCTTAAAAATTTTTAAGATATGATCTTTTTAAGTCTATTAATGCAATGTGATTATTTATGGTATCCATAAAATTCAATTTGACACACACTAGTGGGTAGAAAATATATTTTTCTAGTGATTAATTTAAAAAAAATTAAGTATTCGGCGACCACGTAAAATAAAATTTGAAAAAATGAATTTATAAAATAAGTTGGTCTGGCAACCGATCATCAGTCTACATCTGGCCACTACCTTCGACGACCACTGCTGGCCACCAACTCTAATGTCGCAGCCTGGCCAACCTCTGGCAACTGACTCCAACCGACAAATTTCTTTATAGTAATTTGACAATAACAAAAACACTTGAAAATGTGTTTCAAATGGACTCTATACAAAATATCTTGAGGAAGAATTGCTAAATATATATATTTTTTTTATGTGAAGGAATTTTTATCAAAAGTGTATAAAAATGAATTTTTGAAAAATATATTTTCTTAGTCTTTCAAATCGATCCATAATTTGTTTTCTAACCAAAAAGAATTTAGGCAAGATAAATATTTAGGTGAAGTCTAGGCAAGTAAGTCAAATATTCCCCACTTTTTAACCAAAAAAGAAGCTAATTATTTTTTAAAAAAATATATTGACACATGTCAACATTTAATTGGGTGCACCCCACCTAAACCTAAATTTTTTTTCGTGTGACAATTCATCCCGATTTTATTCAATCGTATGCTTTTCACTTTTTTTTTCTCTTTCAATTTTTTTTTCGGTGCAATTGAAATTTTAATAGAATTAAAAAAATATTGAAAATATGATTAATATTCAGTCTTTAAGTTTCAATGCTGACAATAGATTCCACCCTATTAAATAATTAAAAAGAATTATATATTTCTTATGATGGTGGAATACAGAAGTGGAAATAATAAAATTAAAGGACAAACTTTCCTAAAATCAAAATAAAAGAACATAGCAAGGATTGACACGTAATTAATTAAAAATTTTAGACCAATCATAAATTATTATATCATTTTTCAAATTAATAATAAAAAAACAAATCATCAAATTTGAGACTAATTATAAATTGACATGTGTCCAAACTAAAATTGAAAACATAAAATTGTTGGATTCTAGTAATATGTCTTCGTCACGACCATTAGGTCGAACAAGCTACTTTGGTCTTGGCCTCCAAAACTCTATAAATATAGGAGGTCACCCTTCATTTGGAGCATTTAGAATACTTAATCATAGATCGAGGATTCAACATTCAGACATCCATTGAGTCTTCGCTCAGATGAATCAGAAGCCAAAGCCTTTTAACATCAGAACTTAGTCTCTTCGCAACCTAGTTAATCTCTTCTTCAATCTCAAGAAATTAAAAACTCACAAGTCAATCAAGAAACCAGAGACGACCTATCCAAACCGATCAACAAGCCAAAGGCCGAATCTAGTCGTTCAACAAGTTAAAGGCCGACTCGTCGATCAACGAGTCCAAAGGTCAATCCTCCAAACAAATCATCAAGTTAGTCCAAAGGTCAATCATCCAAAAAAATCAACAAATCCATGGACCAATCATCTATGAAAACCAACAAGCTTAAGAATTCAAGTTTATGTATACAAAGAAAAGAATCAGATAATAAAATTAGAGATAGTAACACTTAAACTATAGACAAATTAATAAAACTAAAGTTCATTTCCACAAATCAAATTTCTTTTGTGAGGTCTCGTGGGACACCAACAAAATACAAACAAATGTCATATTTCAGTCTCAATAAGAAATCATCCTATATAAGCATTATGTTGTCCAAAAGGAAGGAAAAAAAAAAATATATATATATATGCATTATGTGAGCCACAAAGTTGCTACATATACAGTTTAAAGTATTAAAAAAAAAAAAAGGATAACTAATGGAAATCAATTTGATCAATTCCCATACCAAAACTTGTATATATGAACATTTCTTCACAAGATCAATGGCTGAAAGTCTTTTTCTTTTTACTAAAAGAAAAGAGAGAGAGAGAGAGAGAGAGAGAGAGAGAGAGAGAGAGAGAGAGAGAGAGAGAGAGAGAGAGAGAGAGAGAGAACTCTTAATTTGTTGATGGGTTATTTACAAATCTCAAGTTCTAAATATAATTCATCTTCCACACATTTTTCACTTCCCATTTTCTCTACTATCCCCAGGAGATGAAGAAGGACTCTTTGAGGTGGAGCATGTTAATGACTTAGCTGCCTGTGCTCCTCCAACTAAGCTGGAAGTTGGAGGACCCGTCTCGCCGCCACTCCCGCCACCAACGATGATCGTGCTCAAGGCAGCTGCCAATGCCGATTGGAAACTCGGGTCCGACGTAATTACCTTAGTTGCTGCTGCTATCGTGTCTGGTAGAGGCGGCGGGGGTGGTGGAGTTGAAGATTTGGAAAATTGTTGAAGATAGGCTTGATAAATGTTAGTATGGAGAGGGAGTTGTTTAGCGAAGTCTGATGGCATTCCTATTACTGCATTAGTTTTGCTTATATTACTATAAGCTTGATAACCACTATTATTATTATTGTTCCAAGACATGAAGTTGGGTTGTGAAGAGCCAAAATCAAGGCTTGTGAAGGGGTATTTTGGGGGATAACTATTATTAATTGAAGGAATATTCTTATGGAAAGGAGGGGAGGAGGAGGAGGAAGTTGAGGGAGGATTTGAAGTTAGGTCTAAAGTGATTGTGGGATGGTTGAGAGAAGAAGATAGCATTGAAGAGTTTGACAAGTAGATTTGCTTTGAATTGGTGGTGTTAGAGAGATACATGTTCATTCCATGAAGATTCGCTGCAGCGGCGGCGGCGGTGAATGAAGGGTTAAGACCGGGTTGAGAGGTGGAGGAGGAAGCGCCCGAGAGGAGCATCGAGGCGGCGGCCGAGGTGGTGGAAGCCATGGCCATGGCTGAAACAGGTAGAGGATGGTTGTGAGTTCCTTCATAGGTTGTTATTAGTATGGAAATATCATCAACACTCCTTTGCACCTGCATATAAACATATATATATTTGTATAAAATAATATTAAATAAACAATTTTTTATTTTATTTTTTCTTGGTTCCATTGATTTTGATCCATTTTTTTAATTGATTTTTCAAAATACTTTAGGTTAATTTCAAATTTTGTATATCTCATTTGTTTGATTGACTTTTTAAGTGGTTAATCACACTTTCTCTACACCTTTGTTATATTTATAAACAAAAACATGCTAAAAAATTAGTATAGTACAATTGAACAAACCTAACTAATAATAAAAATGTTGTCAAATAGGATTTAAGTTTAGATATTTTGATTAATGCAAAAATATGAGTATTAGATTTGAACTTCAAAAGTAATTATGCATATGTCGTAAAAACTAGGTACCTAATTTTGTGTTCAAATTAAAAAAAAAAAAAAAGTACTAAAAGAAAAAGTGGCCAACAAGTACACCGAATATTTTAACTAGGTTGACACAATTTTAACATTCTTATCATACCCCATAAAAGCAAAAATAGCAAAAAGACAAGAATATATAATTACATGAAAGCCGGAAAATTAGGTTGAGATTAGACACAATTTTGTAACATTTCAAAGCACATTATTTTATTTTTATTGTACATGCAAAACATGGTCAAATTTACTAACATGCAAAATTCCACGAAACTCAATTAGGTAAAAGAAATTAATAATAACAATAATGATAATGATAATTAAATTACCTGTTTCCTTACTGGACATGTGGGTGCACCAGTGCAACGATAATAAGCTCTAGGGCAAGGATTTCCTTTTGCAATCTTTTGTCCATATTTTCTCCATTGACAACCATCGTTCATCTGCACACCATTTTATTCTTCTTCAATCTAAAATCGCCTTCGAAATATTCGACCCATTTACTTATAGCCAAAATTAAAATCGATGAATGAGAATGAAAATTGTAGGACCCACTTCATTCCTTTACAATAGTATTTTGTTTACATAATAACATGTGGAACCCACTCTAAATTTGAAGGAGAAAAACTTAGGAGTAGCGCATAAAAGTTGTTATGCAATTTTTTTTTTTAATGATTAATATATATGTGTGTGTGGAAGAAGGGGAGCATGAGATGTTGCAAATTCAATTTACATTTGTTTCATTTAAAAGCTTTTTGAAGTACTTTTTTTAATCTACTCTTAGAAACCCTCCAAAAATTCATTTTTATCCTCCAAACACTCACATTATTTGTATATATATCTATAATGTCAAGATAAGTATAGAAAGATCGTGTTATCAACTTTGAGGTTAGAAATTTGATTCCTTCATCTCACATATTTTCAAGAAAAAAAAAAAGTTATTTATATATATAATGACTAACCGTTGGAGTATCACACCGAGCTCTCACACAAACCCTAGCTTTCTTTGGAGGATTTTGTTGAGAAACTTCATCTTCTCCGATGGGGGGCGGGGGCAAACTGCTGGGCTTCGACATTTTACTTGGCGGCCACGTCTGTCCGGCTTCTTCCTCTTTAGTTTCACTATGGGTTGGACTTTGAATATTGCGATCAATAATTGATGGGGTTTGAATAATATAATCTTGTTTGAGGTCTAAGATTTTTTGATGATCTAATTTAGTTAGTGAGGAGGAAGAAGTGGTGTTCTTGTTTTGATGGGTTGAGAATCTTCCTAGTGTGAGTGAAACCATGTCATCAACTTCTTCTTCAACTTCATGATCAATATTATTTATGGTACTTCCATTTCTTTGTGTTGATTTTTTTTCCTCTCTAATTTGATGATTCATCTCATGAAACTTCCTTTTCAATGTCTCGTAATCCTTCATTATTTCATCCAAACTCTTTTTTAGCCTCTCGTTTTCTTCCCTTACTTCTCTCATTTCAACTCTCGTCCGTTTGATTCTTTCTTCATGATGTTGGTCATCCTGTACATATTTACATCATAAAATCACCTTACTTCAAACATTATATCACTATTACATGTTTAATCTCAGGGTATTAAGTCAAATTCATAATCGAATAAGAGAAATTTCATTTCATTCAATCTCTATGAGTAAAAGTTCTATATTTAAATAGGATTTTAAAAACTTTACATTACAATCCTAGAGTGACTATTTATAATAGAAAAAGAAAATAACACAAATTAAGTTACAACTTAATTAAACTACTAACTAAACACTTTCGTTTTTTGTTTGTTAACTATTTAGGTCCCATGTGATAACTATTTTCCTTTTTCGTTTCTAATTTTTTAAAATAAAGCTTATTTCCTCCCATATCTTATAATGATTTGCATCTTTTTTTTTTTAAAGTATAAGAGTTGAATTTCTAACCAAATTCAAAAACAAAAGCAAGTTTTTAAAAACTACTTTTTCAATTTTTACGCCTTGACTTGGTTTATGAAAATATTGGTAAAAAGTAGATAAAAATTTGAAGGTGGAAATGGTGCATATAGGCTTAATTTTTAAATACTAAAAACTAAAAAGTAAGACCCCGTTTGGTTAGCATTTGGTTTTCGATTTTTTAGTTTTTGAAGATTAAATCTATAAACACTCATTTCACCTCTTTCTTTTTTATCTACTTTTTACGAATGTTTTCAGAAAACCAAACCAAGTTTTGAAAACTAAAGAATAGTTTTTAAAAAGAAAAACTTATTTTTGTTTTCGAAAAGTGGCTAACAATTCAATTCTTGTACTTAAAATATATGTAAATCATTATAGAAAATTGGGAGGAAATAATATACTTAATTTTTTAAAAACCAATAAAAAAAAAAGTTATAACAAAAAAAGTCTTATTAATATAAATTAATAGCTCCCAAATCAGTGAGGTTAGCTTAATTGGCATGACTTGCATTTCTTACCTGGAGGTTAATTAGATGATTCTTATCCTCACAATTGTTGTAATTAAGTAAAAAGAATCTAAATTAATGACTAAAGTACTATTAATTATATTATACAAATAACCCCCAAATAGAAATTAAACCCCCATTTATATACTTTTCCACATTGATACAATGACATGAGATTAGCCAAGAAGCTAGAAAGTTGGTTTTTAGTACCTCTTCCTTCCAAGCTGAATTAGAAGCTGATGGGACTGAGAGAGTTTCCATGGAGGGCTTTTCCAAGTCTCCCATTAAAGAGACCTATATTCAATTCATGGACCCAATTAATTACCATTAAGTACACAAAATTTAAGTAATTAAGTACTTAAGGAGAAAGATAAATCCAGCTAGCTAGGGTTTTATATATCTTCCCACTCACACATCTCATTAGTCAACTCACAGGAAGGCTTTTTCATTCGAGATGGCAAAACTTAAACTTACCTCAATTAGTCAAGACGATAATATCTATATTATTAAATTAAGTCAATTATAGTTAAATGACAATTTACTACACAAATGATCGAAATTCAATACGCGTTTAAGTTTATGGAATAATATTCTTAAGGTTAATTAACAGCAAATTAACCCATTATTTTAATACGGGCAAATTGATCCATATTGAATACATTTCGAACAAGTCCACGTAATTATTCATTTGTTTTGTTGTCAGATTTGGTTCGAGTTTAACGACCAAACTCTTTAAAAAAAAAAAAAAAAAAATTAATGGAATTGAGAACAACTACGCATGTAAATTGATCTTCACAAAGTAAAATATGCCATTTCATAACGTAAACCAAAAACACAAAAGATTCCTAATTAATTTCCGGAGAAAACTTCTAAAAAAGGTGATATTTTCAACTAAATAACATGAAGAAGTTTTGGTTTATGGAAAATTTGTTAAACCATCAACAAGATATTTAAAAAACAATAACCCCCACAAAATTTCTTGATCTTTAGAATTCCAAAGAGATTGATGAAGAAATCAAAAGGGAATAACTTTTTTTATTATTATTAATCCAAAAAAAAAAAAAAAAAAAAAAGAGGTAAAGATAAATTTACCTTGAGAAGAACATCTTGTTTAGGATTGGGAGCAGCTTCTTCATCTCCTCCTCCACTTGATTGAACTTTATCATCTACGGTTGGCAAAGCTTTTTCAGCCTCCATGAAATTATCTTCTTTTCTTTTCTTTTCTTCTTCACCACTTTTTGTTTCTCTCTCTTTCTCTCTCCCTTCAAAAATTTGTTCTCAATTATAATACAAATTAGAGATAAAAAGAGAGAGCAGCAGTGTTTGACCACTCTCTCCTTCTCACCTTTGTTTCTAAGAAAAGTACAAATCACAATATTTATTTTTTTAAAAAAAAAAATAGAAGAAGAAAAAAAAAAGACTCAGATTCAACTCTCATTTAAATTACTTCTCTTTCAAATCCAACACCTCACAAACTTCTGCAACTTAACATTATTAAAAAAAAAAAAAAATTTAAAAAGACTTTTTTTAAAATTTTCACTTCATTTATATTTTCATGTAGAGAGTGGGTTATGGCGCAATGGTCGGAAGAAGAGAAAATTTATATATATATATATATATATAAAAAAAAAAAAAGAAATCGAAATATATATATATATATATATATAGAAGGTGTTGCTAATTAAAGGGTGTTTTTTTTAATGTTAATAAATGTCACATGGGGATTGGTTCAAAGGTCAAAGTTTAAGGCACTGCCGTGTGCTGCCATGGGTGACATTAGTTTCCTTATCCCTTTTGTCTAAAGGTCAAAACATTTGAGTCTTTTGCAAAAAAAAATGAACTCCTCATTGTTCGTCTTTGCTTTTGACCTTTTTTTTTAAAAAAAAAACGTCATATATTCCAATTATATTCATCATATAATATCATCTTCAGAAATTACAGTCTACTCCAATTTTCTGATAACAACTATATAAATATCTCAATCAACTTCCTTTTCCTATACTTAGTAGCTTTAAATCTCCTCTTTTCATAATAATACTTTAACGGGTATTTAAGGGTTTAATGTAATGTTTAGAAGAGTAATTATATATGTTAAAAATGAGCGATGAGTTTCAAATATTATAAAAAAAGCATATAAAAAAATTTTAAGTGCTTAGGTGTGTATCTTTTTATTATTTTTTTTTTTTTAGTATGAGGGCAAGGAAAATGGTAACCTTTTTATTAGAATGTATTTTACTATATATTGTACAACTATATGGTTAATTACTTTTATTTTTAAGTATTTTCTCTGAGTATATAAATTCCTTGTACTCTTCATTAATAAGATCACAATGTTTAATTTACTCTCTATTCTAATATGGTATCTGTTGAAAACATTGAAAGTTCTTTGCTTTTTTCACTATGCCTAATCTATCTTCATGAAACCGCATACTTTATTTTTTATTCTTTCAGAAATTATTCATCTTCGGTAGCAAAATCCTTCAACTAATTCTTCAATTCCGGAATAGTATACCAAGCCCTATTATCTTCATGATTTCAATTCAACTACTCTTGTTCTTGTACCAAATCTCTTGACGGAAACAAATTATACTTTATGGAGTCAAGATATGATGATTGGTCTCATTGTTAAGAATATGTTTTATTTTGTTGATGGATTTGGCTGAGAACTCTTGAAATCGGAAAGAGAATTCTGTGTAATTATAATAAAATTTTGTTTGGCTTAGATTTTTTCCAATCTTACAATTAATTTTCACTTTGATTCTTGGGTTTCCCTAGTTCATTGTTTTGTTTTTATTTTTTAATAATCTCTCAATTACTTAGATGGAAAAAATGGATGCACAGTGGAGTTTCACGAAAATTCAATAAGTTAAAGATAATAATAATAAAAGTTGATGGTAGAACGTGAAATATATATATATATATATATATATATATATATAAGGTCTTTGTGAGAGCTGTAGGGAGATGAGCTGACCCGACCCGACCCGGTCAATCAGGGCAATCAAAGTTTTGCCGTATAGTTTGCTGGCTAACCTCGGGATCAAGGCCGTTGACTCACCATTATTGTGGATGGATATATATAAATTAAAACTTGTGGTTAAAATTGAAATATTTAAATTCATATTTAATATAAATCAATTTATTTTTGAGAGAATAAATTAATGAATATACTTTAACGAGTCTTTTTTCTTTTAAAACAAGTGTTGCTTATATACCAATAGCTAATAATACTTTGTAAGAAGTTTAAGTTATACTTCCTCAAAAAAAATAAAAATAATAAAAATAAATAAATTATATTACTGGTGTCAATTTAAAATTCTCCATGAAATATAGAAGAATAAACCAATTTATTTTACAAATATAGCAAAATGACAGGATAGACATCTATCATTATCTATGATCATCGATTAATGATAATTTGTTATATTTAAAATTATTTCCAATAGTTTATCATTTAAAATAATTATCCACATACATACCCACATATGCATATATATTCACAAAAAATTAGTCAGATTAATGTACAAATTAATCCTTGAATGACTTTGTCAAATTGATTGGTAATCTTAAAAAAAATTTTGCTCTGATGTCATTTTCCTTTGACATCATATCATTCTATACCACATACATGCTTTGAAATTCTTTATCGGGTAGGAATTTTTTTTTTTTTCAAATATAGTAAAAAGAGTCAACTTATTTACAAATATAACAAAATGTCATTGTTTATTAATGATAGATAGTGATACACACTGATTAACTACTATCATCTCTCACTGTCTACAAATGATAAATAGTGGTAGATGTCTATCAGTGTCTATTATCATCTATCACAGATAGAAAATTACACTTTGCTATATTCGAAAATATTTCTAGCAGTTTTGCCATTTAAAACAATTACCTTTCTTTTCATAATATTTCGAATAAAAACTTTAGAGAATTTGCAACATTTTTTTAGTTTAACGTTAAGAATTGATACATTTAATTTTTCTCCAAATAGTTATTTCAGATTTTTTTTCCCTTTTACATCAAAATTGTATAAAAGATTGACATAATTGAATCATGAAAATGTATCCTAATTTGGCCATCTCTTGACATCATTCCATCGACTTTCTAGTCAAATAACTCATAATTTGTCTACGTTTAACACAATAATTAAAGTTAAATTTTAAATATATAGTGTTTTATCTTTCCTTTAGTCGGTTGACTAATACTACAATCAATTGATAGTTGGTTTTCTTTTCTTTTTTATCTTTTTCTTTCGTTCCATAATAGATTGGCATTAATTACTACAACTATTAAGAAGTCAAACTTCATATATCGCTATACATTTTTAGGGTTTAACAAGACTCAATTCAAAATATTTGTTGAAGACGAGTATTCATGCAAAGAAGTTACCACTAGATACGAAGAATTAATCTTAAGTTTAATGTCAAAACCAAAGAGGGTTGAACAAAAGATAACTCATGTCAACCATAAATATATTATATTAATTCATATTCTAAGTAAAAGGGATGGTTTCAAAATTCGTCTGTGATTTTAATTCAAGTTTTCTTTTCTTGTGTGAAGGTAAGAATTCAAACTTTTGATTTAAAAAAAAAAAAAAAAAAAAAAAAAAAAAAAAAAAAAACGATTTGCAAATTGAAATGGTTGAGATTGTTTGGCGAGTTTAATTACTTAACATATAAATATGATGTGTGTTCGTTTAGTAAACTATAGGAATTGTTAAATTGCAACATGACCTATCATTGCGTAATTGACTTGAGAACATATGGGTTTATGTTTTAAGTGTTGGACACTATAATTGACCGCGTCAATTACGTATAGGGAGGGGTTTGGTATATTCTATAGCCTATAGTTAATGAAGAAACTCTGAAATAATTACTTTTCGAATATTATTATTATTATTGGGCATCCATAATATAAGTCCAAAACAAATTGCTCAATTGATTTTCAAGTTTTAATTTAGTTATTTATTTATTTATTTATTTTGAATGAGTATATATTGCAAATAAAATTTAACTATGAATTATACGTATATATGGTTAAAAGTTCTCTCCGGAAAAAAAAAAAAAAAAAAAAAAAAAAGGACGAACTAAACAAAAAGAAAAACAAATTGATTAATATCAAATTCACAAAACCCTAGATGAAATTTTGAGAATAAAGAAAATTAGAAAATGAGAGAGAGAAGTAAACAATGTTTACTATAAAATAAATAAATAAAATACCATATTGTGGTTTATATATGTACATTGAAGTTTTCTTAATTTGGGTCAATATAATTTTTATTGTCTAATTTTAATCTTATATTTAATAAATCTTATAATTTGCCTCGATAATAATATTAATTTTCATGCAACAAAATATATGGAATGCTTCAAATTTGTTTTCTAGAGTTTCGAACGATCAAACACGGGAGTCTCACTATATAAACTCTCTAACCCTAAAGACACTTTTGCCATGTAATTTGAATTGTTCTCTTTAAAAGTAAATTGTTATCTCTTTGTTTGTAGATATAGCTAACACATTATTTTTAAACCATTTTTATATTTGCATCGATTCTTTATTGTCTACGTTTTTTATTTATACTTTGAAATATACATACTATAATAATAATAATAATAATAATAATAATAATAATAATAATATAGGATGAGAGGTAATGGATTTGAGAAGTAGACTTTGATGGTGTGAAGATGGTTTTCAACGTTGTTTATTATCATGATGTGTAATGAGGAAGCCACTTGTTGAATAAGGAAGAAAAAAAAAAACGGCAGCTTTTGACCCTTTTATTTATTTCTTTATTTTATTGTTTTATAACTACACTTAACACAACTCCTTCCTAAAATAATGCAGTCTTTTTTAAATAATTCTTACAATTATGTATTCATTTTGAAAACCAACCACAAATTTTCGATATTAATTTTGTATTTCTTGTCGTCTATTTTTTTCATGTCAATTTTACTAGTAAATTCAACTTTTATGCATGAAATGATTATTTTATGTCCTTAAATGTCAATTTTCATGTCCTTAAATGAGTCTAAATTCTCCTAGGAAATGATTATTGAAAACCTTTTTTTTTTTCTTTTTAAATTAATCATTTAATAACTAAGGCAATACTTTTTTTTTTTTTTTTTTTGTTCCCTCTCCTACTTAGAACTTACACACCCTTCTTTTATATAATAATAATAATTTAATTTCTTCCTTAAATATCTTGTCATGGTTCAAGTTCATTTTCTTATTTAATTTGGATTTATTTTTTTTAAAAAATTAAGTACTCACATACTATTAAATTTTTGTAAAATATTACAAGAGTAGTTGTCTCACATCGAAAGAGTATTAAAAAAAGTAATAGGTATCGAGCACCATAAAAGGAATATATAGTTTGAACTATACTAAGCTGTCAGACTAACTCTTATTGTGTGAGTGATACAATGCTTTGAGAAATGAGTGAGAGATTTTTGTGTAATTGTGACAGTTTTTCCTAGGATGAAATTTGTTTTTTAATGTAAATTATTGATTATCTGTTTTATTTTTTATTTTTTATTTTAATATTTTAATTAATTTCTCAATAGTAGTGATGAGTGGATTTTTCAATACATACCATTGTTGGTCCTATCGAATCAAGTAAAATATTTCAAATCACCCTTAAATTATTTCAAAGTTACGACTTTAATTAACCTATTTGCACAGATTTTTTTTTTTTTTTTTTCTTTTTTGCTCTTTCGAGGGAGAATTTGTAAATTGACCACAACTTTTGTAAATTTTATATCCTTTTATAATAAACAATTCTACTGTATTTAAATTATTGCCTTTTTTTTTTTAATTTATCAAAAGTCGTATATATTCGTTGAATTTGGTAGAAAAACAAGTGTTTTCGCATTAATATTTTTTCAATAATGCCAACAATTTAGTCAAAATTTATTATGTAATTGAGTTGAGTTGACTAATATTTTTTCTTGTTAGTCAAAATTTATCAAGTAGGGTGTTCAAAATATTAGAAGACTAATATATTCCATATCGAAAAAGTTCAAGACGTTATGAGTTTCATATTGGAAAAACTTCACACTTCTATGGCAGTAATAAGCATAAAAATAACAAATAAATTAAAAGAAAGCAATAAAACTAGAAACACAAGAATTTACGTGGAAAACTCCAAACTTGGAGAAAAACCACTGCCCACCAACAAGAAATCTACTATGTGAAAAATTATTACAATTACACAAAATAATTTTCTCTCCCAATCCCAATTATAACAACGCTTTCTCAAAACTTTGACTACTCACACATTTTTCCCATTCTCAAACTAGAGAATACAATAGGAATTTAATTAGAGTTAGCACACTAAGCTTAAAGCGTTTCTAACTAAGATGACTTGAAACCAAAGACATAGACTTCTTTTATAGTTTGCTCATAGCCCATGACTTTTCTAAACTTTTTCAATGTAGGACAAGCCCATGGCTATCCTAAACCATTTCAATGTAGGACAAATAACTTTTCTAAATTTCTTTGATATGAGATAACTGCACTTCTAATATTTTGTTAAAAAATCCTACACTTTAAGTCATCTTAGTTAAAATAATATAAGTTTAAGTATACAAACTCTAGTTAAATTTTCTTTTGTATTCTCTTGTAAAGAGTGGAAAAAAATATGTAATTGAAAGCATGCTACCGCAAATAAGATCGGAGAAAAAATCTGGTGTGATTATAAAAAATTTCACATAACGAATCTATTTTTGGTAAGTCATAGTTTTTCTTCGTGTTGGGAGTTTTCATATTTAACTTCTTTGTCTCCTAATTATTGTTTTATTTTAACTTTTCAATTATTTTCTACTTACTCAAGTTTTTTTTTCTGTTTTTTCAATCTCTAAAATTAAGAAAAAAGATGGAAAAAAAAGTTAATAGTAAGGTCGTTGTCGAGATGTCACACATTGAAAAGCTAAATCTGAGACGACTATTATATGGATAATATCGATAAGAAGCTGAAATAAACCGACGCATACGAATGGTTTGTTTTGCTTGCGGGTCTTTGTTATCTTGATTCTGGACTTGAGATTTGGGCTTGGTATGGGCCTGGGCCAAGGAGAGTATAGCGTGGGCGATAGGCTGAAGCCCAGCCCACCATTTTAACTTGTAATTAAATTGGGTCGTTTAGACAAATGGCCAAAATAGAATGGGATTTTTAAAAAATGGCCAAAACAGTTTCAATTTGGAAAAATGGTCAAATTACTAAATCTTCTACTTTTTAAAATCTATACCTTGTTGTCCAATCCATATAATTATTGTGTGTTTAAAATAAGTCTAATAAATTAAAAATAAAATATCTAATAATCTTAACTAACCGATGAAAAATTCCCTAAAATTTCTAAATTTAAGATAACAAACTAAAAAAATGATGTTTTGAAAATAAATAAATATGAGATTTGGTGTCAACTTGTTTAAAATTAGGCCACAAAAATACCGTGTAACAACTACAATTTTGTAGGTTGAGTCTTGCAAATACAACAAAAATAAATACTTTGTAATAACAAATTAAATCTTTGGATGGAAAGGACAAAAAGATTTTCTTTTGGATAAGAGAGTGCATGGTATTTGTAAGACATTGAAAATATCAAATGTTGGAATAACAAAAGGTAAATAAATAATGTAAAGAAGACTTTAATAGATTTGAAAAAAAAAAATATGTAAATACCTCGTATCGCTAGTTGCTAGTGTTGTTTCCTTTTGAGAGATGTTGCACATAAAATTTGGTAGGATATTATCCAACAAGACAGAAGATGAAAATGAATGGAAGATTATACAAATCATATATGAAGGGAGCATTTGGTCTATTGGGTGGAATTGATAAAAAATTTGGAGAAATTTGGATATGAGATGTGTTGATACAAATGACAGCAAACGATAGAGACTATTGATGTTAGGCAAACCAAAAATTTATTGAAGAAGTTTTCATTGTTTTTTTTTTTCTAATTATTATTTTAAAGTCATCTCTAATATTTAAAAACACATAATTATAAATCAAATTCCAACAAAATTTAATTTAGAGGAGATATACTAAATTTGTGATGTGATCTACCCACGCATAATTGAAGCAAGTGTGGAATTGAGAGGGCAAAATTTGATTTGGGCCCTTTACATTATGTTTTGGCCATAAATCATTCAATTTCTCAATTAAATATGGTGTCTTTTTTGTTCTCACATAGTTATTTACACGACAACATAAGAATAGTTAGAATGGAAAAGAAGTTAGAAGTTTTAATTTTCTCGGCATTATTTGGTTGTATTTATTAATTTGAATGAGAGTATTTGAGGATGGCGAGTGCTGGATTTTATTAAGAAAGAAAGAAGAAGAAGAAGAAAGAAAGAAAGAAAGAAAGAAAAAAAAAAAAAAAAAAAAAAA
>QLSR01000225.1:3382625-3517148 GCA_031780015.1 Citrullus colocynthis
AAAAAAAAAAAAAAAAAAAAAGAGTCCAGTTTTTTAATATGAAGGATTGGATTGTTACCAGCATTAATTTCATTCATTGCTCTCTTAACATGCTCGTCTGGTTCTATATCAACAATGAGAGTTTGAACAATCTCAAAGCCATAAGCTGACATAGCCTGAAACCAATCATTCAGAAATTAAAAGATAGTTGGAATTTGCTTCATAACACTAAATTTGAATGAGCATCAAAGACAAAGATTACCTTCTCAAGTTCATCTTCTACTGCTTTGGCAATATCATTTTTCTGCTCAAAAGCATCATCCAAGTTGAGCTTTGGAACACTTGCTCTGATCACTACAAATATGCAACAAGTTTGTCAAATTTAAAGGAGCATGCTTCCACAAATATGACAAAAAAGAGAAATCAAATGCCCTTTACAAGTACATGAATGCATTTAACTAATATGTTTAACAAGAAAAGAAAAATGGAGTATACCATCAAAAACATAAGCCTGAATCTGGGACCTTGTATTGCTAAGCTTGTAGAATGCATCATTTGCTTTATCTGCCAGTGCTCGATATTGAATAGAGGCAACCACATTGACGAACACATTATCCTGAAGAACAAAATCACCTCTAATTTTACGAACACAGCACACTTAGTCCTCAGACTGAAGAATTCATTCCAAGGACCTAGCTATTAACAAAGCAGGTTCTTAGTATCCCATCTTAAAAGTTACAAGTTATAACTATCTTTGGAAAGTACAACAAGGAAATAAGAGCTTCATGGTGTATTCATCTATATGTTCTTGCCTCAGCAAATGACAAAGAAAGTGCAAGGGGTTTCTTTAGATGTTGAATTTTGAGACTCTTGTAGTTCTTCTTCCTTACTTTATTTTCATAGATATATTCCCTTTCAGAACAGAGATTTTATTCTAATTTATTCTTCTTTCAGTGTGCTAATGAGTACTGATTCCAGATGATTATGTTTTAGAGGATCATTTTGTAGAAACAGCTAGGTTGTATAGAACAGTGACTATAATGCTGAATTATAAGACAGAAATGGTACCATAAAATTATAGAGTAAGAGTGTCAAACCTTTGTCTTGGTCTCACATCGCACATCCAATTGTTGCAACCGGAGAGATAGATTGCCAGCAATCTGGGCTCCAAGAAACCAAGGCAAACAATGGCATCCTGGCTCAAGAACTTCCTCAAACCTACCAAACCTCTCCCTGATAGCTACAGTGGATTGGTCCACTTGCACACAACAAAAAAGATTACCCATATCTTCAACCTTCACAAAAATCCAAAAAAGAACCGAATGTTTGGATTCACAAAGAAAATCTGTAAAAACAGTAGCTATTGCAATGAAATTCCTGTTACAAACCCCTTGTTAGTCAAGTATTTTGCGTAGGCAGAAAGCCAAGAGAAGCAAAACTAGCAGAAGAGGAAGAATGTAGAGGTTTGTCAACTTATGAAGATTACAAATAGAGCAGCAAACGATGACTTTGAATCAATATATTAATATCCATTGCCTTTGGTTTTAGTCGAACTTTCCAAAGAATTAAACCATGTCCCATCCCCTATTAATGAATATATTAAAATTCAAACGTTTCAGCTTACAAGCTACCAAGACAAGACTATATATTTAGCAAAATTAGAGAATCAACTTGGTTTAGTACTTTAGACGCTAAATCCGGTTTTTTACAGTTACGATTAGATGAAGACACTAAGCCTTTAACTGCATTTAGTTGTCCTCCGCAGATGCATTTAGAATACAATGTCATGCCAATGGGATTGAAGCAAGCACCAAGTCAATTTCAGCGATTTATGGATTTTAATCTGAAAGGATTAGAAAACATAAGTCTCGCTTATATTGATGATATAATAGTTTTTACAAAAGGATCGAAAGATCAGCATTTGAAAGAATTAGCAAAAGTTTTAATACAGCTTGGAAACAAAGGAGTTGTATTAAGCAAAGAAAAAGCAAAAATCGCTTTACGCCGGGTTTTCTCTCATAACTCAATTCTTTCTGTTGGGTTTTTCTCATTACTCTCTCATAACTCAATTCTTTCTGTTGGGTTTTTCTCATTACTATTTTCTTCTTCAAATCCATCAGCACCCGTTTGCTGATTAGATTTTGATGCTAAACTTGTTGTTTCATCTAAGAATTTATCAATCTGTATGTTAAAAAGTGATTCTTCTTCAAGTCGACTTATCCGATCCTTTAACTCCTGAATTTCATCATCTCTTTCTTTTTGTCTTTTTCTAATTTTTTCAAGACAATCAATCTCTCGTTGAAGAGATTCAATTATTCTTGATCTATAATGACTAATATCAAATAGCCTTTGGATTCGATAACTAAATTCTCTAAGTTCTGTAATCATTTCTTCTACTACTTCTTCATCAATTTTTTCTCGTTGTCTTTTCTTATAAGGTCCTCTACTATATGAAGGGTTTTTCTTCATATTCTCTTATCTAAATTTGTAACTACTGTACTAAGTTCATCAACTTGTTGTTTAATTTTTTCTATTTGATCATTCTTATACAGACTATCTTTTCTTGTTGGTGAAATTAGACTTGCCGTATTAGCAGAGATAATTCCTGACTGACTAGAAGATCCAAGCTGTAAAGCTGGAAACTTTTGGCTATGTTCTCTAAGGAAATTTCTTTGTATCTGATCATTTTTTATAACAGTACTTGTTTCCTTAAATAACTGGTTTGTATATAGTCTATCTAAATTTTTATACTGAAGACTGACAGCACTATTTGTCAAGGCATAAGCTATCCTATAACAAACAACTAATGGAATGTCTCCCTCTTTCATTAAATCTTGTTTTCGAAAATTGCATATAATTCCTATGCAGTTATCAAATCTTCTGGTTGACAAAGGAATTGGATACTGTAAAGTAACATTGAATTTTATTACTCCATATCCTAAGTCTCCTTCTATTTGTCCTAAAAGACAGTGCTTTTTATCAGTGATTCTATTATCTTCTACTCGAATTTCTACAGGGGTAGTAATTCCCTCTCTATATGTACTTCTAATGACAATCTGAATAACATTTATATGTATATAACCGATCTTTTTTCGATGATCATCTTTTATCTTTTGTAATCGTTTTAACACTTGTTCTTGTCTTACAACTGGTGCCTGAAACCTAATAGTTGCTTGTTCTATGGGGATATTTTGTTCTCCACTCATTATACCGTAATAAATAATATTCTTTCTGTCAAATTTTTCTAAAACACTTTTAGAAATTCCTTCACTTTTGTCTAGATCTAGATTACCATTATTTTTTACCTTAGTGACAAGCTTATTATCAAGAAGTAAATCAGAAAGATAATTTCCTTCTTCTTCTCTGTTTTCTACTTCAAAAATTTCTTCAGACATGCCTTATAATGGATTGGATATCCTTATAATACATATCAAATCTAGGTATCTTGGTTCCGTTTAGAATTAATTCCTTTTTAGTAATTTCATAATCGAAATTTTCTAAAAAATCAATTCCGAGTAAAACCTCTTTAGCTTCTTGGTGTTTCCTATTATCAATAGGGATTTCTACTTTAATTAATAACTCTTTACAGAAAACAATTTCTGCACTGGTTAACTTACTATTTGACACTTCTTCTTTGTTATAATTAATATATGTAATAGGGTTTTCTCCCTCATATATTTCTGTAGCAAGATCTCTGGATATATGTGAGCAACATGCTCCTGTATCTATTAAAATAACACATAATTTCTTATTAACATATGCAATAACATGATACTGGCTATAATTCTGTTTATCAAGATTTATCTGGTATGTCTTCATGAGTTTTAATTAATAATAAATTCAAATATTTCTGAGATAGGGTTGTATAGCTTTCGAATATACCTGCGATATTACTTTAGATTTCCTGCTTCCACCGAAACGCCAAGAACTCCTGCACTCCGAACGGCCACCTGCCTTTAATGGTGCGAGCTCACAACTGCGCTATTCATCGGATTTCCTGAAGCTTGAGATCTAAATAATAAAGAGTATATCCTACTTGCTATGTAACCCTTCTGGGTTCTTAGTGACTCATGATGTAAGAAAACATCTTTTATTTCTGAGAAGAACTTATTTTACATGACTCGATGATTGATCCGATTCCGATCTACTTGATCTCCTCGATCCACTCGATCGATGATCCCCTTATGAAGAGAGGAACATCCTTTTATAGGCGAAGGGTATGCACATATCGCATCCTCTTGCCGATAAGATTTCAAAATACAAAACACGCGACAATAATTGAAACTAAAAGTAAAGGTTTATAGTAACCGACAGGTCACATCAACCTTACATTATTTTTCTTTTTATCTCTTCTGACGTAAGGGCTTACATCAGTCTTCCTCCTTTACGATTTCAAGTTCTGCCGACACTTTTTCACACTCTTTGCAGATATGGTCTTCTGTAAATTCTTTTTGCAAAGTGAGGCATATCTCTTTTTTCATTTCTTCTGAATAACTGAACTCATTTTTTAGTACTCGGAGAAGGAACTCTCTGAGTAGCTGCTCATCTTGTTCTGCGGGCTGCTTGGCTTGGAGACTCCAGACAATTGTTGACTTGGCTGAATAGTTGACTCTTCCTTTAATTTTTACACCCTTATCAAGAATAAGGATATAATTATTAAGAAAGGATTCTAACTCGTTATAGTCATGAATATGACCTATTACTGGATAATTCGAATTACTGGCACCGATCTGACATAGCTGGATTGCTGGCTGACTGACTTCGTTCTTGTCATCGAATTCTGGGGCGGTTGAAACGATTTTAAGAAATCCTTCTCGTTTCCCTAGAATTCGTGAAATGTATACCTGTATGGCTTTCTTCATTTTTTCAGGAAAATATCTAAATATCTCCCCCCCTTGAAAATAGATGGTGTCAACAAAACCACACTGATATAGCATAAATGTCTTGATAGGATCTGCTTCTGGTAATACTACTGCTTTTGGGCCAAGGGCTCTGGATTCCACTGGGTAGATACTGGTTGCCTTGTCTTCGTCGGAGTAGTTTATCAGGAATTTGGACTCTTCGTAAAAGACTTTCTTAGTGAGGCGTTTCTGTTCTTGAAACTGCTGCTTTGTCAGGATACTATCTATGGTTCTGGGAGTTGGGATTTTCCCGAGATTAACCATCTTATTTGTCACTGTTGTTGCTGGACTTTGTAGCTTTTCGGAGTAAGTTTTTACTTCCTTCGGAGCTTCTTTCTTGTTGTCTGCATCAAGACTATCTTGTGCTTCCTTCTTGCTGAGAAACTTCTTGTGGACGACTCCACTGACTCCGGTGATGAATAAACTGGCTTTTCTCCAGTCATCATATATTCCTCTTCCTGGTCCATTGTAGATGACGTAGTATCAAACTGAGATTTTTGGCTTTCCTGGCTTGATTCTGGCTGTGCTTTTAAACCGAGGGACTGTTCTGCTTGGTTCATTGCCACTAGTTCTTTTTCTTTATTAGCAATGTCTTTTTGCATCTTGCTGACCATAGTTCTTAGTTCCTCAATTTCTTCCTTGAGCTTTGACTTTTTCTCCGTAATCATCTTGTTGATTTCTTCCATTCTCTGGTTAGGGTATCTGCTAAGTAGTTCTCCTTTCCTGCGATATGTAAAGGAATAAAATCGAATTGTTGGACATACATACTCCATCGAGCAAGTCTTCCTCTGTTATATGTTTCTTTTAACTTATTGACTAGAAAACCTTTTACCCAATTATTATCTGTCTGAAAGACAAATTTAATTGGTCGTAAATCCACTTGGAACTTTTTAAGAGCATTGATAAATGCCAATAACTCTTTTTCATGAGCTGTGTAATTTATTTCTGATGTCTTAAAAGTACCGGATATCCACTTGGTGAGTTTTACAGGCTCGTAGAGCCACTTATTGTCTCGCATGACTAAGTCAGAGGCGTCTTTATGTTGGCTTAAAATCTCATTTGAGAGATCATGCTTTATATATCTATCCTTAGATAGGACTTCTTGTCTTTCTTTTTCTGATTGTCTACCCAATCCTTCCTTTTGCTTAAGAAAATTCTTAAGCTCAGATGGACGGTTTGTCATGATAAACGATAAAAACTCTTCATATGCATTTGGTACTGCCATAAGGACTGCTCCCCATGTAGTATCACTTGCATCGGTAGTTAATATCAGTAAATCACTAGGCTTTGAAATATACAGCCTTGGTAGCTTTTTGCAACTTTCTTTCAAACGTTTTACTGCCAAACTGGCTAAATCATTCCATTTCCATGGAACTTTTTCTGAAATCATTTTTTGCAAAATACTTCTTTCTTTTGCTAAATTTTTGAAAAATCCTTTTTCTCCAATGTAATTTAAACATCCGAGAAATTTTTGAATTTGCTTTCTGTCTTGTAGCTGATCTGGAAATTCAGCTATTTTTTCTAACAGGTGTTTTTGAGGTTCAATAAAACCATTTTTCAAAATTTTCATTCCCAAAAACTCTGTTTCTTGTAAAGCGATTTTTGCTTTTTCTTTGCTTAATACAACTCCTTTGTTTCCAAGCTGTATTAAAACTTTTGCTAATTCTTTCAAATGCTGATCTTTCGATCCTTTTGTAAAAACTATTATATCATCAATATAAGCGAGACTTATGTTTTCTAATCCTTTCAGATTAAAATCCATAAATCGCTGAAATTGACTTGGTGCTTGCTTCAATCCCATTGGCATGACATTGTATTCTAAATGCATCTGCGGAGGACAACTAAATGCAGTTAAAGGCTTAGTGTCTTCATCTAATCGTAACTGTAAAAAACCGGATTTAGCGTCTAAAGTACTAAACCAAGTTGATTCTCTAATTTTGCTAAATATATAGTCTTGTCTTGGTAGCTTGTAAGCATCTCCTTTGGTTGCTTTATTCATTTCTTTATAATTAATGACAAGTCTTCTTTTTCCTCGCTTAAGCTCATTATGGTTTTCAACATAAAAAGCTGGGGCACTATGTGGGCTTCTAGAGTGTCGGAGAATTCCTAACTCTATCTGTTTAGTAGTTTCTTCTTGAAATTCATCTACATCTCTTTGTGTATAAGGGATTCTATTGGCTACATTGACTTCTTTAGTTGGGTCGATGAGATCTATATGAACAATTATATTATTTGTGTTCTTTTTAGGGTCTAAAGGGTTTTGACTACATACTTGTTCCAAAAGATTCTGAATTTCTTGATCTAATGCTATGAAAACTTGATTTCTAATTAAACTGTATATCACCCCCCCTAAAAGAGAAAAGGTGTTATATATCTTAGTGGTTATTATACTGGATGGTTGGTCTTTTAACTGTGGTGCAGTTAAACTAATTGTTTCTAATGTCTGAACAAAAGGATTATATAACTTTAAAAAGTTATTTCCTATGATAAGAGGTAAACCTGCATCTTGTTGATAGACACTAGGTAATGGAAATCGCTTTCCTTCTATTAATAGGACTAAATTAACAGCTTTATACCAAATACGAAGTATCTTATTATTAGCAATACGTACCTGAATTGGCTTTGACAATCTTATCCAGTATTTTTCTGGTAAGATTTTTGGCTGTGCTAAACAGATTGTAGCACCTGTGTCTATGTATGCATATAAAACCTTATTAAATAGTTTTACCTTAATAAAACTACTATTCTTCGAACTCATCTGAACTGAGTTCACTTTCTGTCGTACTTGCAAAACTATAAACGTCAAAGTCTAAAGACTCATCTGTTTGATAGTCTTCTTCTATTGGCTCATATCCTGCTTCATAAAGCATGTTAATAACATGTATTTTATCTTTATTTTGCTTTCTGTTTGGACATTCATTTGCATAATGACCAATTTCTTGGCATATCCAACATCTACATGTCTTTTTTCCTCTAGGACAGTACTTCTGTTTAGAAGTTTTCTGATATCCTTTCTTTCTAAATTTTGTTCTAAATTGTGGCTTCCATTTTCTGTATGGGTACTTTCTAGCTCTAAACCTTCTTTTAGGCTTGTGTCTATATTTCTTTTGATATGGTCGTCGGGTTGTGCAACCATATTCTTGTGGTACATTATCTAATTTTTTGCAACATCGAGGGTCTACATTTTTAATGTAGTTTTTCTCGATCTTTCTGAGACAGAGTTCCTGTCTGTACTCTATGGCAAATCTTTTTATTAATCCAAGAGTTACAGTTCTCCTGATTCTTGATGGATCATTTATCTGATTCTGTATATATGTTACCATAGGTGCTGGTATCTTACTTAATACTATGTCTATGAGACCTGTTCTATCAGAGACTTTATAGTAGTAAGCTTCTACTTGACAAAAGAAATTCTCTATGTAACAAGGATCACATAGTTTCATATTACTAAGGATTCTTATTACATCTGGTTTATCTTCTTTACGGGCTTCATCTGGTCCATAACCAAAGAATTCCGCAAAGATTGCTTGTGCATAATCGTTTAAAGCTGCTAGTTTGCTTACTGAACTTGTTTCATTTTCATTATACATGGGTGATATTGCTACTGGGGTATTGACTATCCAATCTGCAATTACTCCAGTTGTCTGGTATTGTAAATAGATAACAAAATCTTGTAATGTCAGATTCTTGATTAATTCATCATTACCTTGAACTTTTAGTTTTAACTTGTTAATCCAAGTCAGTACTAATTCTTCACTATTTTCCGCACAGTCTATATTGAGGATTCCGTCTTCGATTCCTCGTTCTTTTTGTTGAAACCTAAATGGAATATTCTTATCAGCCTTAGTTTTATATCTTTCTTTATAACTATAATCCCTAAAGGATTTGTCTAATCTTTGTGTCAGAGGTTCTTGATTAGAGGTTTCTCCATCTTCTTGTTTTGGTCGCTTAAATGGAGTCATCTGACCACTTCCTTCCATATTAAAGGTTGGATTTTCTTCATCACTATCTTCTCCAAGGATTATTCCTTCGGCATCTTCGTCGTCTAACCTAGCCATTTTTACTTCTCCTATATTCATTCTGTCAAGGAGCTGTGTTAACTTTTCTATATTGTCCATTATTTTCTAAATGGTGGTTCTAGTGGTGTTTTAAGTGTTGGAGCTGATTTTCTAAAGAAACTTATTAACTCTTCTTTTGTAAGACACTTGGTTTTGTTTTGTTCTTCGATTAATCCTTGAAGGATACTAATAGCTTCCTGTGATGTCAAACACTTATTTTCTAAGGTTACTGGTTCGGATGAACTAGCTTCCTCTCTTCCTTGTTTCTTAAGATAATCTATTACCTTTTGGTACTTGTAAGGCTTAGATGGTTTATTATTAATTGCTAAATCTATTTGGGTTAACTTTTTGTGGGTTTCTGCAGTACTTTGTCTAAGTAAGTCTATAATTGTCTGTAACTGATCTGCTACTCTCGGTGGATCACTCATTCTATCTAAAAGCTTTTCTAAGTTATTGTTTGTCTTTCTAATTTCATCCTTTATGGCTTCTAATTCTGACCTTAAAGATCCTATTTCTAAATTAATTCCTTCTAAAGGTTCATCATTACTTATTGGCTGAGTCTGTAGATTTTGAACTTCTTGCTTAATTCTTTTTAGCATTTCCTTGATAGGATTACTAACTTCGTTAAACAGAACATTAACAATATATGTTAAAATTTCTGTCTGATTATTTTGGATTTTTAAAATAGTAGCAACATTTCCTGATAAGCTCTTACTAACAGTTTCATCTGATAAGCTATTAATAACATAATCAGATTTTACTTCGTTTCTTGGAATAGTGTAGACTTTTCCATTAATTGGTAGACCTGGTTGGTCACTATATATCGGTTGACTAGATATCACTATGTTAAGTAGATTTTCTTCCCTAAAAGGGTTTTTTAGAACATAAAGTTCCCTTATTTCTTTTTCTTCAGAGATATCCTTTGTTGACATATTGCACAGAGATAAATTAGAATAATTATCCTGCGAAAATATCTTTTTGTATTACTCTTCTTTTTTTACCTTAGTGACAAGCTTATTATCAAGAAGTAAATCAGAAAGATAATTTCCTTCTTCTTCTCTGTTTTCTACTTCAAAAATTTCTTCAGACATGCCTTATAATGGATTGGATATCCTTATAATACATATCAAATCTAGGTATCTTGGTTCCGTTTAGAATTAATTCCTTTTTAGTAATTTCATAATCGAAATTTTCTAAAAAATCAATTCCGAGTAAAACCTCTTTAGCTTCTTGGTGTTTCCTATTATCAATAGGGATTTCTACTTTAATTAATAACTCTTTACAGAAAACAATTTCTGCACTGGTTAACTTACTATTTGACACTTCTTCTTTGTTATAATTAATATATGTAATAGGGTTTTCTCCCTCATATATTTCTGTAGCAAGATCTCTGGATATATGTGAGCAACATGCTCCTGTATCTATTAAAATAACACATAATTTCTTATTAACATATGCAATAACATGATACTGGCTATAATTCTGTTTATCAAGATTTATCTGGTATGTCTTCATGAGTTTTAATTAATAATAAATTCAAATATTTCTGAGATAGGGTTGTATAGCTTTCGAATATACCTGCGATATTACTTTAGATTTCCTGCTTCCACCGAAACGCCAAGAACTCCTGCACTCCGAACGGCCACCTGCCTTTAATGGTGCGAGCTCACAACTGCGCTATTCATCGGATTTCCTGAAGCTTGAGATCTAAATAATAAAGAGTATATCCTACTTGCTATGTAACCCTTCTGGGTTCTTAGTGACTCATGATGTAAGAAAACATCTTTTATTTCTGAGAAGAACTTATTTTACATGACTCGATGATTGATCCGATTCCGATCTACTTGATCTCCTCGATCCACTCGATCGATGATCCCCTTATGAAGAGAGGAACATCCTTTTATAGGCGAAGGGTATGCACATATCGCATCCTCTTGCCGATAAGATTTCAAAATACAAAACACGCGACAATAATTGAAACTAAAAGTAAAGGTTTATAGTAACCGACAGGTCACATCAACCTTACATTATTTTTCTTTTTATCTCTTCTGACGTAAGGGCTTACATCAGTCTTCCTCCTTTACGATTTCAAGTTCTGCCGACACTTTTTCACACTCTTTGCAGATATGGTCTTCTGTAAATTCTTTTTGCAAAGTGAGGCATATCTCTTTTTTCATTTCTTCTGAATAACTGAACTCATTTTTTAGTACTCGGAGAAGGAAACACAACAGAAAATTCCAATAAACAATACGTAATCCCCGGAATACAAAGTTCTATTACTAAGAGGAAAAACCTAAAGAATGCCGCCATAAACACTTGAAGTGATCCACAAGGGAATGAAGGGAGAAAGGATCAGGAAAAATTTACAAGAAATTTAGAGAACAAGGGCTGCCATAAACAGAGCAAAACGCACCGAACAATCAAAGAAGGGAGAAAAAGAAGCAAACCCAGAAAGAATGCAGCCAGAAAGAAGAGTAAAAGAGAAGAAACTTTGAACCTTTCAATTTGTCTTAACCTTTACAAATCCCACTGCGATTGGAATTGATGGGGGTTTGAGAATAAAAGTCGAGTTTATAGAACTGGTTTCGGTTGGCATTCGGATCAGCCCCCAGAAATTATGAAAGAGACGGGCCCTCTTGACCTGACCTTGAGGAAAATCAGCTGAAATTTCCCGATGATAAACAACGGGCTAAAATTCTTCCCCCTAATATCTTCTATGAAATATCTTTTAACTTTGTGAGTGGGTTTCCATTAAATTAATGATAAAAGAGAAACAAAAATTTCTTAGAAAGAGAACTACATTTTTTTTTTCTAGTTCCCACTTATGAGTTTTTCTACATGGAAAATTATGAATTTGACAGGTTATACAAGGTGAGGATGACTACGCAATTAAGCTTATCCACATTCCTTCCTAATTCGAGTAATTGAAGAATAGACCAAAAAGTATATATATATATATTTTTATTAGTAAGTGTTCAGATGATTTTACGTGCATCGATTAATTTTACAGGACAATCCCGTCTGACCCTACAATATTTGAATGTCAAGAAAACTCGTAGGATATTAATTCTTAGGTAAGTGACTACCATGATTGAACCAATGATCTCTTAGCCATTCATAGACCCAAATAACTATTTGTTTTCTCCTCTTTCATTTGTCAAATCAAATAAAAATTCAATTAATATCTCAAAAAATAAATAATTTAATAAATAGTGTTCAAGTCAATCCATCATCCCAAGAGTTCAATCTTTTATTTCCATAATTGTTAAACTAAAAAGATAAAAAATTTAAGATTTGTTTTTGGTTATAGGGTAATTTTGTGTTAAATTATAGGTTTGAATTTCCATTTCATACTGAATGGTTATACTTGATTAAAAAAAAATGGAATAATTATAGCTTTATCTATAATGTGAATACATCTAATCAATGGTCACCTCGATGAAATCGTTGATTTGTAGTTTTGAAATTGGAAGCAAAGACTAGTTGGAAAATGTTCATTATGAAATCAATGAAAACATTCAATTACGTTGTAGATGATATCTTATTTGTGTTTCTCCTAATTATTTTGTTTTAAAATAGTTATTGATTGGTGATATGATCAAAGAATTACATATTTGGTCGTCCATAGAATTTAAGATGATTGATTAAAAAAATAATGACAAGTTGAATAAAGAAATGTATATTTGGAAAAGATCCAATTTCTCAGAAAGAAATTATAAAAAAATTCAATGTTGCATTGTGAATGCAAAACCAAATAACCAATAAGATTCTGTCTACATGCTCATCCGAAGAGGGACAAAAGTGACAACAAAATAATAAATAACAATTATAGAGTATGACTTTTCTTAGCAACGAAAGGGACAGAAAACAAATAATTTAAACCTTACTACTTACAATCATTCGTACGAATATGTGAAGATTATTCATAGGGATCTGTTAAGAACTTAAGATATAATTATATGGTTTCATATTCTGAAACCTATTTCCAATTGTTTTCTAAAAGGGAAATAAAACAAGGTTTTAACATAGGTTATGATGATTGTATATATGTACAATTTTTTAGGTAGCAAAGGAATTCCAACCTCCAATTTTCAAGTAAGAAGTTTCATGTCTTATCTGTTGTACATTGGTATACAACGTCATATCTTTTTTTTTTTTTTTTAAATTAAATGACTATATATGTCTTTAATTTTTTAACTTTAAAAAATCATAAAATATTTTTTAATTTGGAATTATATGTTTACTTAGTTATTATCATTGGGCTACTTAGCATCAACTTGAAGTTGGTGGGGTGGGGCCCTCTACATGTTTGAGTCTCCAAATATAGTAATGGTGTATACAATTATTTATAATTTACAATTAACTACAATAATACTATTCGAAATCTCTATTTGTTTACTATTTCCTACACATCCTCCCTCTCCCTCTTTTTGTTATAGTATTTACAAACTATAATATTATGTACTCCAAACATGGACTATTACAACCCACAAACTATAATAATTAATTCAGTACTCAAACACCCCCTAAATATTTTTCACTTGGTCCCATAACTTCATTACTAAAATATCTTGAAGAAAAAAAAATCAATGGAACTAAAAATTTGGTTTTGTAATATTTACTTTAGATTTAGTTTATAGACTTATTTATATACATATACATATAAAAATAGTTGGAGATGCGGGGTATCGATCCCCGTACCTCTCGCATGCTAAGCGAGCGCTCTACCATCTGAGCTACATCCCCACTTTTGATAATAAACAATTTGTAAACATTCTATCTACTCAGGTAGCTTTGAACTTGATAAATAAAGACATGTTTGGTTGATAATCTAAATCATGTTTTATGTTTTTAAATTCACTTAATTAGTTCAGCAAATATGTGTTTGCCAAATAATTTCAAATTTGTCTTTGAAAACTCTTTTTTAAGATCCAAGATAGTGTAAATTTTAAAACAAACATTTTTATGTTTACTATTTATCCATATTTTGAATTTTAATTTTAGAACGAATAATATTATAAAAAAAAATTATTTGAAATATAGTATTTTATTTATAAACTCAAATCATTTTTTAAAATTAAAATATGTATTTATAATTTTTCTTTTTGAAAAATTGTTTGTAATTTATTATAAATTGTATAATATTACAAAATATTGATTATATAAAAAAACTAAAATATGTTTATAAATTAATTAATAATAGTTTATATCCAACCTAAAATTTAGTGAGTAATTACAATACAACTAGTTTGATGATTTATAAATATAATATCAAACACATTTAAAACAATTACGTAACTTGGAATCCAATTCCTCAATTTTCTCCAAACACATATTTGAAAACATAAAATAAAACTATATCTTATTTCAAAATTTTAATAACAATTTTCCTACCAACCATGCTCTAAGTTTTCAATGTACATTCCGGGTAAGAGTTGAGGTACTAGATTGTGAAAGGAGGTAAGAAGAGATCTCACTTCTGAAAGTTGAATTTGTACGATATTTTAAAAAAGTGGACAATAACTTTTTTTTAGAGGGACCGGATGAGTACTTATTGAAGATCTGACATTCGAAAAATCCAGAGACCTCACAATGTTTATAAGATAGATGGACTACTTCTCATAAATTGATTATGAGACGAAATCTTATGTTATCTAATAATCTAACTTGATTTGATTAATTACAAACAAATGGATCGTGGATTTATTTTCTTTGACAAGGTTTGTCGATGTCAACATGCATTATACAACCATCCTAATTGGTCCAAATCTTACAAATATGTATGATTGAGATCTCAAATATTTGGACAAGTATGAATTTAATAGCAACTTATCTCCCTCAGTTGATAGAATAATACACTCACAACATGGTACTAGAAAGATGCCTAAATTGTCAAATGACTTTAAAAACAAGAAAAGTTGACTCCCTAGATGTTAATGAATATCACATCGAACAAATATCTCTTCCATGCGTACACATGACGTGTTGGTAACAAGATATCAAAAAATAAACAAATAAGTTTGAGAAAATACCTTTTTGCACCACCATAAACTAGTAGATCAATAATAGCAATGCGGTGGATATTTCATAGTTAAATATTTTAGAAAAACACTTAGGTGCATCTCAGAATACACATTTCTTTATACAACCCACCTAAACTCAAGTACACAATCACAAGTTATCATATGACAAACGTCTCTTTTTTAAAAGAAATATTTGTTATATAACTCTTTTTCCTTTGTAATTGATGGAGCTACACTTAAGTATCGCTCAAAATCTTAGTAAAATTGAGTATTTATTAAATGCAATAAAGTGAATTATATACTAACATAACAAACCATATCACATAATAAAATCAATAAGATACCTTACTCACAAACTATTTCAGACAATGTATGTATATATATAATAACACAAAGTCATCTCTACACATTTCTTTCCTCAACTAAATCAGAATTATATGGTTGTTCCTTCAAAGACTGCTCTCCTCCATTAATGGACCTATAAGTATAGCGATTAGCCCAAAACAGATACTGCAAGAAATTAAGCCCACTCAAGACACACATCACCCAATAAAATCTCTCCAAATGATAATGATTCAAGCTTTTCCCATACAGCCATGGCCTAAGACCACAAGCCTTAGTCACAGCATTAACAAGAGTCACCAAAACAGAGCTAAAATAGTAGCCCATGGCTAACGACGCCCAAGACAAAGCTGTGGCTAAAGATCTCATACTCAAAGGGGCTTCTGTGAAGAAAAACTCCATCATTCCAGCCAAGGAGAACAAATCCGCCGACCCTAAAAACAAATACTGCATAGCAACCCAAAGGAAAGTGATGGGCAAAGGTTCAGAAGAATCCAATTTGTGGGTTTTCATTGCTAAGCTCTTTCTCTTGGTTTCAACTAATGCTGCTACTGCCATTGCTACTGTGGACAGAACGAGCCCTGTTCCAATTCTCTGTAAATGGGTTATTCCCATTTCAGATTTGTTGAGTTTTCTTGCAATTGGGAGTATGAGATGGTTGTAAGTTGGGGCGAGGATCATGATGAAGATGACAGGGAAGACAGGGAGAGAAGCAGGGGGGACTTTGAAAGAACCGAGTTTTGTGTTCATGGTGGCGGCTTGTTGGACTGAGAATGTGGAGAGCTGTGCAAGGCAACAGTTGAGCATTATGGTGGAAGTGAAAATTGGGAAGATTTTCAGTACTATTTTGGCTTCTTCTACTTGTTTGACTGTGCAATTTAGTTGTGGATGGTTGGGGTTGTTGATTGTAGCTTTATTCAGAAACTCCATGGCTTGTGTTGGCATTGGAATTGGAATTGGGTTGTTTGCCTTTTCTACACTTTGTCTTTGTTCATCAAGAATAATGTGTGTGGTGGTAGTGTCTGAAGATACTGAACTTGTGGATATATTCATCACTACGTTATTACAAGTTCTTGTTTTTCCACTGTTGAAAGCAGCTGAGGCTAAAACCTGTCAAAAAAGAATGTCCTTTTAGCCGTTTTAGAACCAAAAAAACTTGGGTGCAGGGTAAGAAAAATGAGAGCTAATTATAAAATTAGGCTACGCTCAATTATTGCGTTTAATTACCTAATTACACGTTAAATTCAAAAAGCTTAAGCTAATAGATGAAGTAAATTTCTCTCCGTTCCTTGTGGATTTGATCTATGTAGATTTAGAAGATTCAATAAGTGAAAATCAATATTTGATTAAAGAGGAAATAACATTGCAAGAATGTAGCCTCTTAGACTGCTTGCTCTGATATTATGTTAAATCACGATTGACCCAAAAGCTTAACTAATAGGTGAAAATAAATTTAAGGTATGTTCCGATTGACTTGAGAACAAATGTTTTTAGAAAATGTCACTTTCATTTAAACTCTTTTAGTTAAAAAAGAACCATTTAAAATATGCTATGAAAGTGCTTCAAAAGTTATTTTAAACATTTGTCAAACACTTCAATTTTTTTCAAAATAATTTATTTCAAAATTAAGCACTTAAAAGTTAAACTAAACACACTCTTAACATTATATCATCTAACGTCACGCTTCAAATTGAAAATTTAGCGACTTAGCAGTAACATACTCACATATTAGTTATAAAATTGTAAGTTTCGAAATTTAGTAAATATTCTTTTAATTTTTCAAGGAATTAGACACAAATTTGAAATTTAAATTCTTGTATGGAAAATTATTATAAATTGAAAAAATATCAAAATATTTAAAAATATAGCAAAAATTTTACTTTCTATTTGCGATAAACTGCAATAGACCCGAATAGACATTGGTAAAGTAATAGATGTCTATCTAGGTGATAGAAAGTAAAATTTTGTTATATTTATAATTATCTTCAACCATTTTTCTATTTTTGAAACATCCCTCCTTTTATCTTTGTGTCATTTTATCTTATTTTCTAAGTTTTAAGGGAAAGAAAATTGAAGTTATATTTGAAACTATCGAAAATATTGTTCTTTTTTATTAATTTTTTTATAAAAAATATAGGACGAAAAAAATAGAAAACCCACTTTGAGTGTTTGCATGTGAACTAGCATAAGCTTAGGTGTAATTTGACATCCTCCCAAATATAAGTAAATTTCTAACGTGCGCTCAAGGTAATTGAATATCATATTGACTAGTACATAGTACAATAAAGGAGTTGAAGAATTCAATCCACATAACTCGTCCTCATTTAACACATTTTATGTTGGATGACCTAAATTCACTGTGGCATTGTTACCAATTTGTTAAAAAAAAAAAACATATAAGTATCTTTAGGAGGTAATAACATTTTTTTTTTTTTTAATCTTCAGCCTTTCAAATATCATTTTATATATATATATATATATATATATATATATATATATATATATAAATCGCTTAAAAAAATCTTTAAAATAATTTTTTAAGCACTTGAAAAGTTATTCCAAACATGATATTCTTAATTTTTGGTTCAATATCTATTCTATTTTTTTTTTTTTCAATTTAGTCCCTATTATTTAAAAAATTTCAATTTACTCCCACATGTTTAAAAATACTTATATTACACCCTCACACTTGGTCAATATCAAAAGTAGCCAATAAGTTCAGGTAGCATTTAGTAACAAAAAAAACTGCAAGTTTATCTTCTATATCAACTCAGAGGTTTAGAGATTTAAATTTAAAAAACTATAAACAGGAACTAGGTTCATATGAAGCATGTCCTGAAAGCTCAACAATTAGGTAGAGGAGTTGGTTTGTGAAGGAGATTTTATAATAGTAACCAGAGTTGGAAGTACCTTAAAAATGGTTGTGATTGGGCTTCCGGCTGGCGTTTTAATTCTGTAAGTGGGCGATCCAAGCAGGAAAATAGGAATAGAGATGAGTATTGTAAGAGTGGAGATTCCAAAACCCCATTGCCATCCTTTGTTATCTTCCATCCACACCACCAGAGTTACAGCAATCAAAGCTCCACATGAAAGACAGAAGATGAAGTAGTTGAAGAATGCTGATCTTTTCTTCCTTCCTTCAAAGCTGGTCTCATCAAACTGCTCAGCCCCATGAGGAGGAAGTGCCCCTTTTATCCCTCCAACTCCAAGTGCCACCATGTAAAGCCCTGCAAATAGCATCACTGCTTCCCCACCTCCAACTTTATGGCATGAATTTCCATTCCCCACTGCATTTGAAACGCATCTTGCAGGCTTCAGATTTGGTACATCAGCTTGGAGCGTCAGAATTACCAGTCCCTGCACTCCACAATATGTTTTCTTTACCTTCATAATCCATCAGTTTAAGTTAGGTATTTGGGACACCGGTGGGTTATAGTAGTTCGTGTTTGGGGTAATATAAGTAGAAAATAGTAAACACTATAACAAAGAGAGAATGAGTAAGAAATATTAAAAACTATGATAAAGAGAGATTTGAAATAGTTAATGGTATATTATCCAACTATTATAATTGGAGCTTCAGTATGGAGTGGACTAATAGCCCATTCCACCTCCTCGAAGTTAGGGCCCAAACGCCTTGTTATATTTATAACTCTTCAAACATAATTAGTACATATTATACACATTTCTTTCCCGAAATGGAAACCCCATTAATAGCCCACTCCATACTTAAAGTTAGGCCCCAAACACCTTGTTATAGTTATAACCCTTCAAACATAAATAGTACATATTATACACATTTCTTTCCCAGAATGGAAACCCCATTAAAAATACAAAATACTGTACACTACCAGATGTGTGGCCGAAAGCACATGAAGTATTCACAATCTTTCTATCAAATGTCAACTATTACTGATGGAAAATGTTCCCACTAATAAAATCTAGAAGTTACCATAACTCTCATTTTAATAAGCACGAAAATGTGATATTACAAGAGTTTGAACACAAGATCTCTTGTTTAAATATTCACATATTAAACCATTAATCTGTGATACCCATCGTTAGAGATATAGTAGGATTATTAGTAGAATATTAGTATGATTAGTCGGAGCATATTAGTAAATATCTAGTAGGTTTGTTAAGGCTTTTAGTTATAAATAGAGGAGTAGGGTGGGGAGCAAGGTGTGAAAAATTTTGTGGGATTTCCTTTAAGGAATTTAAGAGAGACGAACCTTCTTGAAAAGCTATGGTATATTGTAATTTTTTCATTGATATTGCAATATATATTTTTATCCTTAGTATTCTTTGTATTTCTTGAGTCTACTTGTTAGGTGGTATTCTAACAAATTCATCTCAAAAACTTTAAGTTGATACGTTAGGGTGAATTTGACCTTTTATTCATATTCTTACAACGTCGTCTCATTATCATGAAAGACCATATATTGAACATAAGGAAACAACCCACGTGGAAACCATATTGTTTATAAGGAAAGCAACTTTGTTGGAAACTAACTCACCAAGGATTCTATTGCAGCACTTATCAAGAAGATAGAGTAAGTGGTGAAGAAAGCATCTGCTAGAAAGCCGCCAAGGAGCGCAAGAAGGAAAGCTGTGCCCATAAAATTGGTGACGATGTTGGCAGACTCGGATGGAGAATAATGCATGAACTTGGACAGATACAGAACAAGATTGCTTGCATTGGCCAGGAATGCTAGATTCTCCAATACTTCTACAACTGATGTTGTGCAGTTCATAACATCAGATCATCCGCCATTAATAAGGAGAACAAAAAAGAATGTTATTTTTAACCACGTTTATGAGAAGCACAGAAGTACTTTAGATCTTCATAAGAACCAAAATAATCTTCTGTTCTTAATTCTTATATATACTGACCCAATACAAAGGAGGCAGCGAGCATGCCTCCATGGCGTCCTCTTACAGCAGGTCTCTTCCTCCAGTCCACATAGTCTTCCCAAAAGTTCAGCTGTTGAGTTTCTTCCTAAAGAATGAAGGATAAAGGCAGTTAAGTTATAGTTAGAAGACATTAGGAAAAGACACAAACCTAAAGGAATAAGTGAGGAAATTAAACTGTGATATTCCACCACATGGTTTTGAGTTTCTAATGGAGTCACAGTGATGGAAGACATTCTCTTTTCTTCAGTTGGAAGGGTACGGAAATTGGACAACTGGGACTCTCAAATTTTAATGAAGAGTTGATCCAGAATTCTCTATTCGAATTGGTCGTAAAGTAAAATGGGGTGGTTGTATTTATAGAGTCACAAAATGGTGGTTCAGCCAAAAAAGAAAACTCTAGACTCTTTCGAAAATGACAACTCTTTTCTTTTCCCTTGGTCTCACCACAGATCTACTGATCTAGTGGTGCCAATTATCACTCATCTCACACACGCAGAAATACTAATCCCCATTGGATTCTCTCTGAAGTTTGCTGGTTCAACTTTTACCACAGATAATAAATATACATCTACGACTGTCATCAATGCAGTTAAAATTCAAAAGCTATATATCGCAAGGACCCTCAGATATCTCCATACTGATATGATATTGTCCACTTTAGACATTAATGCTAGTGACAATGACCATCTACATATGTTCAAGATAATATGATATCGTCCACCTTGAAAATAAGTCCTCGTGACTTTGCTTTTGGAATCATCCAAAAGTCTCATCCCAGCAAAGATATTGTCACTCGTATACTTATGATCTCTTCTTATTTAACCAATGTGGCAATGACTTCGATCGCATTTGCAACAATAAGTTTGCATGATTTTACTTTTAGTTGCACCTAAAATACCTCATACCAATAGAGATGATTGTCCACACTTATATATATACTCATGATCATCTCCTTATCTAGCCAACGTGTGATTTCTATCAGATTCCCCCACAACATCACCCTCAGAACTGAAAGGGAAGTAACAATTCTGCAGGACAAATTAGGAGACTTACAAACTTCTATTACATACAATAGAAGCAGAGGTAGGATCAATCAACCATATATTATAATTTTATAATGCTTAAAACAAAATATAAGAAAACAACTCGCATGAAGATGAAAAGTACGTGAATGGTATAGAAGGCATTAGAACAAGAATAGTGAATCAAATCAATAGACAAGTTGGAATCGGAATATGATAAGTAAAGGAAGGAATGGAATTGGATAATATCTGGGATGGGATTGAGATGAGAATGAGGGAAGAGTGGGGTTTGATTAAATTAGAGATGCAAATTGAATTGGAGGACCTACCTTTTTCTTTTTTTCTTTTCTTTTTTCAAAGTGTCCGAGTGGGTAGTGGTGAAAGCCAAAAACCCACTGGGGAATTTCATCGAACACCAAAAGGGCAAGGGCCCATAATCTTGCCGTCTTGTATAATGTGTATGGGCATCAATCCTTATCGATGGCTACTTTTCCAAAATGGCTGGGTCGTGTTCATCAGATGGGGGCTGAAATTGTAAGGATCCTCGTTTGCTGGTGATTGCCGGGTGGAGTCGGTCATCTTTCTCAAACGAGTGGACATTGTTGGATTTCATCAACGTGCAATTTAATGTCTTCCCAGTGAACTCCATATTCAGTGGCTAATAAACAAAATCCAGATGGAAATGGACCCTACTCCAAATTTTGGTACCTTCGATTTTGTATGTGGAGATTAAACCAAGCACATAAAAGGGCGGTGGCACTTCCCATTCCCATTCCCATGCAATGCAACTTAGGTTAGTCTTTTCTTAATCCATATGCCTCTAATATTATTGTCATAAAGTAAATATATTAATAGGAGAATCAATCTAAACATTGTTTAGTAGATAAAGTAAGTATATACTTAGATTCACCTAATATATTTGTTTTAACTTAAAAGAAAAAAAGAAAAAAAGTGTCACATGCACTCTACATTTATTATATTGCAAGAGAAAAGAAATGTGTTGTGTTGTGTTTAGAAGGGATAGAAATGTGTGGATGGAAGTCTTTAGAGTTGGCCTAGACCAAGTACATGGTCCTTCCACATTTCAAAATATCTCATAGGTTGGTTTGTTAACTCAAGTTGCAAATCTAGTTGTTTTGAACTTTGAACTAATCCAACGTCCTAGAGATTGTTAGTGGATAGTTTAAATATCGATTTCGTGGTTAGCTTTGTAGAGTTCAATTAGTGAACTTTGTTATGTTATCAATTAAGCTATTATTAGCATGTAGAACTGATATTTATAGATGAAAATATTACTGTGATTTTATTTTTTCTTAAACAGTGAGTATAAGATAAACATGAGATTTCATCTCAAAATTAATTAACTTATATGTCTCATAAAAATTATGAGGTTTTTCCATACTTTGTATGTAATTGCAGGTAATAATTTGCTCAACTTGAAAAATGTGATGTCAGTTTTTTCTTTTTATTAAAAAAGTAATAACTATTTTATGAACTAGACGACAAGAAAAGTTAGGATAAGAGAGTGGTTGTCCAAGTTTGTGTCCTGGTCTTGATTTAAGTAATTTAATCAAAACACTAAAACTTTTTTAAAAATTTAAAAACTTACTTTTTATTGGACCCCAACAAATAAGTCAATTGTAAAATTTTAAAAATTTTAGAGACCAAAATAAAATTTAAATGAAAATGTTTGGTGGTTTTTTTTTTCCTTACATGATATGGATGTTTGTATTTTAGTTATTATTATTATTATTATTATTATTATTATTATTATTATTTTCTATAGGAAAGGAACTGTTGTCTTTTAATAACACAAGAAAATAGATATAGGTGGTAAGTACTATTACAATTGGAGAAGAAGGATTCCTCAATGAAAATAAAGGTGCAATTAATGGTGCAACATTCTAGATATCCCACTTGAATTACATGAGTGGGAAACTTCACAAGATTATCCTAAACATCATTCCTACGAGATAATATTGTCATATTTTATATTATAAAGGTCATTAAAGTTCATTTTCATTCTCATTTGGTCAACTACTATTCATCTAAATGCGTCTTTCAAAAGAAAACGTCAACTACTTATGCATTGTTTTATAAACAAGTGGTGAAATTTTTATACTGTGGTTTCGGTAAGGAATGTGGTAAAGTTTTTATACTGTGGTTTCGGTAAGGAATGTGATCTTTCATGACACATTTGTTATTGTTGCTCAATGGTCCCTTTCTCCCTTTCATTTAATATAACGTCATTTATTCTTAAAAAACACACATTTTAGAAATACATAGCTTGTCACTATAAAGTCGCACTGCTTGGAGGTGATTAATCTTTTGACCGCTAGTCCAACCAATCTACACAAGATTTAGGCAATGTGTCCTATCCCCATGTTCATCATTGGAATAACGTTTTGCCTCATTTGTTGGCTTCCAAAATGTTGGAGTAAATTTCTTCTCTTTCCTCCTCAATGGTTTAAGTCTCTTGTTTCTCTTGATGTAATACTGAGTTGATTGTTTCTAAAGATAACAAGAACCATTTTTCTTATATCACAATCTTAACAAATTTATATTTAAGCTTTGTCTTTTCTCATTATTTGGTCATCGTTCTCAATCTCAAATATATTTCTCTAATTTTTCTTTATAAATCTAATATTTTTCTAAAGGTAAATATTGATGAATTATGATAAATTGCCTCCAACATCGTAGGCTCTTTGCAATTTATAGGAAAATTTTCTTGAAAGAATGAGAAGAGATTTGACACTCCAAACAAGAAAAGAGACCCAAATTCATAGATAAGTGCCATGAATAGACTGAAACTTACATGGAACTCAAGCCCTCCCAACAAGAACGTGGGTTGAGAAACTAATCCACTAGTGAACACATTATGCAGCTGTTTCTTAACATGTTGCACAAACTGAACAAGTTCTCAAAGTTGCTTACATTCACGAATAATCCGAGTGAGACTCGGTGTAATCGCTCGGGTAAGGCGACATCACCTCTTGCTCTAGCTGCTGCAGTACTTGGTTCATTGTAGGTCGCATAGTCGGGTTGCCATCGGTGCACCTCGCCGCTATTTCGAGAATTGCTTCTACAGTTTCGACATCTGCATTCCGGCACCTATTATCAACTATGTTCTCCAATTGGTCTTCTCCCCGCAGTGTGTTCAACTATTTAATAAGTTATTTAGAGATTGAATAAGTTATTTAGAGATTGAACAAACAAATTGCAAAACTTGAATTGTGCAGAGATTGGCTTACCCAACCAACAATATTTACGCCCCGCTTTGAGAAAAATGGATCACTCGGTCTCTTCCCTGTTACAAGCTCCAGCAAGAGAACTCCAAAGCTATAAACATCAGACTTCTCAGTTCCTATCCCACTTTCCAAGTATTCTGTTTAAGAAAGTAGGTCCAAAGAATTCTATTTGAGCTTATATAATTTTCTGAATTGAAGTTGAATCATCATTGTAGCTTATACCAAAGACATTAAAATGGACTTGCACCTGGAGCCAGATAACCAAATGTGCCAGCAACAACAGTTGTGACATGGGAATCCCCATTAACCGAAAGCTTTGCAAGACCAAAGTCAGATACGTGCGGCTCTAAGTTCCCATCAAGAAGAATGTTGCTGGATTTTATGTTGCAGTGAACAATCTTTGGACAGCAATCATGGTGCAAGTACGCCAATCCTCGAGCAGAACCTAGCGCTATGTTTAACCGAGCACTCCAATCCAAAGACTTTTGTGGTCCATATTCTGCAAATAGTGAAAAACATAAGTTTACAAACAGTTGAAAAGAAAAATAAAACTTCCACATTTCTATAGTTTCGTACTCATGATTCTACATCTTCATATCTATATTACTTCACAATATTTTGGATTTTGAACTTCAATAATGGAATAGGAAAATGATACCGTGCAAGAAATCATCCAAACTACCCGCCGCCAGATAGTCATATATGAGAAGCTTTGAAGAAGGAAGCCGGCAATAACCACGCAATTTCACTAAATTTATGTGCTTAATGCTACCCAATATCTCCAATTCTCTTTCAACAACTTGGTCTGGACCGTCTTGAGTCCTATCAATTTTCTTCACAGCAAAAGCTCCAGAATCATTCATGACCATCCGATACACAGTGCCAAAACCTCCTGAGCCAACAACATTTGCTTCATTCAGGGCTTCCAGCTTTTCTATGATCTCACGTGTTGGATACGGTAGATCACCATGAAATGTAATAAGCTTCGCACCTACAATGGGTTGTGAGGCGGCCAATTGCATTATGTATTATTTTGAGAGAAAATGTACAGATTAGATAAAAGCAAAAGAACCAGGATCGAAAAGAATAGCTCACTTGTTTCGCGATTTTTTTGCTTCTTAACTTCCATGTAACTCTTTGCAGTTCTTTCTTTCTTCGACACCAAACGAGTCCACATGAATACGATAAATATGACCAATACAAACCCTGCTGTCGATATTGCACCAATCAACAGTCCTTTCATGTAATGAGAGGACCGTTTGGCAGGAACTGTAAAATAAAATAAAATAAGAAACAAAAAACAAAATTGTTGTTCTGTCACTGATTCATCTAATTGCAATATGATTAAGTGGTAAATAATATCATCGAAGTGTAAAGCTAAATTGCCTGCAGCTTCATCACTTGCAGCATGTGGTAAAATGACAGGAAACCCCAGTGAGGTCCGGCACGGCTTGTTCACTTGTCGGCCACAAAGACCTTGATTGCCAAAGAACCTGGCACGTCAAAGGATCATATCATCTCGAGATACAGAATGCGTTGAAGAACCAAGTGAAAATGAATAGGATACACTGGGGAGGAAAAGATGATAAGAACTTTGAGGTCGAGGCAAACAAGTAAATGGCATGGTTCTCTTCTCTTGAATTTGGTATCAACATGAAACCATCCACTTGGTTGGTACAGTTCAATAACATTCTCTTCTCCTGATTCTCAAATTCTCTTTGGAATGCCATGACCATGCCTATATGGCCACTTTGTCAATCAATTGGATACTTCTAAACCATGCTTGTAAAAATCCTAGAACTAAATCCTACCCAAGAACCTAACACTATGAATCGAAGCCAGTTATTCCGAGTGTTTGGCATAGACAAAGGATTTCAACATGCATGAAAGGACCGGGTCTTGATAGTGTACTTACGAGTTGTTACTAAAGGTGCTTAGAACTCCAATATCTGGGATTTCTCCAAAGAAAAAGTTAGTAGATAAATTCCTGAAAAATGAGTACCAAGTTGGTAAGAAACGCAACAAGGTTAATAGTTTTAGTAATATGAACTGCAGGCATGGAAAGTTGACATAAATGTAGCTATAGTGATTACTACTTACAGATTGCGCAAGTGTGTGAGACGACCAATTGATGATGGTATACTACCCTTAAGGGAATTGCTTGACAAATCACTACAATTAAATACACCAGTGATGAAAACTGAGTAACAGAGGTGAAGTACAAAACAACTATAGATACAAAAACCCAGAAGGCAAACAAACTATTAGTATTCTAATTGCAAGTTTTTCCATATAAGTGTTTCTTATAATTGATTTCATAAAATATTTATTAGCTAAGACATCAAGAAGACCACATAATCATCAAAGAACGAAGAGGGGAAAAAGATCAAGACTCTCACAGTATGGTAAGATATGAAAGGTTTCCAACATTTGATGGAATGCCACCTTGAAGATAATTAGCCCTCAAGTACCTGAATAAAAAAAAATGTATGACTCATGAATATAAATAAAGCATTTGCAAGCACATACACAAAAATGGTGGAGGGAGGGCTGTAAAAATGATAATGGTAACTTACAGGGCTCTAAGTTCAGAACAATTAGCAAGTTCATTGGGAATATATCCATGTAAGCCGTTCTGGTGGAGAGCCCTGATTACACATCAGAAAAAAAACAGGCTTGAGTGAAGTCCTCCATAATATCAGAATAGAGAGGTAAGGTGCTTGTAGAGTGCTTACAGTCTCTGCAATCTACTAAGTTTACCAATGCTGGGAGATATAATCCCTCCTAGTTGCATGAATGGTAGATTACTGCAAAACCCACAAACAAACATACCCAAAGATTTTAAAATGAATGAAAAAAAGATAGGTTAAGAGAGAATGAAGTTAAATGCTCAAAAGATAGTCTAGAAGAGAATGAAGTAACATACATTGAGCTGACACGAGAGTCCTCGGGATGGCAAGAGATACCAGTCCATTTGCAGGGAGATTCATCTGAAGGGTTCCAATTACTGAGGACGTCCTTAGTGTCATTTAAAGTACTTTTGATCTCCAACAATGTTAGACCTGAGACATAAGACAAAGTAAAACATAAACCCTAAAGAAATCTTCAGCAGAAATGGCATAATAAGAGTAGGGTTTACCATCTTCAGTGAGAGAAAAACAGCGGTGGCTCAAAAGGGTAGCTGCTAAAATGAAGGAGAAGACCCAAATGAAAGGACCCATTTTGAAAATTTTCCCACCCACTTTCAAAAATTGAATCCACAGATTACAAATCTCCTGCAGAAGCCAGTCACCGGAGCTCATCCATCTCAGGCGAAAAACCCCATTTGAAAAATGGTTGAGAAGATTGAAAGAAGGAGAGATTTTGTTGTGGAAGAACTAATCAAAGCGAATGGGGAGAGAGGTTTTATGATCTGACATGTACAGAACAGAAAGAAGGAGGACAAGTTTTTGAATGGACATGGGAAATCGTGCGAAAATGCAGTAGCCGTTTGTCCTTAGCTGAAATTCAAAAAAAAAAAAAAAAAAAGTCTTGAGATTCAAAATTCATACATATTTAAATGATGAGATGTCTCTACTGCTCCATAATCTCTGGTCTTAAGAACACAACTTTTTTAGCATTTAATTTACGGCAGCAGCAATGTTCACTTTTGAAGTGGGATTAATTTAAAGCTATAATGGGAAAGGTGGATTTGGGTATGTTTGTTTGAAAGTCATCTAGAAATGCCCATAAAATTGAACAAAAAACTGAAACTCAGCTGGCCAATTTGAACTGTTTTGTTGTTTAACTCAACAGTTTATTCAGCTTCAGCCCAGATGAGAGCTCAGCCCACTCTTCCCTTGAAACCCTAGTTCGTCAAGTCCCTACAGCCCAACTTTCCATATAAACAATAAACAAAGTATAAACTCAAATTTTACTGGAAAAATTACTGTCTCTATATTTTCCATTAGGTTCCTTAGTTTTCGGATGAAAGTTTTAAAATATTACCCACTTAATTCCTAGAGTGGTATAAATTTAAGTTTTATTTCAATTTACCCTATAAATTTTAATATTTACACCCTTAACCTCAATTTTTCACTAAATACTCGTTGTTTGTCTTTAATGTTAATATCTATTAATTAATTGCTTTATAATTAATTAAGTTTTACTTCTTGTTATCACTGTTAAAATTTTACTTCGTAATTATTTTTAATTAATTTATAAATATTAACATAACTAATTAAAAATGAATATTGGATGAAAAATCAAAGTGAAAAGTGAAAATCTTAAAACCTAGAGAACAAATTGAAACAAAACTCAAATCTCAATGGCAAAATTATAACATTTTATAACCTAAAGATTAAATTGAAACCAACTCAAAACTAAAAAAAATTAATTAAGTAAAATTTGGAAATACATGGACCAAATAGAAACAAAACTAAAACTCAAAGAGCAAAAATGTATTTTTCTCAATTTTAAATGAAACTGTTATATTTTACCTCAATTTTCAACTAAAACTATAATAATAATAATATACTTTCCAACAAAAAAAAAAAAAAAAAAAAAAAAAAAATCCGAACTATTCTAGACTCTAATTTTCTCTCCAGAGAATAGAAAATATAAACTCCCAACTTATTTTTGATATGCTCATGTTTGATTAATTAGTATGTAATTTTGAGTCAATGTACCTAACTTAGCCTATAACAATATACTTTCAAGTATATTTTATTAAATTCTCGAACTTTTGGCTATGTCTCTACTTTGTCTATCTCACAAACATCATTAGTGGAATATTGAAATGAAATGTCTAACTAATAAAGTTGTGGTTGATCTAACTTGATTTGCAAAATAATTGGATAAGTCGATAAGTTCAAATCAAAATTGAATTAATATGTTAATAAAAAAACAATAACCAAATAGTGCCTTATCTAAAAATTAAAATTGTTTAATTTTTTGAAAGGTTAGATTAAATATACACAAGGCTCAAACTACCATGGTTTAAATCTTACCAAAAATCTAGTGAGATAAAAGCAAAATCTCATGATTTTTTGTAAGCCAAGTCTATGGAATTTTATATAAGACTGAATAATGTAAACCTAAATTTATTTAACCAAGGTATACTTCGTGAGTTTTTTTTTTTTTTTTTAAATATTTTTTTGAAGTACAATACAGGAAGGAGATTTGAAAGTTAATATTATTCTTCGAGATCTTTAAAAACAATAATAATAAAATAAAAAAAATAAAAAAACGTTTGTACATCATATAATTCATAATTGTTGTAGATTTTAAATTATTTCATTGAGAGCTTTTAGTTTTAACTTTGGACCAAATTAACATTTTCACCGTTATTTCAAAATTTTTTGAAATATTTATTTATTTTTAATTATTAACGTCATTTTGGAATTTTAACTTTATTTTTGCTACTGATTAATTTTGGTTGATATTATATTCATTAATGCAAAATACTTCAAATTAATAAAGAGATTTCTTTTTCTATATTTCTAACTGAAAATGGATTGTCTCTCTATTGAGATCTCAAGTATATATCGAATATACTAATAATATACTAGAAAATGTAAATATACATCTTATATACTATGGTTTATTTTTTTGTGCATTTATAAATATATTTAAAAATATGAATATATATCGCATAGATTGTTCAATATATAAGATAATATATTGTACAAATTATCTTGTTCATGCACTTATCAAATATACCCTCATTTATTACTAGAAAATTCAAATATATATCGAATATATTGTGCTATATATATCAAATATACATTGATTTCTCCTTCAGAATTTTTTGTGGTTCTTGCTTTCACTTATGAACAGAACTTTTTTTTGAATTTTGGAGCTTTCCTTACTTGTGTAAGTTTTGAAAAGAAGATCGTTTTTTGAACTTCATAACCGCGAGAACTTTCAATTACATGTGTCTTTTGGTATTAATATTATTATATATTTTTTATTAAGAAAATGCACGGTTAGGAAGGCTGAAAAAGTAAATTGGGTCAGATTTTTGTGTAAAATAATAGTCCATAAGGTTAATTATGTAAAAGATAGGAAAGTTTATACAATTGTGTAATTTGACCTATTTATTCAGGTTATATGTATAGAAAGCCCTTATTGTTATGGGGATAACCACCGCATGTCCCATCACTCTACGTATGCCCAAAAGGAAAAAGATGCTTTGTAGGTTATGATGGTCGAGTCAAGGACATTATTCCTAATTGAAATGGGCAAAGAAGTCTCGAGCTACTTACAGGTCACCAAACTTATAGTTAGCACCCTCTGTTTACACCATAGAGCCTTGAACACCGATCCCAAAGGAGTGTTAGAAATGATTAGTATAAATAGGGGAACACCTCTGCCTCCAAATGCAAGCAATACTATCGTACTTAGCCCAATAGTACTTCAGTTAAAAATTGACTTACGTATCAGAGTGTGTTGGGCACAATACCACACTAGTGTGAGATTCTGCCTTGTAGGTGAGCTCGACTCGAGGACTACCAGGGTCATCTTGACCATAATCGCAAATCAACATGTATATATTATAAATACGTATTTTTACCATATAAATTTTGATAATTTAAAAAAGTGATTCAATTTACACCTCTAGCTTTTGGAGTCGAATCAACTCAAAATTTAAACTAATAACTATATCAATTAAAAGCTTGTACTTTCACAAATAAACAAATTCAGGTTTTGTTATTTATACTTTTTAAATCATCAATACACAATTCCACGAGTTCTTTACAAGACAAAATTCACGTAATATGTGAATTTAAAAAAAATGTTGAAATAGTAATTTTTAATAATATTTAGATTTTCTTACCACATAATAGGATTTGGAAAGAATTATAATATTTTAGGTGATTTTGAGTTGATTTTAAATAAAACTAAAGTAGTAAGCATGAGCATGACTCAATTGTAAATTTGTACGATCAGTTTTGAGTCCTAAGATACAATCCCTCCATTCCACATCTAGTAAATTGTTGAAAAATAAAAAAAATAAAAAAATAAAAACCAAATAAAAATGGGTATGCATTAACTTATTAAAATGTAGGATTTAAATTGACATCATTATTAATTTAAAATTTTAATTAAGTCAACCTGCAAAGTTAAAAGTAGGGAAAATTACAAAAACTACCCCTGAAGTATGGTGATAATTGCAATTAGACTCTCAAACTTTCAATTGTAAAAATTATGCCCCTAAACTTTTACAAGGGTTAAAATTGGACTCTCGAGCTTAGAATAATTATAGAAATTGAACTCACAAATGATAAAAATTGAACTTTCAAACTTATACAAATGTTAAAATTTATACACTTGTGTAAGTTTGAAGATCCAACTTGACTCAATTTTAACACTTATATTAGTTTGGGGGCTCAACCATTAAAATTGGAAGTTTGAGGATATAATTACAACTGTCACTATACTTTAGGAATGAGTTTTGCAACTGTTAAAAAAAAAAAAAAAAAAAAATCCCTCTCTTTTAAAAAGTTAGGAAACTCACAGTATGTGATAAATAAATGAAACTCATTTAATTTGGAGATAAATTGAAGCTAGATTTGTAGGAACAACTCCATTAGGACGAAATTAACCGATAAATTGAAGCTAGATTTGTAGGAACAACTCCATTAGGACGAAATGATGGTTAATGTTAAGTAAAGAACTAGAAAGCTTTTGTTCATACCCATAAGCTTCATTTATTCTTGTCTTCACTGAGCAAAACAAAAGGTTAATTATTTGAGATGGTTTTGAAGCATTGGATAATTCAACTATCTCACTGCTCAAACTTCAACTTGTTTGACCACTTTGTCTTTGTGTTTTGATTCAATCTCACAACTTTGAGTTTCAAACACGTCTCTATTTGAAGACCTTTCGGCAATAACAACCAAAACTGCCTTCAATATGATTTCTAATCATCAAATCAATCATTGAATTAGCCTTCACGGGCTTCAACAAATAATATATATATATATATAGGCCAAAATAAAGTAGATGTATATTTGGTCCCTCCGTGACTAAATTGACACCTACATGACCAAAAGTGTATTTAGCGAATGAAGACTCATATATGATCCATGTTTTAAAATGCAATTGTTTAGTTTTCAAAATAACTGCATGTAACAATGCTTTGAGAAAAAAAGTCAACTATGACATGAAGTAAAAATAGTGTTAAGTAAATTTTAATTTTATACATGAAAATACATAGAGAGGGGTTTAATAAACTTAATACGAAATTGTTATGGTTTAACACTATAATAAGTAAATCAGACATATTATTTCAATTATATATTAATATTTTATATCAAACTTACGGTAAAATAATTATTTAAAAATTTTATATGCCTTAAATTAAAAAGTGTATTTCCATCTAAATTATTTGATAAAAGTTAAACAACAAAATTATTATTAAAAATTGAAAAGTGAATAGATGTGAGAATAATATATTTGTATAAAACTAGTTAGAGAAGGTACAAGTTTTATAGGAAAGTTAAATAATCTGATTTACCAAACGGCCTAAACGGTTAAGGTTCTCCCATACTCTATTTAGTTTTTATTCCCACAAACTTAATTCCAAATGGGACCAAAAACTCACCCATAATTTTTAAGAAAAATTATTTTAAATGACAAAACTATTAAAAATATTTACAAATAATAACAAAATATAGCAATCTATTTACAATAGATTGCAATAGATCGCAATAGACTACTATTTGTGTCTATCACGATACAGATAGACACAGATAGTAGCCTATTACGGTCTATTGTAGATAGACACTGAAATCTTACTATAGTTGTAAATATTTTGGTTCATTTTTTTATATTCGAAAACAACTCAATTTTTATATAGTTTTATATATATATATATATATATATATATATATATATATATATATATATATATATATATATATATCATTCCATAAGTTTGAGATTTGAATCTAATATACCACTTGGATGATAGACTCATAGTCATAATAAATAAGGAGACAAGATCTCCATTGTATCAATATATGTGGAAAAAAAAAAAAAAAAAAAAAAAAAAAAAAAAAAAAAAGTCCATTTTCAGTTCACGTGTTCATATTGACTAAGCTAAATAAATATCTCATCCAATATAATACCAATCAAATGATAGAGCTAGAAATGTAGTTAGATTTAGATGCTTTTACTTTTGCATGGTAATTGAAAGGAATATTTTGTCACTTTCAATTTGAATTTTATTTTCCAACCTTTGGAAAAACAACTCTCAATTAATAAGAATACTCCAAATAATGTGACTGGTTTAAGTGATGTTTCACATCATTCTATTATATCCTCCTCATAAAAGTTCAATCTCTAAAGAATCCTTCATTATGACTTTTAACATATGAAACTAACTCTAGATTCCATACTAGACCCCACTCTCTAAGCCTGCTACATCTTGGTATACCTTTTTTTTCTTTTTTTTTTTTTTGACTAGAATCAGGGACACAGGTGACTTGAGGGGGGAGAAAAGTTACTAAAGAAAATATACCTCATGAATGATAATCATTGAAGTGTGAATATGAACAAGGCCAATCCATACAACAATAGACAATTTTTTAGATCAATTTATCAATTTCTCTGTTTGGGCCATCAACCAACCTCTTGGAAATATGGCACTTTATGTGCTTCACAAAACTCAGGCAGGCATTTATGAAGTCTCTCAAATTCGAATTCTGCTGTACATATCATTAATCTATAAGCAGTTTCAATGAGCTAATTAAATGCTACATGCAACTGTTTTCAAAAAGAAGAAGAAAAAAACAACAGTGATTTTTGTACTAACCAAAGCTGTCACATTAATTCAGCACTTTTGAAACTTTGAGAAGCGATGGATTGCTGTGTTTTCAGTCCAGGAATAGCATTTCCACAGCCTGCTGTACCTTTCCTCACAGTGAAGGGCTTTGGCATTAACTGGCTTCCCTGCAAAACAGCATTTTCGATAAGGACAATCAACATGCTTTGTCCCATCGCTTGGTACGCTGACATCACAATGCCGAAGTTTGTAAATGTAAACATTATTGTAAAATAAAGATGGGTCAGATTGAGATATGCGTATGTTTATGTTTATGGAGTCACATAAATGAGTTTCAATTACCAAATATAATGTTAGTATTTGGAAAACAAGAGAGCTAATGTTATCTAGAGGAAACTAAATTCCATAAATCCATGCTTTAATGAACTTAAACTAAGTAACAAGTTAGTTACACCCAAAAGAAGAGATGAGAATTATTCTTTTTGAGAATTAATGTGTGAGATTTCACATCCCTCCTTCTGATATCATTTTGAGCTATATTAATTAAACAACTTTGATCATCCTGCACACATTTCACTTTCTCATTACATCTTTGTCCTTATTACTATTCAGGGAAAAAACACATCACAAATCTTTGAAAGCTAACAAAAAGTAGTTATCTCGATCTAACACTTCATATGCTGATACAGCACATCCAAAGTTGACAACCTGTTGAACCAAATAAGCAAATGCAATATTGAAAGCATAAGTAAACTCGGTAGTGGATCAAAGTATAAAAGGGTTTGTTGTAGAAAAGACTAATAAGATCAGAGAGTGGTTCTGAGAGAGAGCCATGGAGAGAAATGATGAAGATGTTCACAATCTTGATGAGCCTAAGGTCAATTATAAAGGAGTCAAGGCCATGCCATTTGTAGTAGGTTCGTAAGAGAAGTCCCTAGGGAGGTCAAACACAAATCAAGCTTCCATTTTTGTTTTGTTTTAATATTTGTAATGTTAATTAATATGTGGGTTTGTTTATTTAGGGAATGAAACTTTTGAGAAGCTAGGGACTACAGGCACTTCTTCAAACCTTTTGGTGTATTTGACAGATGTATTTCACATGAAAAATATCACTGCCACAACTCTTATGAACATTTTCCATGGCAGCACCAACTTTTCCACTTTGTTTGGAGCATTTCTTTGTGACACTTATTTTGGACGTTACAAGACCTTAGGATATGCCTCCATTGCTTCATTAATGGTACGGCTGCTCCTATTTGTTTGAGTTTCTCTTATAAAACACACAAAATGCCAGCTTATTCAGACACCCATGCACATGCACATGCATGCATGAATTAAATTAACGTCGGTTCAAAATGATATTTTAAACGCTTAAAATGTTTTTAAGCACTTAAAAAATCATTCCAAATGAGCCTTTACAACGTTCAAATGTGCGCGCGCACATATATATATACAAATTCACTAATTCGCTAAATTGGTTGTTTTCATGTCACTGATCACTCACACAGGGGATGGTTATACTAACACTGACAGCGTCAATTGCGAAGTTGCACCCACCAGATTGTGGAAAGGGCAGTGCAGGCGGGCCTTGCCTAGAGGCAACGCCATGGCAGATTGCATTTCTGTTATTTGGGTTAGGACTGCTTGTAATCGGAGCTGGTGGAATCAGACCCTGCAACTTGGCTTTTGGAGCAGATCAATTCAATCCCAACACAGCCTCAGGGAAGTTAGGAATAAACAGCTTCTTCAATTGGTACTACTTCACCTTCACATTTGCCATGATGGTATCTTTAACCATCATTGTATATGTCCAAACTGAAGTGAGCTGGGCTTGGGGATTAGCCATTCCTGCTTTCCTTATGTTCCTATCCTGTGCACTTTTCTTCATGGGTTCCTGGATTTACGTCAAATTAGAACCTGATGGGAGTCCTTTCACCAGTGTAATGCGAGTTCTAATGGCTGCTCTCAAGAAAAGGCAATTGCCATTGCCAGACCAGCAATGGCCATCTCTTTTTAACCACATTCCCGCAAACTCCATCAATTCCAAGCTTCCTTACACAGATCAATTCAGGTAGACTTCCATTTTCAAAGCTTTTAAGTCTTTAACAAAACCTTACCCTATATTGCTTGCAGCTTCTTAGACAAGGCAGCAATCATAACCCCAGAAGACAAATTCAAGTCAGACGGATCAGCAGCCGATCCATGGACACTCTGCAGCACACAACAAGTAGAAGAAGTAAAATGCTTAGTGAGAGTAATACCAATATGGGGTGCAGCCATACTATACCATGTCGCTACAACACAACAACAAACGTACGTTGTATTTCAAGCACTCCAATCCGATAGACGCTTATTCTTCGGGAACACCCATTATTTCAAAATCCCAGCCGCTTCCTACACAATCTTCACCATGATTGGCCTCACTATCTGGATCCCTTTCTACGACCGAATCTTAGTCCCTTCGCTCCGCCGAATCACCGCCAGAGAAGGCGGCATTACGCTCCTACAAAAAATGGGCCTCGGAATGGGAATCGCCATTGTAACAATGTTTATCTCAGCATTAGTGGAACAAAAGAGGAGGAATTTAGGCCTTACACAGCCGTTGTGCGAAGAAACGGGGAGAAGGGGTGCAGTTTCTTCCATGTCGGCGCTCTGGTTGGTCCCTCAATTGACGCTGATTGGGTTGTCGGAGGCGTTCACCGTCATTGCCCAAGTTGAATTCTACTACAAGGAGTTCCCGGAGAATATGAGAAGCATTGGGGGGTCGTTGTCTTTTGTGGGTCTTGCGGTGTCGAATTATTTAAGTGGGTTTATGATAACGGTGGTGCACCGCCTCACCACCGGAAACTGGTTGCCGGAAGATCTGAACGAGGGTCGGTTAGATTACTTTTATTTCTTGGTATCGGGATTGGAAGCTGTGAATTTGGGGTACTTCGTGCTGTGTTCAAAGTGGTATAAGTATAAAGGGAGTGGAAGCCATGGCGTTGATGAGATGGACTTCGGGAAGACGGAATTTGAGAAAACTGTGGTTTATTGATTGATTATGTAATGTGTCATCGTTTGCAATTTTTTTCTTTTTAATGGTTATGAATGAATGTGTAATGTAATGTAACGTCAACTAGGGTTTCGACCCTAACATCTCAACTTCTTATAATTGATCTACATAAATCAATCTATAAGCTCTTAGATCATTAGAAGTGTCGATAATGTCAACATTCATGTTATTGCCAATAATATATATTTTTACCTTCAACCAAAATATTAGAAGTTTAGATGTCTTAACCAAGCATAGTGTTAAACTCACAATAATAATAATAATAATAATAATAATAATGTTTCTTAGTAGTTAGTACATAGAATATCTTTCGTCATTATAAGAGTTTAAACTTATCTTAAATGTTCATTAATAAGTAGTTTGTCACTATTGTATTTTTTTTACTCTTCACAAATAATGAGGTCGTCCAATACACTTAATTGAAGGATAAATACAATATGACTAAATTTTTTTAATGAATACAAAGTGAATTGAAACTAATACTAAAACATGGAAATTAAAAATAAAATAAAAAATTAATACAATTCAAACATAAATTGTGAGTGTAAATAATTATAAATAAAAATTTAAAAAAAAAAAAAAAAAAAAAAATAAAAAAAAAAATGGGGGGGAAAAAAAATAAAAAAAAAAAATAAAAAAAAAAATGGGGGGGAAAAAAAATAAAAAAAAAAAATAAAAAAAAAAATGGGGGGGAAAAAAAATAAAAAAAAAAAATAAAAAAAAAAATGGGGGGGAAAAAAAATAAAAAAAAAAAATAAAAAAAAAAATGGGGGGGAAAAAAAATAAAAAAAAAAAATAAAAAAAAAAATGGGGGGGAAAAAAAATAAAAAAAAAAAATAAAAAAAAAAATGGGGGGGAAAAAAAATAAAAAAAAAAAATAAAAAAAAAAAAAAAAAAAAAAATCTAGAAGTGAGGTTAATCATGCAGTGAGAATTGGGATGAAGAAAATTCTAAATAATTTTTTTTATTAACGTTTGACAAGTCATTAATTTATTATTTTATCTCATGGTCTAATATCCTTAAATACTTCTTTTTTGACAAACGGTAAATTGATGAACAGTATAAATTTTTTCTATGTTAGTCTCATAAACTTTTCAATGGAATGAGATATATACCTTCTTACATCGAGGACTCACACTTTTTGCTTTGAATAAATTTAGAATACAAATAAAAGAATCTGCAAAAGTAGTAACATCTATAACCAAGGATAGATTGAAAGTGAAACAAATTTGGTAATTGAATTAGGTGAAGGGAAAGCAAAAGGCAAATATCTCAAAACTAAGAAAGCAATCATTTATAGAAACTCCAACCTTTCTCTAAATCTCAACCAAATATAGTTTCATTAAAAATATATAAATAAAAATTCAAAAATATAGCAAAAAAATAATAATAATAATAATAATAAAAATATTTATAAATATAGTAAAATTTCATTGTCTATTTGCGATCGGCCACAACATCTGACTGTGTATTTTACTATCAATTGTAAATATTTTCAACAGTTTTACCATTTAAGATAATTTTCCAACAAAAAAAAAAAAAAAAAAATCTCAAGCAAATATACAATCTACTATTAGTCATTCATGAGTCAAGCATATTCTAAATTCTAAAAAGTAAACATTTACTTAAATATAGCACAATTTAGTTGAAAGTATTGGCTTAGTAATTTCTACTAATAACATCAAGATGTCATAATCTCAACTCTTTCTTGATACAGAGTAAAAACAATCCATTAATTTTAAGCCATTCGATCTCAACTATCAAACTTTCAAGTAAATGTAAAAAACAACAAGATTGTGTTTTTACTTTCAAATTTATTAGTCCATTTTTTTTTGTGTTCTATCAACTTATCCTTATCAAACACTATTCTTCTTTCAATTTAATTTCAAAACATTAATCTCATTGAATTGAACACAAATGGTTTTTTTTATTATTAAAGAAAGAAAATTCCTCAAAATTTTCGCATGTTTTACATTTATATGCAACAAATGTGTCTAAATTGTCTAGTATTTCTCCCTTAGTCACTATCAAAAATTTTGATGGATCAACTTGTCGGTATGTGAGGACTAATAGGTGAGAGGTCATTGTCGACATTTTGCTTTTTTCTACTCTTAGATTGATGCATTCTTTCAATATATGCAATATGCATCATCAATTATTGATCATATTCTTAGAAATTATGTGTACATAAATGAACGTGACACTTTTCGTGCAATATGATTTATTCAATTTTTCTATATATAAGTTCAAGATTAGATTCATTAGTTAAATAATAGGTTTGGTTTCTAAATTTTATTATTTTGGTTAATTTGATAGCTATACTCTAGGAAGTTTAATTTTCAATAAACAAATGTGCAACAAATTTATAAATATACACTTTTATATCTTATAGATTTCTAGATTTTCAATTTTATATCTAATAAATTTTTGTCATACGATTCTTTATAAAAATCCGAGAATTTATTGAACACAAAATAGAAAGAATAAAATTACTCTTGTATGATCTTGAAATCTACAACAAAATTTATTTATTATTTAAACTTCAAAAGAAACAATGTAAATCACAATTTTAGTCTATGAACTTTTAGAAAAATGTCTAATACATCTTCAAGATTCTAATTTGTGTCTAGTATTTTCTAACCATAACTCATTTAATTTTTTTAAACATTAATCAATCTGTTATATATTATATTTGAATGTTATTGACTAAGAAATCCTTAACTTCCACTACATTCCTAAACTATAACACTAAAATTTATACTTTAACCATCGTTTTCTTTAGGACTTTTTTTTTTCCTTAAAACTTTCTTTATGATATTTTTCTATACCCCGTTTATTAGGTAATTAACTTTTCACTGCCTTTATACATACATTTATTAGTTCAATTCCTAGATACTCAAACAACTAATGTTATTCAAGTCAACAATTTTAGTATTCGATAAATTTCTAAACTTTAAATTGTATTAATTATTTACTAAAATTTTGCATTAAATATTTAGTCAAAAAATAACGAGTAACAAAAGATTTAAGAATTATATATATATCCTACCAAAAAATAAAGTTAGAGTAGGAAAAATTTGAACCTAAAAAAAAAAAAAACAAACAAACAAACAAGTGCACCAATAAATTATAGTCATTGGATTAAATTTGCAATAAAGGAGGGAGTTAAAAATAAAATTAAAAGTGTAAAAGTTTTAAATTACATTTGTTACTTAGTTACTTTGTTGATTAATATCTCAAAAAGAAATTTCTTTTCTACAAAGGTATTAGATTAAATACTTGCAAACTTCAGACTTCGAGATTGATAGTATAAGAATTATGTCATCTGGCTTGAATTAGATGGGTATTAGCAACCATACAATTGTATACCACCAGAGAATGTGAATAAAGTTTAAATTTACAATTGGGTTGTCAATTTGGTTTTTATTCTAATTAATTTAAAATACATATATGTGTGATTCATATGGGTTGTGTCAACCAAAAAAATCAACTTAAGACCCAACTCGACAAAATAGAAAAAATTTGACCCATTTAACACAAACCAGCCCTTATAATTTGAGGCATTTGAACATATTATTTACAGTGTCGTGACGAAATTGTGTGCAAATGATGGAACTCGTTGTGAGGTCGGCAGTGGCGTGGTCCATGAATGTTGTTTTAGGCCTCAATGCAGACAAGCAATGTGAACTTTCATCTCCTAAACGACACCATCATATTGCAGTAAAACTAAAGAGACCCCAATTTTGTATTCTAATGAACATTTTTCTAACTTAAACTTCATCCACAAAAATGGGATAAATACACCAAACTTGGGCACTTGTTACACACACACACATACACAGAAAGAAAACTCAAAGACATGGAGAAGAAAAATGAGGAATCAGCTCCAAGAAATGATGATGGGGAGACTCAGATACATTACAAAGGCTGGAAAGCCATGCCTTTTGTCATAGGTGAAGTTTCATTTCTGTTCTGTTTTTTGTTCTGTTTCATGTCTTTTGTTGTTGTTTATGTTGTTTTTCATTCAGGGAATGAGACTTTTGAGAAGCTGGGAGCTATTGGAACATTAGCCAATCTCTTGATTTATCTGACTACAGTCTTCAATATGAAGAGCATAACAGCTGCAACTCTACTCAATATCTTCAATGGCAGCACTAATTTAGTCACTTTGGTTGGAGCTTTTCTTTGTGACACTTACTTTGGTCGCTACAAAATCTTGGGATTTTCTATTGTTGCCTCTTTCTTGGTACTTTTTTTCACATATGTTGTTACAGATTTGAACTTTTCACTTTTCCCATTTCCCATCTCCATAAATTTTTTTGATTAATGTTTGTTTTCCATTCAAGGGGTTGCTTGTAATTCATCTCACAGCAGCAGTCAAGAACTTGCATCCACCACACTGTACAGAAGATTTGTGTAAAGGGCCAACGCCAGGGCAGATGACTTTTCTGATGGTTGGATTTGGCCTTATGATAATTGGAGCTGGTGGCATTCGACCATGTAATTTGGCTTTTGGAGCTGATCAGTTCAATCCAAATACAGAAGCTGGGAAGAAAGGAATCAACAGTTTCTTCAATTGGTATGTTTTCACCTACACTTTTGCAATGATGGTGTCATTGACAGTCATTGTGTATGTGCAAACCAACGTCAGCTGGGCTCTGGGATTAGGAATTCCAGCATTTCTTATGCTGATTGCTTGTATACTCTTCTTTGTGGGTTCCAAAATCTATGTGAAAGTGAAAGCCACTGGCAGTCCAATGACCAGCGTTGCACAAGTTCTAGTGGTTGCTATTAAGAAAAGAAAACTCAAGCAACCAGATCAACCATGGCTTTCTCTCTTTGACTACACACCTCCTGGCTCCATTAACTCCAAACTTTCCTATTCAGATCAGTTCAGGTATAAAACCCTCCAACCCTTTTTTTTCTTGCCCCATAATTCCATAATCATACAATATTATCCACTTCTAACATAAGTAATGGGAAGTTCATTGTTATTTGCTAACAATAACGTAGAGTCTGTACGGAATAGCTACACTTAAAAAGTTATTCAAACGACTTTTATATTTTATTGTTGGAATGTCTTGAATCTGTTATCTAGCACTTCGAATGACCAAGCACGAGGTCTCACTGCCTGGTTAGCGAGTTGAGGTCTAGGGACGAGTGCTTTGGTGGGGGGTTCAGGGTAGCGCCTCCTAAACCTAAATTGTATTTGTAATTACGTTATTTGCAATTTTGGCCTTGGGGTTTAAAGGAGGGCACTATATGTAAACTCTCTAGCTCTATCAGTGCTTTTGTAATCTGTAATATAATATTTCTCTAAAAAAATAAACTACTCTCTCCCTTTGCCCAGACGTAGCTAACACACTGTTAATGAACCACGCAAATCTCTATATTGATTTCAAATACTTATTATACCCCTTCACATGAAATAATTGAGCAACACAAATCCAATTTTGGTGAACAGATTTCTGGACAAAGCAGCAATCGTAACAGCAGAAGACCAAATAAAGGAGGATGGATCAGCAGCAGATCCATGGAGACTTTGCAGTATGCAACAAGTGGAAGAAGTGAAATGTTTGGTGAGAGTGCTACCAATATGGGTAGCAGGAGTTCTATACTTTTTTGCTCAATCCCAACAACAAACTTATGCAGTATTTCAAGCCCTTCAATCAAACAGGCGGCTAGGAAACTTCACAATCCCAGCTGCATCCTACACAGTCTTTGCAATGCTAAGTCTCAGCATTTGGCTCCCCATTTACGACCGAATTATAGTCCCTTTCCTTCAAAAAGTTACCAAAAAAGAAGGTGGAATCACCATTCTCCAAAGGCAAGGGATTGGGATATTTTTGTCCACAATCACAATGTTTTTATCTGCAATAGTTGAAGATAGAAGAAGAGTCATTGCTCTTACAAAGCCAACACTGGGAATTGAGTCACGAAAAGGGGCGATTTCATCGATGTCGGCCTCATGGCTGATTCCTCAGCTGACATTATATGGGTTGGCTGATGGGTTTGGATCAGTGAGCCAATTGGAGTTCTACTACAAGCAATTCCCAGAGAATATGAGGAGCATTGGAGGGTCAATGTTCTTTTGTGCCATTGCAGGTGGGAGCTACTTGAATGGACTGTTGATAACAGTGGTTCATAGAATGAGCAAAGGATCTAAGTCAGGAGATTGGTTGCCTGAGGACCTCAACAAGGGGAGATTGGATTACTTTTATTACTTCCTTACTGGTATTGAGTTACTCAATTTGTGCTACTTTCTAGTTTGTGCAAAGTGGTATAAGTACAGAGGGGCATCTCAAAATCCCTCTGAAATTCACTTGATCTCAAAACAAGAAGAGAAAAATAGTGTCTGATATATATATCAGCAGGGTTTAAATAATGAGCTAATTAACCCTGTTTTCAGATGGAGTAGATTTTGAACTTGGGGTCTTTAAAGCAAAGAAATTCTATGTATGGAACTTACAATGCATAAATTATTAAGAGTGGCATGGCAGGGTAGGGTAGATTTCAGAACCAGGTTCTGTGATTGTGGAGGGCATTTCTTCTTTGAATTTGATCCACACAAAGAGCAAGAAGAAATGAAAATGAAGAGAGGAAAATTATGAGTTTTGTGTTTGGTTTAAGGTTGCCTTTGAAACTTTGAGACCACAAACTTTGATGGGAGAATCTATCAGAATATTACTATAAATAAGGATGTGGATGGATAGAGTGAGACTTTCAAAACTTTACAAGTATTCTATATAGCACTGGCCTACACATTCATCATTTATTTACAATATGTATCACTGCATTCTAGTTATTGTCCAGACATAAATTTTCACGATTTTATTTTTTCGTGTCACCTAAAAGGTCTTATACTAATGGAAAAGTTGTCCTCTTACTTATATATATATGATTTTTCTCTCATCCAGCCCATGTGAGACTTTGATCGCATTTCCAATCATTATTATTCTATTACTCATTATCAAGTCGCTCAGTAGTTTATATATACCTCAACTAACGCTATGTGGCTCCGGTACAAGCCCATATTCAATGTTTTAATAAAACACATATTCAAAGTCATGTCATTCATTTATTAAAAAGTTGGTAAGAAAAAGAAAAAACTTGAAAATTCAAAAAAAGAGAAGAGCCTGTTGTTAGAGACAACAAACCCTCCAACATATCTCTATAATTGTATGACATTGTCCACTTTGAACATAAGCTATCGTGATTTAATTTTTTTGTTCCACCCAAAAGATCTTATACTAAAGGAGATGTTGTACCCTAACTTGTATGTATATGATTTTTCTCTTATCCGGCCCATAAGAGACTTCGATCATATTTTTAACGATTGCTATTTTGTTACTCAATATCAACCACTCAAAGTCTATATGTACCTCAACTAACACTATATGTCTCTAGTACATGCTCATATCTAATGTTTTAATAACGCATATATTTAAAGTCATGTTATTTATTTATTAAAAAGTTAGTAAGAAAAGAAAAGAAATCCAAAAAATGAGAAGGGTATATTGTTAGGACTACAAACTCTCTCACATATCTCCACAATGGTATGATTGTTATTAGCTCGCTATTGCTTTGCTATTGGTTTCACCCAAAATATCTCATATCATTGAAAATAGTAGTCCTCTCTTATAAAACATGGATCTTCCCCTTATCTAACCAATGTGGAACTTTGATCGTACTCCAACTGAGGTAAAATTTAATGAACTAGAAAGAACGTACATTTATTATTGGAACGAAGTGTTTACAACTAAGATGGGTGCACATCTCGATCAGTGTCAACCAATGAAGGTTCAAACGTCGCATGCAATTAGAACCAAATTGGGATGAGAATAGCTGAAAATAGAAGAGTTTTAAGACGTTAAGAATTCAACATGTTCTAATTTGATGGCTTAATGTATTGTTGTCTTTTTCGATATTTGATAGCCCTTTTGTTGTAAAGTAATTAAGGTGGGTTCTATGCTGGATATTCTATGGCTATGTTTTTAATTTATGGGCCCAATATAATCTAAGTCAGATTATTGTGTGTTTCTCTATCTTTCTTTATAGATATAGAAATGGTGTCATTATCAACATGATCAAGCCAAGCGAGCATACATGTTTTACATCTTAACAAATTAATTTACGCCCTGTTAAATTGGTTGATGAAACAGATTTATGACTTCAAAAAATTAGGTGATTTCTCTTTAAGAAAACTATGGTTAGAGGCTTACTTTTAATAAGCATTAATATAACAAAGAGATGCAAGACTGACAAAAGCTCTAGGAGAAGACTATAGGTAGAACTACGCCAATCTATAAGCAAATTGATTAAAGAATTAACCAATCTAAGAAAGGAGGTTGTTGTGCCAAGTCTAGGAGGATAAACACATGTTGAGGGTTGTCTAAGGCAAGGTCCAAAGCCTATAGGGTAATAGGAGGAGGCATAGGGAAATACATGTCCAAAAGGAAAAAAAATCAGAGCCTTGGAGTTTGGCCAATCAGTTGAACCAGGGAAGCTATACCAATCCGGAAATAACCGAATTGCCCCTAATCTTGCACCCTACAACTTTGAACATCGGAAGCAACCCTGACATCACTCGAGTTACACATAATCATTGTCAGTTGTCAAAGGAAAGACATTATAAATATCCTCATCCAATGAACCCAAATGGGAAAGTAAGTGATCTCCAAAAGAGACCTCTGACTTTACTTCTTGTGTACTTAGCTAAGCTGTACACTCATGTACTAACTTAGACATCAGAGTGTGATAGGCTCAGCCACTAAGCACCATACAGCGTGAGCATCTCTTACGTAGGTTAGCTCAGAAAGTGAGACCAAACCAAGAGAAGCGGGCCAAAGGTCAAGCTTACGAGAGGGGCCCACAACAACGACAGACACGAACGAGATCTGAGTGCAACAACATACACACTAGAACATCAAAGGGTCAACCAGCCCACCAAAGAAAAGGTAGATTAAAGAAAAGCACTTTGTTCAATCAAAATTTGAGAAAGAGACTGAGTAGCAAAGACGCTGGAAGAAGAGAATGAAAAAAAAAAACGATGTATGTAATGTACAAAGTAGTGAAAAGGAAGGAGATATCAAGAGGATGAGTCCAATCTTTAGAGTTAGTGTGATAAAATCATCTTCTTAAATCAACTCTATCTGTGAGCTATCTGTATGCAAGAATCTATTGTGTCTCTCAATTTTAAGGTACGCTCAATCCTTATGTATCTAGTGTTTGTCTTGAATTTAAAAAGAAAAAAATCAAAGCACTACATTAGGAGTAATGTTGCCCACGTATGAAGTACAAACTATTACACTACTTAAGAAATATTGTTCCAAGTTTGTTGATGAATCCATCCATGGTAAATGGTTCAAAACAGATCTAAACATAGATCATTAGATAGATCATTGACTCATGACTATAAATTTACGTCAAGGTTTGTTGCTGTTATTGATGAGACTAGTTGTTCGTTGGGTTTGGTGGCTTAATGAAGTTCTCTTTCAGAAAAAAAAAAATTTACTCATCAAGGTGAGAGTTTAGATTAAAGGACAAAGTGTTTAAAGGGAGAGAATGATGTAAACAACCAAATTACTTCAAATTATGATTTACATTTTATACAAGAGTTTTGAATTAAGTTTCATTTGTTAATTAGTTTTATTTTCTACGCTTGAGATCCATAAACTCTATACAATTTTTTATCTACAATTACACTCGATCAACTTGTTGTATTATGTTGAAAGCTTTAATAAAAAAGTGATACTGGCATCATCCTCTTTAAGCATCAAGCCTCAAAGTAATTCATCCTCTGACCCTTCTTTGGAGTTTGAGTATTTAGCAACCACATTTTTTTTTCTTTAATGTTCTAAAATCCCAGAGTTCTTTAGACAATGGAAAGGGGAAAGGTGCAACTATTTGGGGAGAGAGAGCAGAGGAAAAAATTAATTGAACGTTGAAAAAGTGTATATAGATTAATCTGTATAGCTACAAAAAAGTTGGCCACAGAGACCTACTGAAGCATTTCTCAAAAGTTGCTTTGCTAAGGTTGGGTTGAGACAAGTGATTTAGATATTCATTAAAATACACATTACATTAGGACCCATTTAGAATATTAGACAAAATAAAGAAACTTGCAACAGATTTTTTTATTAAACAGTGTTTCTTCTCATACTGTGTAAGCTTGCTGAATTGTGTCAATGTCAAGTCCTTTTAGCCTCACCACTGATTCAACATGGCCTTTCAGGGTGTGTAGTTCCCGCAACCTGAAACAAATATAGCCCAAGAACAACACTAAGAAAGGGAAGCATATTGATGCAGAAACCAATCCCTTGTATTCTAAATATGAAACACTTCCATCCCAAGATGGTTACGAACTAACCATCTTGGTGTTGTGTCTTGCAAAGAAAATAAAATGTATATCTGAAACAATTAGTTCTTCAGGTTCAGTACGTACCTTGCAATTTCAGCTCTCCTTTTGGCTTCTTCAGCCATCTGATTGAGCTCGGTGAAGTGAGTTCGGTCGTGGAACATTTTGGCGTCGGGTGCTTGCAATCCATGTAATGTTCTTTGTGCATGAGCCCATTGTAGCTCCCGTTGTTCCTTCCCGAAATCCTTTTGCCTCGTAAAGGCAATCTACATACCAAGAACCGACCCAGTCATGATACAATTAATGGGAAAATCACATTAAGTAACTCACCAGGGAGAGAGAGATACCCTCTGTTCAATAACAAGATCCCAAGCCCTCCCACTCAAAGCATATCGTATAAAGAACTTGATGAGATCAAGTGGGATGTAAAAGATGATGTTGTAAAGCCAGATAACACCAGCCCAACCCCATCCAATTCCTTCGATGGCAGCAAAGCTCCAATTTGCGTAAACAGCAATTAAAGTAGCAATCTGTTCAAGAGGGGAAAAAACCAGTACGGTTCTAATCATAACTTTGGCATACAAAAATTTGTACTGAAGTTTAATGGTAGTCCACTCACCAGCTGTGCAACCAGAAAAGCCGCAACCAGTAATAACCCAGGACGTTCCACATAAGACCAACTTCGAGAGCGAGTAACGAATATGAGAGCCTGACTTATAGTGCTTACTTGCAGATACACTGCTGAGGCCAGTTTCCTGATGTCATCATGAGCAGTTTTCTCCAGAGTTGCCACCCCAAAGACTCGCTGAAAAACAAGCAAGTAAATCGACTAAACAATCTAATAGATCACTAGTTGTAAAAATAACTGACAAGATAACCCTAATCATAGAGTTCTAAATGAAATCTTCGAATGAACAGATGCAGCTATCTTACTGGAAAAAAGTTTGTCTTATAGGCTGCCCAAAAGAAGATAACAGTCATCATTGCCAAGTAGCCACCAAGAATAATGCCAGTTGTAAAAATTTCAGCCAGCTTCCAGCTATCAGGCAAAGGAGATGGTTTCACTCTATCCTTCGATATCGTCATTATTGTACCTATTATCACAAAGTTTCAACAATTATCAAAAAAATCTTCTCAGTAGTTTAAAGTAAGAACTTGGAAAAACATTTCCAATGTGCTCTGGCAACAAATCAATTGTCTTTTAAGCAATTCACATTCCAACCAGAAGCTGCAACAATTGAATGAAATTGCTAATTTCACACATCTTAACAAGTAGATATAGTTGGTTAGCAACTTGCAGTATTTATGGCTTAAGAGTAAACTCACTCAGTGGCAAGTCCCATCTTGTATATGATGCTAATGGCAATAAATTTTAGGGAAAAGAAAATAGAAGTACGAACCATCATTGAGAATGGCAATGATAAGCACCATAAAAGGTGGGAAGTCAAATTTCCATATGAGAGCCAGCAACATGAAACCAAGCTGTTGACAAGCAACATACAAGATGAAAACATTTCTAGATCATGATATCAAAAATACCTTGCAAAAAAACCGATAATAGAATATAGAGATGCCAGGAATTTGAATCTGAACAGAACCACCATTTACTTTTTTATTTTTGAGGAACAGAACCAAACCACCATTTACTTACCACTATACGAATAGTGATTGAAACTGCATATATCTGCCACATAAGGAAATTTAGTAAGTATATGATCACAAACCTCTTCCATAATAATAAAATCAGAAGAAGAGTTCAAACTGCAAATATCTGCCACATACAGAAATTCAGTAAATATATCATCACACAAATATCTGCCACATACAGAAATTCAGTAAATATATCATCACATAACGCTTACATAATTTATATTAAAAAAATCAGAAGATCACTACCAAACAACACATAATTGTAAAATTTGTGGAAGTGAAGTTGAGGCAATGTCGATATTAATTTTTCAAGCGAGAATGGAGCAAACCGAAACCATAAGATATAAAATAATTTGCTTACAGTGTAATTTTTCATCCTCTGAAAGATTGCTCGGCTGGTCAAAACAGCACTAATGATAACACTCAGACCGGGCTCTGTAAGGACTATGTCTGAAGCACTACGAGCAGCATCAGTAGCATCAGCAACAGCTATCCCTATGTCTGCTTTTTTAAGGGCAGGAGCATCATTTACTCCATCGCCAGTCATTCCACAGATATGTTTCCTTGCCTGCAGGCGCTTTACAATCTCATATTTGTGCTCTGGATCAAACAATGTCAATGAATTAATAAGAGCATGTAGTAGTGCATAAATGTCATGGCTTCGAGAACTCTCTATCTTGAAAAAGATGAAAACTCATTGGGAGAAAGAAAATATACCAGGAAAAACACCAGCAAAGCCATCAGCTTTTTCTATCAGTTCATCAACAGGTAAAGCAGCAATAGACTCGTCCTTGTCCTGACCTAATAAAGCAGATGAGGGATACATGTTGGTTCCCATCCCCAAGCGACGTCCTGTTTCCTTTCCAATGGCCAGCTGGTCACCTAAAAAATAAAATGGGTCAGAAGAACCTAAACTGGCGCATACTACTCCCAGGTCCATAAAGCCAGACGCAAAAAACACTAGTCAAAACATGTTTTTAAAATTTTTTCATGTGGAGAAATCAACATATCTGTCGCCTAATATTTATATCACGTTCCCTTCTTGTTCATTCATTTATGGCCTTACTCTTCAATTCAATCAAACAAAGAGGTACAGCTTTTGACAATTCATCCAAAGTAAATTGAAGGCATACAAAAAACACAGGATATCCGCATCCACGGTAAATCCAAGCATTTAGATAAAAACTAAATGCATGCATATTTAAACCCAGTTCAGAGGTAATGATGTTAACTTTCTCTACATTAACAGATTGGCTACCAAAAATAGCCAAATAGGTACCGGTAATCATCTTCACATTCACTCCAAGATTTAAGGCCCTCCTAATAGTCTCTGCACTGTCATGCCTTGGTGGGTCAAACAGTGGCAGAAGGCCAACAAACTGCCATGGACCTCCAGCACTCTCCTTCCTACCATCTGGAACTTCCTGTGTGTATAAATGACGACAAAGCCAGTAAAAATACATGAAAAATAATATTAATTACAAGGAACGATCATCAATTGAGACGATACATACCTGGTATGCCACAGCAAGAGAGCGTAAACCTCGTTCTGCAAACTTGTCTATAACGGCATGAACTTTGCGCTCAATCTCCGACTTATTGTGTGCAAGGTTCAGAATCTAGTATCATGATCAACAAACAAACAGTATAGTGAGTTGAGGCTAATCAGTGCTCTCATTTCAATTGGAAAAAATGAAACACCACTACAACCTAAGATGGCAAATATATACCTGCTCTGGTGCACCTTTGCTGACTCTATGCATTTTACCCTCGTGGTCTATGTAAGTCAATGCAGTCCGCTTATCAGTAGGGTTAAATGGAAGGAAGTGTACTTCTTGAATACCGGCACGAGCCTTTCAAAGAAAAGAAGTAGATGAACACATTAAACTCAGAGTAGTTACATATAATATGAATACTTGCAACAAAACATGTACAAGTCAGTGAAACCTCTTTCGGGTCAGCAAGCATCCCAACAATAGCGGTATCAATAGCATCTTGGTTCTCTGTTCTTGATGCCCGGGCTGCCATTAGAACCACAGTATCCACATCCACTCCTTTAGCAAAGACCTAAAATTTTCAAGTCAGGTATCCCATTCAGAATGACTTACTGGTAGTAGGCTGAACGATATGCATGTAAATAAGCTGAACAAAGCTACATGTCCTTACTGACCTCAACAAGATTTTTATCAACAGTTAGCTTGTTTAATGTCAGTGTTCCAGTTTTGTCACTGCAAAGCACGTCCATACCTGCCATCTCTTCGATTGCAGTCATCCTCTTTGTGATAGCACCCTACAAGTAATTATTACACTATCTCAATCATTCATTTCTCATGGTTGAATTACACTTAAACAGGAAATCTTGGAATCCTAGCAGACCTGCTGAGATAACCTATGAGAGCCAATAGCCATTGTCACAGAGAGGACTGTGGGCATGGCAATTGGAATTCCTCCAATTAGAAGCACGAGAAGATTGTCGATTCCAGGACGATATTCACGATCTTGAATTGGATACATGACAATAATTTCTGTAATCATCCCCACAGCAATTGAACATATGCAGAAGTTCCCGATTGCAGTCAAGACCTACAATACAGGGAATGGGGGAAGTTACGATTGGTTTGGGTGTATTTCTAAAAAATCTCGAGATGAATTCCAAAATATAATACAAATCATGTTATACTTCATTACAAAATACAGTTTTGTTTCCTGTTGTTTTTGTTATGAAAGTAGGCTTAAAAACTATCCAAAGATGATAAACAAACTGTGTCCAATTTTTATTTCCAAAGATGACTTCTAAACATACCTCATTAAACACTCAAAGATTCCACACAGAATACAATTTACCAAAAACCTTCTTTACCTTTTGGAAGTGCCCCACTTGATTAGTCGTGTCAACAAGGTGAGCAGCCTTGCCAAAGAAAGTATGAACACCAGTGGCGATGACCACCGCTTCAATCTCTCCTTGCTTACAAGTAGAACCAGAATATATGCCATCGCCTGGACCTTTCGTAACAGGAAGAGACTCGCCTGTAAGAGCAGACTGCAAAATCCGAAGCAGGATTCAGAAAACTTAGTTTTTTGGGAAAATAACACCGTAATGAAAAAGTGTGTAAATTAAGTCCGCAAACATGATCTCACCTGGTCGATTTTCAATGGATCCCCCTCTAGAAGACGCGCATCAGCTGGAATAATATCCCCAAGTTTGATACTTATAATATCACCAGGAACTAAAACCGACGCATCTTGCACGCTCCACCTTCCATCTCGAAGAATCTTTTATCAACATACATCAAAAAGAACAAAATTAGATAAGCCATATAACAACTCGTCTAAAGAGCAGGAGAAGAAGAGAAGCCACTATTTGGACAAATAGTTGCACTATCACTCAAAATAATGAAGTAATTAGAAAATTGCAGTACCTTGGCTTGGGGGGCTAAACTCGCCATTAGAGCAGCGGCAGCGTTACCGGCATTATTTTCCTCAATAAAACTAATTGTTGAGTTAATAACCAACAGCGCGATAATACCAACAAAATCTTGCCAGTCAGGAGGCTTTCCCTGCGCAAGAATGTATCATGTAATCTTTGTACAAGGACGTCAGGTAAAGATGACATAAACTGAGATAAATGACAAGACAAACCAAAGAGCTGAGCACTTACTCCACCATTTGCTAGTGCAATGGCCATAATAGCAGCAGCTTCCATTACCCATGAGAGGGGGTTCCACATAAACCCCAAAAACTTCAAGACTTTACTTTCCTGGAAAAATATTTAGGATGAGAAGCAAGACATGATAAGCACTTTGATTACTACATAACAAGATTGTTAACATTAAAGGTGAGACATTGATTACCTTCTTCTCCTCAAGCTTGTTGTGACCAAAAATTACAAGCCGTTCCTCAGCAGCTGCTGTGGTAAGACCCTCTTTGCTACATCTCAGATTATCAAAAACCTCCTCGATGGGTATGTTTTCCTGCATTCACATGATTGTAGAAGTGAGTGCTAGGGAACTACTCCCACATGAAAACAAGCGAAGGCAAATAAATTGTTTAGATCTGTTACCAAGTCCACAGTTTCCTTCAATACAGCCTCCAAAACCTCAGGCTTCTCTCCCTTTTCTTCCATTTTCCTTTGAAGTTATAACGTCTACTCAAAATCTCTAATGTACTCTGCACACAAACATAAAATGTTCACCAAACACTTCAAACCAAACCGAACACAAGGCTAGTAAGTGTTCCCGGAAATTACCGAAATAACAAAAGGACACGGAACCAAGCTACAAAAGGGTGCGAGAATTTGAAGTCGATCAACGGTGAAAATTTTGGAGGAGAAAATGAGAAGCCCACCAGCTTCCAAAAATCAGAAATTTGCAGAAAGAGAGAGCAACTTTATGGAAAGTGTTTAGAGCAGCAGAAGAGTTAGTTAATTAAAATAATATTAAATCCTCCATTAAATAATCTTTATGGAAAGTGCAAAACTTCAAACCTTGCCAGCACTCTTAAAGAAGAAAAAAAATGTCATTAATCTATCCATTAAATGTGATCATTTTGATGTATTCGTCTACTATTTTCCCTTTTATGATCAAGTGGCATTGAAATTTAGAGGATTATTAGAATTATTAGAACTGAGAAAATGGGAATGAGTTTAATAGAATATATACTCAGCAAAAAGAGTCAAAATATGAATATAAACTAGTCAAAATTAACGGCAGTTCAATTTGGTTGGGTCAATTTTTGTTGAAATCAGACCGTCATTGATCAACATCAACAGTTAACACATACTTTTCGTTCAATTCAGAATTCATATATTTGAATTAAAATAACTTTAGTTATAAATTTAATATCTATAATTTAGAAAAATTAAAATTTTTAACTATATAACTTAAAAAGTTAAATTTTAGTTTTTCCATGAAATTACATAAATAATCCTTCTAGTTCTAATTTAATAAAAACTTCGTAAATGACCTAGCGTGAGAACTACTTATGAAATACACTAAATTTTTAATTATAAATTATAAAACTAAATTATAACTTTTTCGTTAAAATAATAATAATCTCCGGAGGATGAAGATAATTGTGAAAATTCGCTTTTGTTTTTCAAAAGAAAAAAAAAATTAAATATAAAACATTACGTTTTAATTTATCTTTTTAATCTGGAGTAAAATTTTCATTCCTCTTCGAAACTCGAAAAGACATGTTACGCATTATGAATAAACCCAAAAATATTATAACCTATTTGATTTACTTTTTTTTAAATATCATTTTAGTCGACGATAGGTTTCACGCACTTCTACAAGCGTCAAGCCTTACCCAAATAAATAAAAAGTAACCCAAACTCAAATTCTTGATTCAAATTTAAAAATAAAAACAGCTCTAAACAAGAATTATAATGATAATACACCAAAAATGCAGAATGATGATAATAAAAACACGAGAAGAAGATGATCATTGCGGAATTGAACTCAAGATTAATAGCATTTCAAGAGTTGAAGCCCTAGTTAAACTAAGAGGAGGGAAAGGAAGAAATACCTCAGCGCTGCTATGTGAGACTCAAATCCCAATGCCAGATAACGATTTGCAGTAGCGCTGGTGAGAAAGATTGAGATGTCTTCAATTCCGCCGTGAGTATCTCCGGTCGAACACTCTGGTACAGCTTTTCGAAGTTCAATCACAGGAACTCGACCTAATCTCTCGGCGGAAAAGGGTGAACAGTAGATTCGGGCACTGGGCGGTGGAAGAAGGCCCCCATTTGGGCATCTTCCGGACAAAGATTGAGTATAGTTAAGCAAAGGCGTGCGACTGGTAAGGCAGAGAGATAGAGAGGATGTGTGGGAATGGAAGAAGATGGAGAACGTGAAGGGAGAGAGAAGAGATGGGGTATGGTTGGAGTGAGAAACAGAGAGAGTTAAGGAGGGTGAGAAAGTTGTGAGAGTGAGGGAGAAAGAGAATGAAGGAAAGAATGAAAAGATATGGCGAATCGTGGGCTGAGTGAGAGAGAGAAAATCACACCGGTAATGGACTCCACACACGCTAAAATCAACCAAATATATACATACACACATGTGGAAAGAAACAAATGCAAACATATGTGTGTATATATATATTGGGATTACAATTCCATCCCACATTACTTAAAATCCAATTCTTTGATTTTTTACAATACATAAAACATAGAGGGGTTAAACATCATACCTTAGTCGATATGTAGCTGTTGTCAAATGATTGCATAGATTTTTGTACTTTTATCTTTTATCCATATTAATTTGTTACCCTCGAAAACTTTATCCATCTTTGAAAAACCATTTCTATTTGCAAGATTCTTTCACAAATTTTATACTCATTAGAAATCTTTTAATACAGAGGCAAGAGTCCTATGGTTGCACATTTCAATAATTTTGTTGAGCACAATGTTTGTGTGTAGAATTTAAAAAAAAAAAAAAACAAAAAAAATAGATAAAATGATTGAAAATGTCACTTTGTGGACTAACACATACAAAATGGATAAAAATACATAAAGACTATAATAATGCTAAAATGAAACCACCGTTTTTTATTTTATTTGATATTGTTACTTTCATAAGTTTTAACTAGATTTTTTCAAAAAAAAATAAAATAAAATTATTAAAAATAATTATAAATATAGCAAAATTTTATTTCAGATAGACACTGATAGATGTAATTTTAAGAATATGCATTTTTGCCAGTAATTGGGTGCAACATTAGGTTATTTTTTAGATTATATGCAACTTTCTTTCTCTCCTTTTGTGTTATATATACTTTTTTGTTTTTGGGGAAACAATATTTATATATTTTATTAAGAAAAAGAACAAGATTGCAAAGTTATGGAAAATGGTAACAGATGAGGATAGAGGTAGAGCAAAAAATAATGAACTGCGGAAATGGCAGAAATCGATTCCAGTGTCGCAGCACATGCATGCCTAGCTTTCACACCTTATCCTCATCCAATAACTTATCCCTTTCAATTAATTCTACAACTCCCTAACAATTTAAACTTTGGTTATATTTTTGCAAATCAATCACATCAACTTTGTCACAATATCCTTCACTTCTTCTATGTTTCTCTACCAACAATGAGTTAGGAATTTAGGTATGACAAGTCATATGAAACGGTTGATTATTAAGTAATAGAGTTATGTCTAAAATAATAAAATTTTGTGTGATGTATTTCATGTTATTTATTTACTATTTTTTTTTTTATATATCTCAACGAGATCAAGGTATAAAAGTACAATAAAAACACATATCTACAAGCACCAGCACGTGGGTGAAAGAGTAACCAAATCTAGTTTCAGACTATACATCTAATAATCAATGAATGCTTTCTTCATAAAAAGTAGGAGAAAAAATTTGAATTGATATTAGTTGTTCATGTTATGGTAGATTAAGATAGTTAGGAAATAGGGGAGAAATCATGCTTATTTGATGTTTGGTAATCCATATCATGCATATTTGTGGTTGTACCTAACCTTCAAGTTCAACCACTATTTACAAATGGGATCACTATCTTTGATGTATGCTATTGAGCTCATAATAACCCTACAAAAATCCTTCACACCATCAACTTGCTCTCCACAAATTCATTAATTGGTTTGAGAAAAAAAAAAAAAAAAAAAAAAAAAATCATTGATCTTCTAAATTTGGTGCACCCACTTGAAAATTAAAGGGAGTTGTTTGGATTAAATGCTCCAACAAGAGTTCTCTCAGAAAAAAATAATAATAATAATAATAAAAAAAGCCAAAAATATGGACACTCTATTTACACGACAACTAATCAAGATTTCAATCGAATTAAAAAAATAATAATAAATAAATAAATCTAAAAAAATATATTAGTATGAAATTCCAAAAAATATATATATTGAAAAGAAATAAATTTATCTACAATATATTATTATTTGTGTCTATTATATATTATTATTTGTGTCTATTATGATACAGATAGTAGTCTTATCTCAATAGATAGTAAAATTTTGTCATATTTATAATTTTTTTGGTTCATTTTTCTATATTTAGAAAACAACCCAAACATAAAAGTAAACAACCATTCTAATATAATTTTGTTTAGAGTGTTAATTGATAGTGCATATAGGATTGTTTTGAAGTATAAAAAAATAGGTAAACTATTTACAAATATTGAAAAATTAATTATAATAAATTAAAAATCATAAATCAAGATGGTACCATCTATTAAGCAACAATTTCATTATTTATTTTTTTTCTTAAAATTTACATTGGTTTCATTTTAATTTTTCAATGATAGTTTTCACATTGGTTAAAGAAGCATTTTGAATTTCTAGTCAAATTTCTTACTCATGTTTTTCAATTTTTTCTATGCAAACATTAGGTTGCTTACCCAATTTCTAAAAACAAAAATAAATTCTTAAAAATACCTTATTTAGGTTCTGTTTGATAACCATTTGGTTTTTATTTTTTTAGTTTTTGAAAATTAAACCTATAGACATCTACTCAAACTTTAAATTTATTGTTTTGTTATCTATTTTTTACGAATATTTTAAAAAAAAAAAAGTAAGTTTTAAAAACTAAAAGAAAAATTGAAAACTCGTTGTTTTTAAAATTTTGCTAAGAATTCAACTCTTTTAGGTAAAATAGATGAAAATTATTATAAAAACTTAAGAGAAAATATGGTTAATCTTGAAAAAGCATAAATCAAATGATTACACTGCATAACCTTAGTTTTCAATTCTTGATTTTATTTTTAAAACACCCTTCCAATATAGACAACAAAAACAAAAGTGATTGTTTATATAACTTTGGTTTAAAAAACCAAAAACTTGACCTAACTTATACTTAAATAATTTATAAACTAAAATAAATATTCTAAAACAAAAGGAGACAGATAGATACCGTTTCTTAAAAGGGGAAAAAGGAGAATGTATGGATAAAGGCACTGAACAGCTTTTAAATACCTTTTCCCATGTTGATGTTAAAATTGTTAAAAAGACTAAATGGGAAAGATAAGAATCTATTTGGCATGCAATTCAAACATAAATTTATTAACAATAGATTCAATAAAAACATACTTATGCTTATATTAGGTTTTCAAATAGGTATTTATTGAATTGTAATTTAAATAATTATTTTAAATTTATTTATATTATATTTATAAACCACTAAACTAATTATAAACGTATAGTTATCCATTAAATATTAGGTCGATTATACATTATTATTAATTAATTTATAACATGTTTTATGTTAAGACAAATTTGTATAGTTATCATTTGTAATATTATATAATTTATGATACATATTTTAATTTTAAAAATATAAATTGAGTTTATTTACAAATATAGCAAACTGTCACTGTCTACCAGTGATACTTACTGAGAGAATACTGTCATCTACCATTGTCAACTATGAAAGATACTGACAAACAATTATCGTCTATACTATTAATGGTAATAGACAATGACATTTTGCTATATTTGAAATATTTCTAGTAGTTTTATCATTTAAAACAAATACTCCATTTTTAAAGTATTTTTATATTTATTTAATATAACTATGAGTGTGTTTGGAATACATTTTCAAGTGTTTAATTTAAAAAATAAGTCATTTGAAAAGAAATACAAGTATTTCGCAACTATTTAAAATAGATTTTGAAAGCTATCATGGTCTTTATTTTAAATACATTTTATCAAAAGTGTTTAAAATAAAAATAAATTTTTAAAAAATATTTATATTTTAAATTAATTTAAACAGATACTACGTGTTTTAAAATTTAAAATTCAAAATAGGAAAACAAATATAAATATATTTTCAAATGTAGAATTCAAATTATTTGTTACGAACTCAATAAATTTAGAAACATAAATCAATATTCCCATTACTTACCAAACATATCCTAATTGATTTGATTCAATTGGTCAGTATTCCGAGGCAAATCCAAAGCCGGTCTCCAATTTCCAAAGCAATTTTTTTAAGGCAAATGTTAGTGCTTTTAAAAAGCCACCCATACTCTGCGGTGCTTACATTTTTTTTTTTTTTTTTTTAATAATCTCTCTCTTTTATTTTCATTTTCCTCTCTCTAATTTTTCAATTGTATAAGGGAGTGTTCGGTTCAATTATAAAATTTAAAATTAATATATTAAAATTAAAAAATCTATATTTAAAGCGAAGAATTATGAAGATAAAATTTATAAATGTAAATTTATAGATGTGTAATTTAAATAGTAAACACTACTAAAATTGGTAGAGCTAAATTATTTAATACAGACTTGTAAATTCAGTAGATCAAATATCCTTAAAGAATATTATTGTACTATATATATAGTTTTTTTAATGTGAATGAAAAGTCCGTGAAAGTTTAAACTCTAATTTTGAAGAAATAAATATTTATCTTAAATGATTGAATTATATGCTAAGTTAGCATGACACAATTTAACATTGGTCAAGTATTTCAATAATTCTAGTATTTTAGGAAAAAAAAAACTATATTTTAAAACTAAAATAAAAGAAAGATATGTGTTACTTCGATAAAGTAGCATGGATTGAAAAGAGTGGTCAATAATTGAAGACGTGTTGGACTGCATGTGACGACAAGGTCAAAGACAGACTTGAGAAATTCATGAAGATATAATTTTTTCTTTTTTCTTTTTCCTTTTTTTAATGAAATTCAATTTCAATTTGTAGTCGCAATTGTTGTTGAAGAATTTAAGAAAGATGGACATTATGAAATAAAATAATATATCATCAATATAGAAGGAAAGGAATATGTATTATTGAATAAATTCTCTAGTATTGGTATACTATTTTAATACGAGTCTCACATAATTTTTTGACTTTTTGTATCTTGTACAACAATGACCATTCCTTATTTTCAACTTCAATACCATCTAAAATGTTTTATTTTAACTGTTGGTTCAAATTTGTTGGTTTGGGTCGACGTATTTTGAATGGAGTGTCGATTCGAAGTTCTTTAAATATAGATAAGTTCTATAAATTACTAGTTAGTAAGTAATGTGTCAATTACCATTTTTAAGTTTGACGACTTGGTTGATTCTCCACTTTTCCACTAGAACTAAAAAAATTCATTAAACTCTAAAAAATTATTTCAAATGACAAAACTGTTAAAAATATTTACAAATAATAACAAAATATCATAATCAGTAACCCACGATATACGACACAGATAAATACAGATTGTAGTTTATCGCGGTCTATTGCATATATACAATAAAATTTTGTTATATTTGTAGATATTTTGGTTCAATTTCCTATATATATATACACCATTTTTAAGACTCACAATTTTATTGTAATAGAATTGAGAAATCGGGATCGTGTAAAATTCTATAAATTATATATGAAAAAGAAAAAATAATCTCAATTGGGACTCAAAATTTAGGTCTTGTGTCTAATACATCTCTAATATTTAATGAAATATGATGATCTAACATGTTCATTTAACTAATAAGAATGAGATAGGTGGATTTGAACTTTTGACTTGGAACGAAAGAGTGTATATTGTCAATTAACACTAAAATTTGCTATTGTTGGTTGTTAGTATCAATTAATCTATTAACTAATTGTTGAAAAATTTAAAAGTCTAGAGTGAAATTGATACAACTTGTCAAGTTCATTGGTAAATTTTATTTTTTTTACTCTTAAAATTGTATTATAAAGAAGATGTAATGCATACAATTCACAGTCAAAACGAGCATACCTCAAAAGTAATTGACATATACTACCTATATTGATATCAAATGTTTAAAAGGGTGAGGTGAAAGTTGTAAATTGAACTGAAATCTAGCAACTGAAGGAAGAGGATGAAAGAAAGCAATTAATCTCTCTTAAAGGGAAAAAATAAAAAATAAAAAATTGATTTTGGAGAAAGTTGGAGAGTTTGTCAACTACTCAAATTAACTACTGAAAAAAAAAAGTTTATAAAATAAGTTGATTTGAGAGAAACGTTTGAAACCAACTTTTAGAAAATGGATTTTAGTGTGTTTGATGGTTAATCTCTCTTTAATTTGTATAATACATAAAATTATCAAAATACCTCCATTAGTCCTCTATCTTCATTTTCACTATGTTGTTTGTTGGCTACCATCACCCTATGCGCCCACCTCCAACAATCTACTATGGCAAAGCTTCCTACAACCATCTCTCAGTGACCACCAACTCCGATAATCACCTCCAACGACCAATTATGGTGACCACCACTGATAACCAACTCAATGACTCCCTCTAGTAACCAATTTAAGCAACGCCCACCTCAACAACCAGCTCTAGCAACCAACTCTGTTGACCAACTACATCGATTATCTCCAACGACTAGCTCCGTCGACCAACTATTTTGATTATCTCCAACGACCGACTTTTACAAACTAGCTTCTAATAACCAATGAAATAGTTTGAAATTATTAGTTTATAAAACGACCAACTATTTTGATTATCTCCAACGACCGACTTTTACAAACTAGCTTCTAATAACCAATGAAATAGTTTGAAATTATTAGTTTACATTTTTTATAGTTGTCATTTATAGTAATTTGACAATAATAAAAATATTTTTAGTATATAGCAAATTAAATAAAAATGTATATAAAAATACTAAAAAGTGTAACAGAACACATAAGATATCTTTATTTAAGTTAATTTTTATTAAAAATAAAAATAAAAATGCAAAAAGAAGAAAAACCAAAAAGAGCCACGTGTCTAGATTTGATTTGGTATGATTGATGAGAAGGTGTCCGGGCGATTGGAAAATAAGAGACAATAGAGGAATTTTCACGTGATGGTGTTGGGTGTCCGTACAGAAAACCACGTAGATTCCGAGCAACAAACGACACCGCGCGGTCTGTGAATCTCGCTGTCCTTAGTTGGCGCCGCGCCTGCCTTCGCCTTTGCCAATCACAAGCAATCCTCCCTCACACAACCCATTAAACAAACTTCAAAACTACGAATTTGAGGGATTGAAATGGAATAACTGAAAGTATAGGGATTTAAGTTAAACAAAATTTAAATATGGCTACCAAAGTAATAGCATTTTTTCTTTTTATTTATTTATCTTTTCAAATATACTTTTTGGTCTCCACTTTTTGAGTATAGCTTTAATTTCATCCGTATATTTTAAAACGTAACAATTTTACTCTTGAAATTTGGGTTTTGTTTTAATTTGATCCTTAAAATTTAAAATTTACACTTTTAACTTCAATTTTTAACTAAATACTTATTTTTGTTTGTAGCGTGATATCTATTGTTTAATTTGAAGTGATTAAAATAATTATAATTAATCAAATTTCACTAATTTTTACCACTGTTAACAAATCAGATCTAAGTTTTTAATTTTGTTTGTTAATAAATATGTGAATTTTAAAAACTAGAAAATAAGTGAATGACTCATTAGACACAAAAATAAATATATAGGCATTTGTTAAACACAAAATAAAAAGTTTAAAGACTAAATTTATACTTTAACCTATTTTTTAACTTTTAATTTCACTTTCAATACATTAAATGGGTTCACTCCAAGTCATCTCAGTAATAGAAAAAAAAAGTGTTGTTTATATTAAGTTAGAATATTGTTAAAAGTATTGTTTTGTTAAAATATTTGTAAAAATGAGCTACCACATGGACAAGTCATTTGTTATTTGAAAACAATGTCATTGAAATATATCAACCGAAATTAATTTAACTATGAAGGATTTTCAAATATAGTAAAATAAATTAAATCATTTATAAATATAGCAAAATGTCATCGGTTATGAGTGATAAACACTAATAAACTACTATCATTTATTACTGTTTATCAATGATAATGATTGATGTCTATCAATTTTTATCATTAATGAACAATAACATTTTATTATATTTAAAAATATTTTCAATAATTTTATTATTTAAAATAATTACATTTAAACTAAAGCACATGCTAACCTTCCTGAGTCATTCTCAGAATAATTTTTAATAAAAAAAACTGTTCGAATTAGAAATATCTCATAAATTATTTGAACTAATGGTTTGGAAAACCCATATTGAATGGTGAAATTGATTAAAAAAATAAAAAAAAGTTAGGTAACTTGAAAAAATAGTAAAACTAATAAGAAATAGCAGCTTTTGTCCTTTTGTCAATTTAATTATTTGAAACTGACAAAAAGAAACCCAATTTTTTTTTTCCTTTTTTTTCCTATTTAACATAAAGCCATTGAAGAAGACAAAATTGAAATATTTATTAGCATAAAAGGGCATGAAAACTTGCCCTAACCTTAATCAATGGAGTAGGTGTATCATAGGTTTTAGAAAAAAGGCAAATTAAAACTTATGGGCTACTTTGTCCTAAAGTGGTTTATGATACTAACACACACCTAATCCTTTCACTTTTTCAAACATTTAAATGTAAAAGACATTGCTCCCTTCCTATAAATTAAACATCTTTATAGGCATCATCCTCAACTACTTTATAATATTTAGGCTACCTAAATTAAGATGGCGAATTTACCATTATGGACATATTTAATAATATTTTGGTTAAAATATCATTTTGATTCATATATTTTGAAACTTGTTCAATTTTAGTCCATGTAGGACTAAATAATCATAATAACTTTCATGAAAAAAAAAAATATATATATATATATATATACAATATATAAATATGTTTTCAAAATTTATAGTAAAAATATTAATAAAAAATAAAAAGTAATGAAAAAATCTACATTAAACTAGTAGTATGAATTGAATTTAAGATTTATTGAAAGCACATGGACTAAAATTGAACAAACTTCAAAGTACAAGTACCAAAATGTTATTTTAAACTAATATTTTATATTGCTTTTCTACTTTTGAAAGCCCATTTGGATTGACTAGAGAAAAAAAAATGTTTTTCAAAAAACTTATTTTTATTTAAACTCTTTTGATAAAAATAGTTTAAAATACACTTGAAGAATCTATTTTGAGTGGTTGTCAAATATTCTATATTTTTTTTTCAAAATGACTTATTTCTCAAATAAAACATTTGAAAATGTATGTCAAACACACCTGAGTCCCAATTTATTTAGGGTGGAGTGAACTATTATAGCTAACCCAACGTTTGATAACGAGTGCACTTTTACAAAGTGTTTGTATAACATCGACTTAGAGCTACAAACTAGGAATTAATTTACCTAAAGAAAATCTCCAACGGAATATTGCTAAGCAAAAATTACGGATTTACAAAAATCTCAACAATCTCAATGATTGCGTAGAAAGCAAATACAATCCCTACCATACGCTGCATGTTTATTGATTTACAGACTTCCAAAGGATATATCAAGTGCATCAACTATTTATAATTAAATTAATTATAAGAGTCTATTTAATACAATTGTAAAATGCAATAATAATATTCAAATATAACTTATAAAGAACAGAATGAACATGAGGATAAACTCATATGCTTTTGAAGGCTGGGATTCAAATCTTGTATAATATGATATGTTTTTTTCTTTAATGTGAAATTGACCGAAAATAATATTTAAAATATTCTCTTGTTTTACACTTTATTTCCACATCAAATTTCATTTTTCAATTTTAACAAAGATAGGTTAAAGATTTTTTATTTTTTTTTCAAGACCAATTCAAAAATCAAAGTTGAAATGGTTAAAAAATATGAATAAAATTATTATTTTTAAAGTTTAGAAAACCACAACTCTCCATAAGAATATGTGTGTGTTTTCTTGCAAAGGATACAATTACAATAGAATAATATGTATTTTCTATACCAATGTAATTGTTTGAATTGCTCTTAATAGTTTTTAAATATGTGACTTTCTTATAGTTTAAAAACACAAAAAAAAAAAAAAAAAAAAAACGTTAGTTTAAAGAGCAATGCAAGTGCCTCAAAGTTTTGTTTGAATTGCCTCTAATAGTTTTCAACGAAGCCCTACGTGAATGAGTTTCTAACGCCAACAATTATATTTATTTTTCTTATTTTTCTTATTTTATTTGTGATTAATTAGTAGAATTAAAATATTTATATTATTTTATCAATATGAAAGTTTTAAAAAGTTAAAGTTAAATATATCATTTTATAATTATGTATACTACGCGAAACAAATATTTAAAAAAGAGTTTGAGTTTACTTTTATATAAAACTAAAAAAAAAAGTAGATATCATAATTTGGTACAAAAGAATTATAGTGAAATCTGGGTACCCACATTGGAGCTCTTCGATCTATGACAAAATCACTAAAGAAAATATTGTTTTAATTAAGTTTACGAATATGTATAGGGAAATTATTTTAAATGGCAAAACTGATGAAAGTATTTACTAATAATAACAAAATATCACAGTCTATTTATATATATATTAGGACACATATTATGGTTTATAAATCGTCCATATTTATATAAATAAATGAATGTTTAGTTTTGAAAATATTTAGAAGCATGTTGTAGATTTTCTATTGATTTCGTTCACTATCTTCTCTCCTCTCTTAATTCTTAGTAATCTCCACCATTTTTCCTCTATCTCTCTCCTCTCTTCTCTCAATTTCCAATTAATCATTCCACCATTTCTCTTCTTCTTCATTTCTCCTTCATTTTTCTCCATTTAAAAGATCTAACATAAACTTTAATCCTTCTTTTGGGAAGGAGAAAAATCTAGTGGTTGGGATAAATCTTTAGAATATCCAAATTGGTGAAGAATGGAAGATAACATAGTGAGATGAGAGAAATATGATGATTGGATTAGATGTTCGTAGGTTTAACCTGCGAACAAACTGTGAAACCAAGCTTTAAAACCACCATATGTATTTTTAAAAAATAAAATGAAAAAAATAGAAGGTCGTAACTATTCAGAACCGATGGAACATTTCTCATGTAAAGCATGAATCAGAGTTAGAACTTTAAAATGTTATAATTCAAAACTCAAAATAATTTTATTTTTTCATTTATTAGGTAGAATATATATAATTTCTATAAAATATCAAATAATAATATATACAAATATATTAAAAGAAGTAAATAATGTTTTTAGAAAGATATATAAATATTAAAATGAAATGCGAATACTATTAAGAAACTTTTTAATAAAATAATTAAAACTCGAAGATTATATTTCTAATAATATATTTAGAATATTATAGATATCTTAATATTTCGAATTTGAATATCCTTTCTACTGTCACTATCTTCAAATAAAACGCAATCAAATTATTAGTTTAATTATATAATTAAAAAAAATGTAAAACTAGAGTAACAATTAATATTAAAACTGAATTCATAATTTACTATTAATAAATAATAGTTATTAATTCAAAATACGTGATGTTGAATGAGAAATTTTAGACCAATCACAAATGTTCCCAAATTAAATTAACGACTAAATTACAAATCATTAGATTTATGATCGATTAAAAGTTGACATGTGTTCTAAATTGAAATTGAAGACATGAATTGGTAAATTCCAATGAAGTCACGTATTTTCACCATAATCGTTGTATTGAATAAAATAATTTGATCTAATTTGGTATTAATATTTGAGCTAATATCCAATTGAATTTTAAAATAAGCTTAATTTGGTCCAAAGGCCAATTAAGGCCAAAGTTCAATTTGTTGGGCCCAAAGACTAGATTCATAGACCAACCAAGCCCAAGCCCACAAAGCCCACACGAGAACTCTATAAATAGAAGAGTTATCTTCGAATTTTGAAAATTCTACCCTTCAAAGATCGAACTACATTCTCATCAAATACGTACATATGTCTCTAAAAAATCATTATGAAACCTACCTTCCCCACAAAAGTTAGGTCATGCGAAAGGAAAAGAAATTTGATTTGTACATTCAGGGTGGAAGTGGAAACAATTCAAGTAATTTTGAGAGAATGACCAACTGATTTGGAACAATTACCTCAAACAAAAAGAAAGTTCGAATACCAAATATTATTCAAATCAATTTAATTAACTATAAAACCCAAATATTATGGGTCAATCCGCTTTGGATTTATTTTATTAACTTCAATTGAATTTTTTCCTATGGTTTCTTAGATATATTGCACCAACGTTAAAAAGAAATTCGATATAATTTTTTTTTTAGAAATAGTATCACTCGTAAATTCACCATGGTTCTCTAGGAACATTGCAACAACAAACAAAATTGAGTATAATTTAAAAATTGGAACATTGAATCCGTTTTATAAACTACTAAAATCGTCTCTTAGAAAGATGGATCGAAAAATATTAGTAAATCTGTCTCTTGAAGAGATGCATCTCATAAATGACAAAGAAATCATTTCTTCTTATGTTTTTAGAATAATATTTTTAAAAATTAAAATAGCAATATTCATCTATTTAATCCAAATTGTGAACTTGCTTGTGACCTGTGCAATGATGTACTCAAAACCTCGGGCTAGGGGCACAATTTCGTACAATATTAGAAGTGATGTAAGGGGCACACTTTCGTACAATATTAGAAGTGATGAAACTTTATACCGTGCAACTAAAATAATATTTTAATCTTCCTAAAAAAATGATATTTTGATAAATGGTTAAATTATGAAAAATACATAGTTTTAAAAAATTAAGAGAAAAATGGGAGTATCTATATATATATATATATAAAGAGAATATCTATATAATTTGTTTTAAAGTTCATCATTTTCGAATTTAAGAAAACTTGAAACAAATTGATCACCACCTTAATGTTAAGGCACAATTTTAAACTTTTTATTTTTAATTTTAAAATTATTTTTGCAATTCGGTATTTCTGTTCATATATTTGTTAAGACATTCTTTTACTTTTTTGAGTTCATGATCTTCTTTAAATTCTTAAAAAATTTAAGATATTTTTTAAACAAAATTTTAAGAATTTCTATCGAAAACTAAAGATACGGGTAGTTTTAAACTCTTTTTAAAAATTTAAAACTGAAGAGATTGATACTTTTGAACTCTTTTTAAAAAATTTAAAAATATTTTTGAACCATTTTCTAGGAGCGAAAGAATTCAAAGACATTTTTTATTAATTTTGTCTGGATAAATTAATACTGACTTGCGGCACACGTCTATACAATTTTGACTCGTCCGGGCTGACCTCACAGTAATTACGTGGGGAAGCAAATACCAAACAAAACCCTTGCAGAAGGAAAAATCCCCTTCCCTTTCATTTAAATCAGAACCAACCATATAAAGTACAAACAGGGTTTTAATTGAGTGACCCCGCCCTTCCCAAGAGAATCGTGACCCACGGACACGTGTCTTGATCAAATTGTATTTGTATGATCAAACGCGTACCACATCAGGGCTTACCTCACGGGCCTAACGCGCCCCCTATTTTCCGTCCAACTTCGTAGGAAAAGAGCTCGACGCAGGGCAGAGGTGAAAAATGCAGAGATAGTTGAAGGTTCAGCCGCCTCCCTTTCACTTCGCTCTTCAGCTCTAATCTTCAGCTACCCATTCAACTTCCAGGTTCCTCTCTATCTCTCTTTTATCTTAACATTCTCTTCTTCTGTTCTTCAGAATGAGCTTATTTGCTTTCTACTTTTTGGTTCATTCATGGCCGGTCAGTACTTTTTCTGTCGTGTTTGGTCGCCTTTTTGGAATTGGTTATATGGGTTTGTTGCCACTTTGTGATTTTTGGTCGGAAGAGTTTGATTCATGTTTCCATTCTCAGAATGAATTTTGACCGCTTTGTTTTCATATTTGTTTTCAATGAAGTTGAATTTATTGTGGTCTTCTCAACGATTTTTTGATAGGTTAATCGGGGTTTCATGTGTATGTTTGTGTAATTTTTAGTTTTGTGTTCGTTTTTGTTTAAAACCTTTGGTGGCTGAGAATGATAATTGTTCTTTTTATGTGTTGCTTTGTCACTATTCTCACTTGGTGTTAGCATGTGAGGGAAAACTTGGTGGATGGATAGGAAATAAGAACAGTATGTGGTTTGCAAATTGGAAGTTGCATTGTTTTATGGTAACAACTGGCTAATTTTGCAACCCTTTTATGGAAGTAGTGTGTTGCTATTGCAGATTATGTTGCGAGCAAAGCAGATTGGCAGTCTTTCAAACAGTGCTAGATCATTTTTTCTTAGTGGATCACGATGTAATGCAGACGGGACTTCATGTACATGCCCTGAAGATGAAACTTGCGTTTCCCAGAGACGGAATGCTAGAAATGAAATCCAGCCCTCACAAAAGCCATCCACCTTGGTAGCCAATAGTTCACCTAGAGTAGGACCTTTAATTGCAGAAGAAGCAGCAAAAGTAATTATATCTCACAAAACTGACAATGTTGATCTCTCAGTTTCCATACAGCAAGTTACGAACACTGGCCCCAATCACCAGAGGGGGGCAGAATGTGTAAGATATGCCAGTGGCCTTAATACTGTTCTGGATGGTGAGTGCACTTCACCAAAGATTGCAGATCAGGTTGTTAAGGCAGGTATTATGGCTGTAAACTTATTCTCCGACTTTGTGCATTTTAAAGTCCCCTTATCTGACTATGGTGGAACATTTAGCTCATCTAAAAATTGCATGGTTGATCCTGCTCGGTCCATTACTTCTGTCAAACCCTCAAAAATCAAACATTTGAGAAGAGAGAACATTTCTAGTGTCCATTCCAGACCATCAGTTGAAATCCCTATGGATTCTAAGCCCCAAAGTAGCAGTAACCATCATGGTTCAAATTGCAAGCCCACGCAATCCAATTATGTCAAAGGCTCAGAGCAAGTTCCCGAGGCTAGAACACAAAAGTCAGTGGTATTTCACAATATCTCCTCAGACAAGTGTGATAAAAGGACTTTACCACAGAGAACAAGGGTTCATTCAAACAGCTTTACTTCACATTTCCATTCCAATGCACAGACCACATTCACAAATTCTTCTAAAAATTTGAAAAAGCTTCCAGATAATTTAAAAAGCTCGACAGGAATGGCACCAATCACTTCACCGATTTTGAATGCGCCACATGTTGTGGAGAGTGTTTCTTGCATATTGCAACAACTTAAATGGGGCCCTACTGCAGAAGAGGCTATTGGGAAATTGAACTGTTCAATAGATGCTTACCAGGCAAACCAAATTCTGAAGCGGGTAGATGACCACTCTGTTGCTCTTGGGTTCTTTTATTGGTTAAAGCGCCTAGCTAGGTTTAGACATGATGGGCACACTTATACTACTATGATTGGCCTCCTTGGTCGTGCCAAACAGTTTGCTGCTATAAATAGATTGCTTGATCAGATGATCAAGGATGGGTGCCAGCCCAATGTTGTAACGTATAATCGTATAATTCATAGTTATGGTCGTGCAAACTATTTGCAAGAAGCTGTTAATGTATTCAAACAAATGCAGGAAGCAGGATGTGAGCCCGATAGAGTCACCTACTGCACGCTCATTGACATTCATGCAAAATCTGGCTTTCTTGATGTTGCCATGGGCATGTATGAGAAGATGCAAGACGCTGGCCTCACTCCCGACACATTTACTTACAGTGTTATGATCAACTGCTTGGGGAAAGCTGGCCATTTAAATGCTGCTCATAGGCTATTCTGTAGGATGGTTGATCAAGGCTGTGTTCCAAATTTGGTAACCTACAATATCATGATTGCTCTTCAAGCAAAAGCAAGGAATTACGAGATTGCATTGAAGCTGTATCGTGATATGCAACAATCAGGCTTTGAGCCAGATAAAGTGACTTACTGCATAGTTATGGAAGTATTAGGTCATTGCGGTTTCCTTGAGGAGGCAGAAGGTATATTTATTGAGATGCAAAAGAACTGGGTCCCTGATGAACCTGTTTATGGTCTATTAGTTGACTTGTGGGGAAAATCTGGTAATGTTCAAAAGGCATGGGAATGGTATCATGCTATGCTTAATGCGGGTTTAAAGCCAAATGTGCCTACTTGCAATTCCTTGCTTAGTGCCTTTCTTAGGGTACACCAACTAACAGATGCTTATCAGCTGTTACAATCCATGCTGACTTTTGGTTTAAAACCTTCTCTACAAACTTATACCTTGCTTCTCAGTTGTTGCACTGATGCGCAAACGAATGACATGGGGTTTTGTTGTGAACTCATGCAAGTCACCGGTCACCCAGCACACACATTCCTGGTGTCGTTGCCATCGGCCGGACCTAATGGTCAAAATGTGCGGGATCACATGAGCAAATTTTTGGACCTCATGCACAGTGAAGATAGAGAGAGCAAGAGGGGGCTTGTGGACGCAGTTGTTGATTTTCTTCATAAATCAGGACTCAAGGAGGAGGCAGGTTGTGTCTGGGAGGCTGCTATGCAAAAGAATGTCTATCCAGATGCTGTAAAGGAGAAAAGCTCATGTTATTGGCTCATTAACTTGCACGTCATGTCTGATGGCACCGCGGTTACAGCTTTGTCTAGGACTCTTGCTTGGTTTCGCCAGCAAATGCTTCATTTAGGTGTCAGTCCCAACCGAATTGATATTGTGACTGGATGGGGTCGGCGAAGTAAGGTCACTGGATCTTCTCTAGTGAGGCAGGCAGTTCAGGACCTGTTGAGCATTTTTAGCTTCCCTTTCTTCACTGAAAACGGTAATTCTGGATGTTTTGTGGGGTGTGGTGAGCCTCTAAGTAGATGGTTGAACCAATCTTATGTGGAGAGGATGCATTTGTTGTAGTTGTGTACCTCTTCAAACTCCATTCTAAGCTTCATCTCCTTATATAACCAAAATTCAATTTTGTATGGATTGTATTTAGATTACTTTTTTGCATCAGGTATGTGTAGAAATCTCTCCATATTCAAGTTGAAAGCAAAACATTTAATTTAAAAGCTGCTTCACAACTTTCTGAGTGGAGTTTGGCTGTGTGTTAGTAATTATAAGGAGCTTTTACTTTTTAAAGTGAACTATTATTGGTTTGTAGCAAACATATTTTTGTAGCAAAATTTTACTTCTTGCAAAAGCTGAATGAAAGTTTACCTAGATGATCCACGCAATACCCAATTTCTTAAGGTTAGATATATTAAATATACTAAATATTTTCTAAGAAATGATTCATCAATTTTATAAAATTACGTAAAAGTCGAAACTATAAAGTTTTTAATTATTTTTTATTATAAAGCATAAGGTCTCTTAATAACTGTTTGGATTTTTAAAATTGTGTTTATTTTTCCATTTCTTTACCTTCTTTTCATTTTTTTTAAAAGCATTTAAATGGTCGAATTTCGATAGTTATTATTTGTTAGTTTAAAAAATGGAGTTGATTTTAATAACAATCATAAAATGTAGATATCTGAATTCGAGACAAAAACATATAGGTGAAATTTGTATTTATCAGCTGTTTCAAAAATTAAAAATAAAAAATTTATCAAAGGAGGTTATTTAACATTTAAAGGGGAAAAAAATCTTAATATTTTTGTAAATTTGGTAACTTTAAGATTATTTTTCATTTCCTAAGTTGAATTACAAGAGATAATGTCAACCGACTTGAATTATTTAGACATATGTCTTCAAATCAAATACTCTAGATAGCATTTTGAAATATAATTAAGTCAATGTTCCTTTCTTTTATTGATTTTATAAAATTACAAAAAAAAGTTGGAAACTAGGAGATTCTAGGTGACAAAGACATGTCTAAAAAAATCTAAAACTACTTACCATTTAAAGAAAGAACTTCTTAATATATATATTTTTTATAATGTTTATAGTACTCTACAAGGAGACATTTGAGCCCCAACTTGCTTTAGGCCGAATCCATGGATGTACAAGGGAAATCTAATTGATGCAGCGGAATAAGGTATTAGACTAAATCTATGATTAAACAAAGGGGGATGGAGAGAGAACTCTCGCAAAGAGAACCAAAGTTCTAATTAAAAATTGATATTCCAAAAGCTTCCTATTACAACCCAAAAATGGTTCTTTATAACCTTACAAGAAATTCAAATAATTAACTAATTACATACTAATTAATCTAAATTATCAACTAACTAAATATTAATTAAAATATATTAATTATCTTATAGTTCTCCTCATCCGCTATTATATATAGCCAACTCAATGTTGGTCTTTCATTATAATGTTTGACGTTCCAATCATTATAAATCATATTTAGTTATAGTAAAAGTATTTGAAAACTTTCACAATCTACAATGTTTACTATTTTGTAACCATTCTCTATCATCATTTCTAATTTAGACTAAAATAGTTTGCATCTCCAAACATACATTATTATAACTCATACTAAAATAGTTGCACTTTGAACACATACAATTATAATCTCTAGACTATGAAAACCAAATTAGCACCCTAAATAACCCTTAAGTGGTTAACTATTACTTATTTGTTTGTTTGTTTTACTGCTTTTTTTTTCAAGAAACTATTTCAATGTGCCTTATATTGATTGAGTAAGTTTATGAAAGAATCAAAGCGGGTATAGTTTGTTGGTAAGGATAGTTGTTGAATAAGAAATTTTGATCAATCACTAATTGTCACAACATTAGTTCAAATTAGTGATGAAAATATACGTTATAAAAATGCAGTAGTGCACTTTGACGTAAGTAGAAAGTTAGATTTCATACATTTATGAGAGGTGGGTCATGAAGTATTAAAGGACCTGTGAAAGGGTCATCCGTACAAAAAACTCATAATTGAAAAAGTGTTAGAGTGCATGCATGTGACCACAAAGTCTAAGACAATTGAGAAATTGACGAAGATATAAATCCAATTTGAATTTCTAGTTGTAGTAGCTGTTGAAGAAAGATGTGGAAGTAATCCATATTATTCTCAAAATCCTACCCAATTAGAATTTGTTGTGCTATGTGCCATCACCTTTCATTCTCTTCTTCATCTTTGTAATTGAATTAAATTCTATAATTGCAATCAAGCGTTTCCTTTGAATTAGATTATTTAATTACAATTAATTACGTATATATTTCAACCCTCTTTTTAATGAAGCGTTTCCTTTAATAATAATAATAATATAGCATCTCGTAACAAGTTGAATATAGAGGGAAAATAGTATGTACTATCGAATAATATTAAGATTTCCATAACCATCATGAGTTGGCCTAGTGGTAGTGAGAACATAAAAAAAGGCCAAAGACCCAAAGGGCTAAGGGTTCAAGTCATGATGGCCAACTACCTAAGATTTAATGAATTGGATGTGAGTTGAAATAATACAAAGAATTTTTGCTAGCAACTTATTGTGAAAAATGTTTTTAGAATTTTACAAAGGAATCTTAGTTTAGTTGAAATCTATTGTTGACATGCCACGTCCTAAGTTGGTGGTAGAATGGCCTGAGATGAAATAAATCAATACTATGCTTATCAATTTGCTACAAAAGCATTGATTTTATTTGATAGCAAATGAATTTTTACATAGTGTTTGTATAACATCAACTTGAACTACAAACTAGTAATTTTACCATGTACAAATATAACTAATAAAACTAGCTTATCAATTATGAAATAAGCACATACTATCAAGAAAGTCGTGATGCAAGTATTTGGAACAAGGAAAACATGAAAACAAAACCTATGCTACTAAAACAAAAAAACATAATGAACATGACAATAAACTCGTATGCTAGAATTCATGTTCAATATAAAAACAAAACAAAACATAGTCTACTTCTCAGCTTGTCTCATCTCACGTCAAAATATTTGAGAACCAAAATTTAAGAACTCTATTTGACAAATTTGTCTAAGCTTCTTTTGATTATTCTGTATGATCTTCTTCCTCCCAGTGAAGATTGTAGAAACCAAAAAAGTCCATATTGATCATACACAATATCTCCCCATCTTCAAAGGCTCTGACGAACTTGAGAGAGCTCCAATCATTTGGGATGTCATTAATAACCAATTCCCTTATCCATGAATCTTTGTAGAATATCCTCCACACTTTGTTGGCAAGTCAAATAAAAAAGTTGCATAAATGGTCCATTAAATTGATACAAGTCCTCACTCTTGAGCAAGGTGTCACCGATGGAAATAACGCCATTTTAAACCGCGACACAAACGCTCTTAACTCGCCCGGCATCGCCAAGGGAAGGTCAAGAGTGAATGGCCAAGGCGTTGACAAAGCCGCTGAACGAGGATGCCATCGCATGCAAACGGGATGCAAGTGCCATCGAGCCGCCCCCACCCTCAGGCGTGTGCCTTCGACATAGCCAGACCCCCAGTCGAATGCCTTAACAGGCGCCCATGTGCGTTGGCACATGGCGGTGTGGCTGCGCAACCAGCCATAAGTATGCGGCGAGCATGCACAATTGCAAGGGTGAAAGCATGACATGCCCGCATACGCGAAGTTGCCAGGCGTGCAAGATCGACGCATATCCACGATGCGTTCAGAGTTAGATCAACGCATGCGCACCTCATAAGTGCCAGCAGTGTACGCATATCGTCGACACCTCATGTGTTCACCGCCTAGAGACCATGCGTCCAACGGCATCCTTCGACGCATGGAAAGTCCCAGATGCCTTGAGTAAGTCCCAAAAGATTCTAGACGCATCGGGACAAGGCCAGAGACCGCGACAAGCCTCTAGACGCGTTTGGAGAGGTGGGTAGGCTGCTGGGCAAAGCCAGCGCCCATGCCCGAATGCCTGACGCCGCAGGAAGACTCTGAAAAATACGGGAATGGTCTCGACTGTGCGCACAAAGCCCCGATAGCACCAGAAGCCTATAGAAGAACCTCGAATGGGCGAGGATATGTTGGACGCCTCTCGACTGGTCTGGAGAACCTGAGTAGGTGCCCGACAGTGCTGGAGAGTGCGATAAGCCCCTGGAGCGTGCTAGGCAATTCCAGAACCTTCTTTGAAGGTCAGACATCCATTGTAAATAGCTAAAAGGTCCTCGATAGGTCTAGATAGTTCTAGCATGGGCCTGAGTCGGTGGAGTCTAGACTTGTACATAGGATTGCCACCCTTGTACATAGAAGAAGAGTGTAGATCCCTCTTGGCTGACAAAGTAGGTCGGTCATCATAGTCTAAGTCGGCAAGCCCGCTCTATAAATATGAGGAGGGGCCCCCATTTGTAAATACATAGACAGAGAGTTAGCAATACAAGCTAACTTCCAAAGCTTGTGCGTTCTCTCACCGGTTGGTGAAGCTCCCTTCTAAAGCTCTCATTCTAAAGCTCTCATTCACTCAAACTCTCCCTTCTAAAGTCCTCCTTACTAGTCTACTTCCTTTGCCAATCTCACCCGATTGCGCTAGGGAGGAAACGATCCTCAAATCTCAATAGGCTTACTTGGCGTGACCTTTGACAGCAGGATCACACAAGTGCCGCGCAATTGGTTAGGTTGAAACGCTAACCACGTGACAAAGAGCGAGCTTCTAAGAGCATATATGATATATTAATTTTCTTTATACTTTTCTTTTCCCGACCAATAGATGACTCCACTGAAGTAATCACCATGAAGAATGATGAATGATGTCAAAAGGGAGAAAGTGGAGATGCCTCCATTCGTTTTGGTTAAGTTCGGTTCCACACCCACCAAACGTCATAACATCCATTATGATACTAAGTTCTTCAATTGTGTTAGGGACAATAGTTCTAGATTCTACCAAATAAGCTCTAAACAATTTGTATTGTTTGGAGGTAGGGCTAAAGCCAAATCCAAAAACGTGAATATCATCATCTAGATCATGTCTAGAAACGTGAAAGAACTCATTAATCATGGGATTGAAGCACGTTTGGTAATAAACAATAAACCATTACTTTGATTGTTGATTGAGATAAGGGACCAATTCCAAATCAAAGGCAACATCCAAATGTTTTGTAGTCTCAAGATTGATACAATGCATGTTGGGATTGCGTAAACCAGTAAATTGGCAATTGGGGACACGATCAGAGGTGCATAGAAGGAAATCATTTGTAAGGAATTGTAATGTAGAAGAGGAAGCGCGATTCAAAACAATTTGATTCCAAAGTTTAGAAACAAGCCTGCAAACAGGGAAATTAGAGATTACAAGTTTAGCGAAGATTGCTTTACCAATAAGCGGTGGAAGCCCAGTTCCCCAGTCCATAGTCCTTATTTCCAGCTCCTCCATCCCACTGAACAAACCATATCTAATCAACAAAGAGACAACCAGGCGTTGGATAGAGATAATGGATGAAGCCTAAAACCAAAGGAATTGAAACAGGCGGCCACGATTCAGAACAGAACAAATAAGGGTTTTTCTCTTTTCTTTCAAAAATTCTCACCTCCCTTTTATGCCCCTCCTCTCACGCCTCGCCTCCTGTTTCTACGGATGGTATATTTGGAAAATTCTGTGATTTTGGATGAAAATCACAAAATCTCTCCACTAGTTATAGAAGAGAAAGATTTTCCTTGATTTATTAATTATTTATATTTAACATAAATTTCCCCTTACATTTATGACAAAATTTCCCCTTTTAAATTTAATTATTTTAAATAAGAAAATAAGAAAATGTTTTTCTTTCCCCATCCTCCAAAATCACATCTATTTTAAAAATATAAAATACTATGAGATTTGATATTATTAACGTGATTTATATCATTTCAAAAATCTATACAAGTGACAATCGAAAATTTGATTATCTTTGTAATTAAAAAACTCATATACATGAAAAATAAACTTGGGATTTTAAAATTCTAAAGAATTTGATATTTTATGTTTTTTTACTTTATTTGTTGGAATTTTATTTTGATGTAATGTGGATTAAAGAAATATTATATATGTGGTCATAAAAAATTATCGTTAAGGTGAAAAATTAAAATTCATATTTGAGTGGTTTAAAATTTGGTTAAAAATAAATGGATTTCTTTAAAGAAAATAGTAACATTTTAGAATACAGTGGAGATTTTTTTTAGTCACATTTTATATATATATATATATATATATATATATATATATATAATTATGTCATTATCTGTTAATATAATTTGATTAAAAAAATTAAATTAAATTTCTCTATAAATAGCTAATTTCAACCAACATTTTTTGACCGGTATCTCTTCTCTCTATACTTTTTATTCCTTTTAAATTTTTGGACAACTTACCTTTTCTGTCCCTCAGTTTTGAACAATAAGTGCGTTGAGTCTTTGAATTTAAAAAATGTATATGTTTAGTCCCCAAGTTTATAAAAATAGGTCCATTTGGTCTCTATGTTTTCAAAATATACCATTTCAGTCATTAAGGTTTTAAAAGGTCCTTCAAGTTTCTTTTTTTCCTTTGATTTTTTAAAAATAATTATATAATATTTAAAATTAAAAAAAATGTTTTAGAGAGGAGATGGTTTTTAAAAATTATTTTTTAATTAAAAATGTCATATAATTATTTTAAATAATAATAAAAATTTGAAAAAATTACCTTTGCAATCTCCAAGTTTGGAATAATATATGTGTTTGGTTCCTGGGTTTTTAAAATGTAACTTTTTAGTTTAAAAGTTTATAATAATAGGTTTATTTGGTCCTTATATTTTCAAATGTACATTTTTAGTCACTGAGTTTTAAAAATGGGTTAAAGTGGTTTCTTAAATACATTTTTAGGAAAAATTACCTTTTCAATCTCCAAGTTTTGAATATATGTGCGTTTAGTTTGAAAAATGTAACTTTTTAGTCTCAAAGTTTATAAGAATAATTTTATTTTGTCCCTATGTTTTCAATATATACCTTTCTAGTCCCTAGGTTTTTAAAAATAGGTTTAAGAGGTACTTCAAATAAATTTTTAGGGAAAATTACCTTTTTAGTCACCAAGTTTTGAAAATATATACATTTGGTCCTTGAATTTTAAAAATGTACCTTTTTAGTCTCAAAGTTTATAAAAATAGGTTCATTTGGTCCCTATGTTTTCAAAAGGTAACTTTTTAGTCTTTTAGTTTTTATAAATAAGTTTAAGAGATCCCTTAAATAATTTATTATTATTATTATCTTAAATAATTATATGACATTTTAAATTAAAAAAATAATTATTAAAAACTATCTCCCCTCCAAAACTATTTTTTTCAAAAATACTTAAAGGACCTTTTAACTTATCTTTAAAAATTTTAGGGATGGAAATGGTATATTTTGAAAACATAAGGATCAAATGGACCTATTCTTATAAAGTTGGGGACTAAAAATGTACATTTTTAAAGCTCAAGGACCAAACATACATATTGTTCAAAACTTGGAGACTGAAAATATAATTTTTCCTAATTTTTTTAACCGACTATTTCCAACTTCTTTGTTTTCATTTTTTTTAATAGAAATTTTGGTATATTTAGTATATATATTATCGAGAGTGCCACCCAAAATGGTAATAAATTTTAGGGAAAAGAAAATAGAAGTACGAACCATCATTAAGAATGGCAATGATAAGCACCATAAATGGTGAGAAGTCAAATTTCCATAAGAGAGCCAGCAACATGAAACCAAGCCGTTGACAAGAAACATACAAGATGAATACATTTCTATACCATGATATCAAAACATACTTTGAATGAATGGATTAACAAAAACGAACCACCATTTACTTACCATTATACCAATAGTGATTGAAACTGCATATATCTGCCACAAAAAAAGAAATTTAGTAAGTTATCATCACAAACCTCTTCCATAATAATAATCATAAATTAAGTATATCATCACATACTTACCATTTAAATCAATAACAAATTACTTATATTTTGATTTTAACTTTTTCTTTTTCGAGATTCACCTACCCATGTATGTACATAATCTCGAAAATGGGGCATTTGTTGAATGAAACTTTTTTACCAATCACAAATTATCACGTCATTTCTCAAGTTACTAATGAAATTCAAAATTATCAGTTTTGGGGTTAATTGAAATTGAAGAAAGAAAGTTGCGGATCTCGATAATACAATGTGTTCTCGTCTTGACTATTGTATCGAATTATTATTGGTTCGTAGCAAACTTTTATTTTTTGCAAAAGATGGATGAAAGTTTATCTAAATGATCTACGCAATACACACTTTTCTAAGGCTAGATATATTTAATATACTAAGCATTTTCTAAGAAATGATAAGATTTGTTTTCCTTCCTCAATTTTATAAAATTAGTTAAAAGTTGAAATTATAAATTTTTTATTTTTTTATTACAAAGCTTGAGGTCCCTTGACGATCGTTTGGATTTTGAAGATTGTGTTTGTTTTTCATCTCTTAACCCTCATTTTTATTTTTTTTTAGAAAACATTAAAATAGTCAAATTTCAAAAATTATTATTTATTAGTTTAAAAGATGGAGTTGGATTTTAAAAACACCATAAAAAGTAGATATTGGAATTTGGGACAAGAAAAATATAGGTGAAATATGTATTTATCAATTTTATTTTTTTAAGAAATTATCAAAAGAGGTTATTTAACATTTTAATGGGGAAAATTCTTAATGTTTTTGTAAATTTGGTAACTTGAATGATTTAAGCATGTCTTCTACTCAAATATTCTAGAACGAAAAAAAAAAAAAGCATTTTAAAATATAATTAGTCAATATTTTATTCTTTTTTTTATTGTTAATTTTATAAAATTACAAAAAAGTTAGAAACTAGGAGATTGTAACAAAGACAGGTCTAAACAAATCTTAAACTACTTAGCATTTAAAAGAAAGAATTTCTTCTTAATATTTTTCGCTGGCTGGTTTTGTAAATTCTGAATTTTTTTAGATGGAATTTCCTTTGACATGATAAATTACAAGTAGATAAGTGACGAAAGAGTTAAAATCAAAATTGGTTACAAATCCAAATTTAAATTTCTAAAGTCAAATATTAATTTTAAAATATAAATATCAAGCTGCACTATAAATTATAAGTTATATAAATTAATTTGTCTTGTGTGATTATAGAATTCAAACATTACACCCATCATTACACATAAAATCAAAATGTTTATATTATTACAAGCATTTTTTTTTCTCCTCATAAATAAATAAATATATATATATATTTGAAAAAAGAACTTATGAAATCAATGACAGAAATTGTAATTATTTTGACACAAAATAACAACAATAATAAATAATCACTTGTGGTTTAAGACTAATAAACTCTTAATCGAGGGTTTAAAGTTAATCCCAATCCCCAAAGAGTATTTCTCTGCTTAATCCCCATTCATTTCAATAGCTTTTTTGCTCTCTCTCTCTCTCTTCGATATCTCTCTCCCCTCCTTCCCCTTTGTCTCACAGAGGGAGAGACCACTCCACTTCATTCCCCGCCCAATCCATCTTGCGCAGTTCTTGGACGATTTATCTTCTTCTCCGGCAACGGCAATCTTTCTCCATTAACCGCCACCGGAATCGTTACGTCTAAGACTGTATCTTCTTCATATTTCTTCTTCTACCTTCAATCTGCGAGTAAGTTTCTTTTACTCAGTTTTGTTATTCTTGATGTATCGGTCATATATAGTCTTTTCTATAATGCATGTCAATTGGATTGCTATAGAGGTTCTTGATGGCGCGAAAGAAGAGAAACACTGATCCGCGTGCTAAACAATCTCCGGCGGGTCCAAGTGTGTCGAACGCGGCGGAAAAGAGTTCAGTATCTGACAGGGCAAGTAATCAGAACCAAAGTAGGATTGAGCCAGTGGTTATCGATGAATCCGATGGCTTGTCTTCTTCTACAATTAAACTCGAATGCGAGAAGGCTCTTACTGCAATTCGGCGTGGGAACCACACTAAGGCACTTAGGCTTATGAAGGAGTTGAGTTCGAGAAATGAGAACTCTGTTCACTCTGCATTGATTCATCGGGTTCAGGGTACTATTTTTGTAAAAGTAGCGTCGATTATTGATGACCTGAATACAAAGCAGCGACATTTGAAGAATGCGATTGAGTCTGCTCGCAAAGCAGTCCAGCTCTCACCAAACTCGATTGAGTTTTCTCATTTCTATGCAAATTTGCTATACGAGGCTGCAAATGATGCCAAGGAGTACGAGGAGGTGGTGCAAGAATGTCAGCGGGCCCTTGGAATTGAAAACCCAATTGATCCCGCTAAAGAAAGCTTGCAAGATGAAAAGAGTCAGAAAATACCTACTGCCGAAGCAAGAATTACACATGTTCAGACTGAATTGAGGCAGTTGATTCAAAAATCAAATATATATTCCCTATCATCTTGGATGAAGAACTTGGGTAACGGGGAGGAGAAGTTTAGGTCAATTACGATTAGAAGAGTGGCAGAGGACCCGATGGAGGTGAGGATGGTTCAAGCTAGAAGGGCAAACGAAATCAAGAAAGCAACCAAAACGCCTGAGGAGCGAAGGAAGGAGATCGAAGTTCGTGTTGCTGCTGCAAGGCTGGTGCAACAGAAGTCTGAGACGCCTCAAATGCAGAATGAAGGAGGTAAAGCTGATCGAACCCCGGAATCATCTTCAGGGCCTAGTACAAGAGTTGGTGAGCGGCGGAAACATGGCAATGTGCGGAAACTTGGCTCTTCAGCTGAGAGAAAGAATTGGGTTTGTTCTTTTTGGAGTTCCATGAGTACAGAATCAAAGAAAGATTTGCTCAAGATCAAAATTAGTGATCTTGAGACTTATTTTAGTTCCTTAAAGGATGCCTCGGCAAATGAAGTTATTTTAGAAGCTTTGTCCTTTTATGACGCCAATAAAACATGGAAATTCTGGGTTTGCTGCAAATGTGATAAGAAATCTGTGGATTCGGAATCCCATATGCACCACGTGGTTCAGGAACACCTGGGAAACCTTTTGCCGAAAATGCAATCTATCTTGCCACATAATGTTGATAATGATTGGAGTGAAATGCTTCTTAATTGCTCTTGGAAACCATTGGATGTTTCAGCTACAGCTAGAATGCTCACAGATCAAACAAAATGCAAAGATTCTGAGTTGGCTGAAGATATCTGCCCACAACATCATTCAGAATGTGATGAGTGTTTCAAAGATGCATGGGATTCTTCTCCAGAGAAGCATGATTATGGGAATAGTTTAAATGAATTCAATCTTTATGAGAAAATTAGCAACAGCGGATTTCCAGTACTTGATAGTTTTCCAGTGTCTGACGACTCTGAGCGTACAAAGCTTCTTGAGAAAATTCATGCGGTATTTGAGTTACTTATTAAACATAAATATCTTGCTGCAAGCCATCTAAACAAGGTTATACAGTTTACAATGGATGAGTTACAGGGTCTTGTTTCTAGATCTCATCTTCTAAAGCATGGTCTGGACCAAACACCACTATGTATTTGCTTTCTAGGCGCTTCTCAGCTTAGGAAAATCCTCAAGTTTTTGCAAGAATTATCTCACTCTTGTGGTGTAGGTAGATATTCTGATAGAAGTACTGATCAAATTGAAGATCCAAAGAGTGACAAACAAGTTGCTGATGTAGAAGAGAAAATTGTTCTCAATGGAGATGGGTCACTTCTCCTTCTCCATGAGTGTTTGCTGTCATCTGATATCCCTCATGCCAGTGGTCAGGTTGCAGCCTCAGATCAGATGCCTTCTGCAATTGGCAAGGATGCTGCAAATGAGGTTCTGTCTGATGGTGATCCTTTCCTGTCCTGGGTATATGCAGGTCCCTCTAGTGGGGAACAATTAGCATCATGGGCACAAAGAAAGGAAGAAAAGACACAACGACGAATGGAAATTTTTCAAACGCTTGAGAAAGAATTTTACACTCTGCAGAACCTTTGTGAGAGAAAATGTGAGCATTTGAACTATGAGGAAGCATTGCAATCGGTGGAGGATCTCTGCCTTGAAGTGGGCAAGAAGAGGGAAGCTATGACTGAATTTATCCCCAAGAGTTATGAGTCAATCCTGCGGAAACGAAGAGAGGAGCTTATTGAGGCTGAAAATGATGCAATGTACATTGGCAGTAGGTTTGAGTTAGATGCTGTTACTAATATTTTGAAAGAAGCCGAAGCACTGAATGTTAATCAACTTAGATTTGAGGAAACTTCTGGCAGTGCGTCTTCTCAGCTATATGATTTGGAGTCTGGTGAAGATGAAGATTGGAGGGCTAAGGATTATTTGCATCAAGTTGATACTTGCATAGAAGTTGCAATAAAGAGACAGAAGGAACAGCTATCTATCGAGGTTTGTTTATCAACTATGGATGCTTTACTTTTGAAGTTTTGTGAAATTAGCTGTTTGCTCATTTTATTGATCATGCAGATTAGCAAAATTGATGCACGCATCATGCGAATTGTTACTGGAATGCAAGAGTTGGAACTTAAGCTCGAGCCTGTTTCGGCACATGATTACCAATCAATATTATTGCCTCTTGTGAACTCATACTTGAGGGTATGTATCAAATAGGTTAATGTTAACCAATTAAGCCTTTTGGGATTAAAATGACAGATTCAAATATTAAACTATAACATTCAGGCACATTTAGAAGATTTGGCTGAAAAAGATGTCACAAAGAAGTCTGATGCTGCCAGAGAAGCATTTTTAGCTGAACTGGCACTGGATTCAAAAAAGGGTATCAAAAGTGGAAGTGATAATTCAAAACATGCACATGAAAAGCCGAAGGAAAAGAAAAAAAGCAAGGAGTTTAGGAAAGCCAAGGACTCTAAGGTTGTCTGTCATTTTACTACTGGAAGTTTAGTTCATAATTTTGTTGTTTTTGTAACTTAGTTGTTCTTGGTGATAATGATATTTTAATAATTTTCATTCTACAGGTGGTCAATGCTCCTGAGCAGGATGTGCTTCATGATGAGGCTGTTGATGGAGAGTAAGTTTTACTGTTCACTTTCTGACTTTCTAGGACTTCTTAATCACTCTTGGGCATTTGTTTTGTAATAAAATCATGAAGATATGTAGTCTTTTAGCTAATTTTCTGTTATTGGTGGATGTTTGGTCAATTACTTGTTCCAGTCCCTGTCAAATTCCATCTGATGGTGATGCGGCGGAGGTGGACATTCCTGTTATTGAAAACTCTGACGCTTTAAGACTACAGGAGGAAGAGATAAGACGCAAAATTGAGCTGGAAGCAGATGAAAGAAAACTAGAAGAGACTTTGGAGTATCAAAGACGAATTGAGAATGAGGCTAAACAAAAGCATCTGGCTGAATTACAAAAGAAATCTGCACAAACAAATCTAGAGGATAAAGCTGCTCTGGTAGTACATGATAATATCATTGGACCTGCCCCCAGTGTTGAGGGTGTTGGTGAGCATTTTAAGCCCTCTGTGATGGTAAATGTTCTTTTCTTCGTCATTCTTGTCCTTTTTGGCTATTTAAATGAATTATGGAACTTCTTAGTTCTACATGTATCCAACGTACAGAGCTGATAAAATGCTTAAGATCTTATAAATTGCTATTTTAGGATCAATTGGCAGAAAGTGAATTGGTTCCTGACTTGTCACCACCGAAGGCTTCTTCAGGTGATCATAAAGATTAGTGATATGTGTTGATGGAAAGTTACTTTGCAACATCTGGTTGTGGTTCTTAGTGTTGGATTCATCTTGTCTTCTTCTTCAGCAGGTGCATCCAATGTAGCAATTCTAGAGACTAGTCTACCGTCTTCTGATAGGAGGAGGGGAAGGAAAGGTAGACGGCACAAGGCTTCAATCAAACAAGTAGATGGAAATCAGCCTTCACAATCTGAGAAGGATAATGTAGCCTTTGACAACCAATTGAATGAGCAAGTTAGACATCATGACAATCTCCTACTAGATAGTGGTGAGTGCATATTCTATTTTGAAATTCACTATTTATTTTCCACTCATTGTGGGGACTGTGAATGATGGATGTCTTGGGCTTTATCCATCTTAAATGATTATAATGTTCTCTTTTCTCCTGGATTTCCCCCCTTAAGGTCTATTTGGAACGAATGATATAGGTTATTCCCCTTAATGACTAATATGTAAAGAAAGATAAAGGTTATTCTTTCAAGGTCTAATTTGAATGGAAGATATAGGATTCTAATTGGGTGGAGTTCTTTTCCCCAAAACAAATTTCATTGACCAAATAAAAATTTATTTCATTCAGGTCTGCAGTCAATTTCTCCTTGCATTATATATTTGTGCAAGCTGTATTCTCTTGCTCACTCGTTGAAGATATTGAAAGTATTAAATAGTTAACTTTGCTATTCATACTCAATCAATAGCATGCCTGTGCAAATCTGCAACGTGAAATCACTGTTCATCATCTTTTTATTTAGACTGGACTAACATTATCGTGTACTTCGATTCAATCAGTTAAACCACTTTCTGAAGATTATGGTACAAAGACTTTGAGACAACAACATGCAGCGGATGATGAGGAAAGATTTCAAGCTGACCTTAAGAAGGCTGTACGGCAGAGCCTTGGTTAGGTTCCCCAGTTGTCTTTTCTCTTTTCGCTTTTAGTTGCACTCTTATGGTTTTAATTTGGTTAATCTGTATTTGGCAGGAAAAACTGTTAAAAAAGGAACTCTTTTTTTTACGGGATACCTTTTTCCGTCAATTTTGGCACATTGATTTGCTTCTATGTTTTTGTATGTAATAGAGTTCCATTGCCTCTCTAAAGTATGCTTGATTAGATGGAACCATGGTTTTTTTCCCTTCTATTTTTTGTATTTTGTTTTTAGCAAGCATTTAGTCTCCTGCATCTCATGGTCCTATATAGTTCTTTGGATTCAGGATATGATCTCAAAATGTCGCAATATAACTTTTTAATAAGTAAATAAAGCCATATGAGGTATTGTAACTTTTTCGATGTTAATCTTTAATCTGCTTTGACCTGGATGAATGATTATTTCTAGAGGTTTCCTACATTTATGTGCGCTTGTTTCTGTTTCCTTTTCTGTATAGTTACTGCAACATTATCTAACTTGTATTTTTAGTGTTTTCTCAGATGCATTTCAAGAAAAGCAGAAATTGCCCTTGGTTACAAGTTCTAGGACACCGTTGATCAGTCGTGGTGAAGTAGATAGTAATGATCCTCCATCAAATGAACTCAATGTAGACAATATCTGTGGTACAGGACTTAAGAATGAAGTTGGTGAATATAATTGCTTTCTGAATGTGATTATTCAGGTGAGTGTACGACAGAAGATGATAATACTTCGCTTTTCTAGTTCTTTGTTCCTCTTCTGCATATAGAGTTTAAAATGTTGTATTGTTCAACGTGTACTCAGTCCTTGTGGCATTTAAGACGGTTTCGAGAAGAGTTTCTGAGAAGATCTATGACTGAGCATGTTCATGTTGGGGATCCCTGTGTTGTTTGTGCATTATATGAAATCTTCACTGCCTTGAGCATGGCTTCTGCAGATGCTAGAAGAGAAGCAGTTGCTCCCACTTCTCTAAGAATAGCTCTGAGCAATCTTTGTCCTGATAGTAATTTTTTCCAAGAGGTAGTTTTGCAAAGAAAGTAATTCTACTCAACTTAATTTCTTGTAGCAATTATGAAAAAATCTACAATTTTTGGTGGTTATTTAGGGCCAGATGAATGACGCCTCTGAAGTGCTGGCTGTCATATTTGATTGCCTACACCAGTCATTGACTCCTAGTTCGAGCATTTCTGATACAGAATCAGTAGAAAGCAATTGCATGGGGTCGTGGGACTGTGCAAGTGACAGTTGTTTGGTACATTCCATCTTTGGCATGGACATTTTTGAACGAATGAATTGCTATAGTTGTGGCCTGGAATCTAGACATCTGAAGTACACTTCCTTCTTTCACAATATAAATGCCAGTGCCCTTCGAACAATGAAGGTAATAGAATATGCCTTTCCCTGACATTGAAGATTATAGTTTTAGGGGCAGCATTTGTTAATACTATTTCTCTTATTCAATTTTCTTCACTATCCAGGTTATGTGTACAGAAAGCTCCTTTGATGAACTTCTTAATGTTGTGGAAATGAATCATCAACTAGCTTGTGATTTGGATGTCGGTGGTTGTGGAAAGCTCAATTACATTCATCACTTTCTCTCTGCACCACCTCATGTGTTCACAACAGGTGTTCTAAATAATTTTCATCCTACCACTACCCACCCTGCTTCCGTCCCTCCCATTACCCTTGATCTATTCATGATGTTTTACCTGTATGTAATTTTGTTTTTGTAGTCTTGGGCTGGCAGAACACTTGTGAGAATGCTGATGACATATCCGCAACATTAGCTGCTCTGAATACTGAGATAGATATCAGTGTTCTTTATCGGGGTCTAGATCCAAAGAATACACATAATTTGGTATCAGTGGTATGTACTCATCTTTCTTAATTTGTTTGTGTATGTACTCTTAGGGTGGAGCTCATTTTAACATGCCAAAAATGTTTTGGGAGGCTGTTTCTATGAGTGGTTTGGCGAATTTTTGTTTGTATGAAATTTAATTCCTTCTTCATCATGACCTTGAATTTTGAGGATACCTAATAGTAAGTGACGTTCAAAACATGTCAACTACGGGTTTCAAGTATTTCTAGGCATTCATAGACATTCAGAACATCTGGGCTTCTTGCATTTTTTTTAATGAGGATTTTCATGGTGATTTTTGTTACCAATTTTCCCTTGTCTCTTTACTACTTTCCTGTTGAGATGAATATGGATTCTACTCAAATTAGATGCATTCAATTTTATTATTATTCATTCTGTTAAACTAGTAATATTGTTAATAACACGTTTATCTACATTTTGTTTTTCATCAGGCATTTTCTGCCCACAGAAAACAATAATCTAGGATTTCTAGATATCCTAAATACACCAAACACAGTTATCTAACAGCGTATTATTATGCATGACACAATGCTCTCTAAAAATTCTTAATACTTGAATCAGATGAACTTCTGCGGTTTTAACATAAGAAGGTTACGTTTGGATACTAATTTTGGTGCAAGGCCTTAAATAAAATCATCTATAAGCGCAGCCATATTCTTGCTAAGAGATCAATATTGTCTTGTTAAGTAACGTATTGGTGCTGTTGGAGTTGATGTTTGTCCGTATGTCATCTTTAAACGTGGTGTGTTCATTGTGGATTTGCCAAAAGATGAAGTATTCGGCTGACTGCATACTCCGTTCTCTAATATGTGCACCCAATTTTGTAGGTTTGCTATTATGGTCAGCACTATCATTGTTTTGCTTACAGTCACGACAAGAAATGCTGGATAAAGTATGATGATAGAACTGTTAAGGTAAGTTCTTACTTTCCCCTGCCTCTTGTTTCTTTTTGGTGTGTGTGTGTTTGGGTTTTTCTTTTCTTCTTCCTCTCATGTGACATAAACTGTGCTCATCATGCCTAGGTAATTGGCAATTGGCCTGATGTTCTTACCATGTGCGAAAAAGGACATTTGCAACCTCAGGTTCTTTTCTTTGAAGCTGTAAATTAGCGATATTTTGGAACTGTCTCATTAGCCATACTTGTGGAACGTGGTTTACATTTGATTTCTGCCTCGGCAAGGAGTTGTTTATAGGGAAGACTTGCCATGTACATCCACAGAATTCAGTCAACGTGTAATATGGGTGTCAAAAGAAAATTTTTGATCGGGTCATAGCATAAATCGTCTGAGTTTTCTGATACAATCAACGAATTTTTGGAGAAGATCTGGCCCTCGAGGAGAATATTGTAAGTAAGTTAGATTTTCTTCTAAATTGAGGAAGCCAGATGATTGGAGAGCCAAAAGTTAGATAGACCACCCAGGTTTCTGCCTCTGGAATTCCTTCTTGGTTTTGATCCTCTAAATAAGGTTGTTAGAGAAGGTAAGAAACGATATTAAATGGGTGATTTTTTGCGATATCTTACTTAGGAGGTTATAGCTGTATCATAAGAGTAATGATGTCTGGTTGTTGAGAAGACCAACATAGCAAACAGTTAAGACAGAGTCTAGTTAGAGACAGTCCTAGATGTTTTTCATCTTCATTTACTTTTCTGCAGTTTTAGGTACTGTATAGTTCTAGTTAAATTCAGTTAGGATGTTATACACTTAATATTTTGTCATCCAGATTTCAGTGAATCAATATGAATCAGTCTTCAAATTCCCTATTCTGCATTTGGTGCCTATCTGGATTTATTCAAAATCTTATATCTTCTGTGTTTACTGATACAGTAACTCTTGTTGAAAAATACAGTTTTAGCCGAACTTTAGGTTTTGTTTAATAACGTAAAAGCAACTTCATTGATATTAGTTTTGACTGCTTATGGGTGTAAGAATTGGGGTCTGCAAAAATGAATATGCCTCAACAAACTTGTTAGCTGCCTGTCAGTATTAGCCAAGTCTTTATGTATCCAAACCAAATTATCTGATGATTTATTTGTGTTTCAGTCTTCAAAAAACTTGCTTGTAATGCATAATACTTGTATTTTGTCATATAAGGAAAACTTCATTTTCAGAGACTATATTGAGACAAAAGCTTTTAGGTTTGTGCTTCAAAAAATTGCAACTTCCCATCTCCATGGATGGTTTGCACATGACAAAGCAGGCCATGTTTTATTTCCATTCAATTTGTTTATATTTCACTCTGCACAAGCTCATCCTTCTATAAATGTGCTTGGAAAAAATCGATCGATTATTCAAAATCCAGTTGAATTACAAAACCCTAGTATTATATGAACCACACCATGAACATTTATGGTATGACCAGTGGAATGGTGCCGTTCCACGCTTCTCGCAGTCGTTACACAATATCACCTGCAATTCCATTTATCTATCAGTACACATTTTAGAGACGTTTAAATGCTTGAAGTTCACTGAAAAATTAAGCTTTAGAGCTAACTTTTAGGTCCCATTAATTAAAGACATACCTGAGTTTTTCCAGAATACTCTTCTGGAATTTTCTCTTCAGCCAATAATGCATCCAACATCTCAAAGTACACCTGCATTACAAAAGGTAATTAAGACCAAACAGCCAACAAATACAATACTTTCTAAGCCGTAGCTTATAGCCTTATGACCAACCTGCATATCTCCGAGCGACTTGCTACAGATTGGGCAGGTATAATGAGTGTAGGTGTATTCCTAAGGCCAACAGAATGTCGTTAGCATGATCATTAAACGTTTCATCTTGCGACATTTACTGTTGGATAGAACAAGAAAACTAGGTACCTGAAAGCATGCAGAATGCATCAAATGACCACATGGAAGGGACTTGACTGGAAGGGTGGAAGTGAAAATGTATTCATGGCAAATAGGGCAGTTGTCTTCAAGGCATTTCTCTCTGCATACATGAACCGAGAGTGCACGAGACATACAGGCATTGCAGTTCATGCAATGGAAGTAATCAATGCCCAATCCCTTCCCGACTCGGCATAGGTTGCAATATGGACAGTGGTAGATATCTCTATTCAACAAAAACTCAAAGCTTCAATATATTGTATGATACCAAACAAAATGAATCACATCATTAAGATAAACTTACCTTGAATCGTCAAATAGTTTGCAGATCTTGCAGAAGTATTTTCCCATGGACAAATTACCACAAGAGAGAGTTGAACATGTCTTGCTAATTGGCTGAACTACCAAGCAGTTCATGCACATCATCTTTGTGATGGATTTTCTGTAGATGAATGTCAAAATGATAGAATGTAAGGATGTCTTTATTTAAAGATATAAGAAGCAAACCGAGATCATATAGGTCGTGTTATTACCTATCCAATGGGTGATCGGTTGCCTCATCATGACAATGTATGCATGTAAACAGTTGGTTGCAACATGGAGCTAGAAGCTTGCAGTTTCTTTTGTAATGTTTGCAACCAAATTCTTTCTTCAAGGAATCCCTATAAGATGGATACTGACCTGCAAATCCTTGGCTTTCTGTTGTAATGTTTGTCTCTAAATGGGCTTGGTTCTTTGCAATCCAACGGCTGAGACAAAATAAAATAAAAATGTGAACTTCAAGTCGAATTTCATCAGCAGATAACAAGCATAAAAGCTTATTGTAAATAGAATAAAATTTGAGATCATGGCAGAACTTGGTGTATTTTGTTATAATGGTTGAATGAATACTTCTTACCAACCTCATTAGCAAATTTTGTATCAAGTGGGATTTACTTTTGGAGTCCAAGGATGAGTCTCTTGATACCCTTCTTATTACAGCCTCCAGATCTTCTTGACTAATTGTAAGAAGGTCATCATGTTGGCTTGATTTCTTGCCTTTTTCAGGTTGTTCCGTTTCAGTCACATGTTCTGTGGTACCATCGACGTCCCGATGAGAAACAAGTTTTGGGGATTCTTCAAGTGTTTCGTTATGTTGGCTGCCATCAAAATCTTTTGTGTCGTCATTCAAATTGAACATTTCTGTCTTGTCATCATCAGTAACATGACATTGATGTTCCTTCTGTGTTGAGCTTATGGTTTTTCCAAAAAGATTTCCTTCACATACATCAGTTACTTCCTTGGATAGATATTTTGAGATGATTTCCAAAGGATCTGAAGTCAATGAGGGAGTAATAGTTTTCACCTCAGCTGCCACCTTCTCATGGTCATAACCTTCCCACCACTCTCTTAACCATTCATTGAACATAGTATTTCTTGTTACCTTGTGGAACATAGACATCATGTCATGTTGATCAGAAGGTGTTAAATATGCCATTTGCCAAGGTATCATATCTTGCAATATTTCAGCTTTTGTTCTACCAAATATTGCTCCAATAAGTCTTTCTTGTTCGTCGATTGAGAAGAATTCTCTGAACAAGGGCCAAAGTTCAATTTCTTCACGATCGACGTGGTCAGAAAGTGACTTGTGCAAAGATTTGCACAAATCATGGAGTTCCAAACAGAGCTGTCTGTGGCTAAACATTTTCCTATCAGCATTGACATAAAAAATTGAAGAGTGCAATTCAGACATTTCGTTAAGAATGAAGGAAATTTGACTGAATTGGTGTACTTCCAGTTTATGGTCAATAGTGTAGGAGTAGCTAATGTTTTGGAACTTTCCCTTCTTCTCCAAAGCTGGAAAAGCAATCTGGTCCTCAGCATCTGTATGGATCTGATATAAAAATTTCACCAATTGGAACCGTCTTTGAAACTCCGTCAAGATCCCAACATGTTCAACCAGTTTAGCTGAACCAAGAACAAAGTAATCCAATTCTTTCTTGAGAGCTTTGTGGAAGAAGAAAATGAGATCTATTGGTTTTGGCTGATTAAAAGTGGAATGTGGGCGTTCTTCGTAAAGATGTTTAGTATACGGACATGGTACCTTCACTGTTCCTGGGAAATGTATCTGCAGATTGATTCCACTGGAGTAAGATGTTCCATACACTGAAGCAGTGCAAGAAACAATTGATGAAGAATTTGACATGAAGCTCTTGTCCTTGTTAGTAGAAAGTAATCCCATTTCCTCAGAGTTTGACCCCTTACCAGATTGAGAATTTGAGCTCAAGGATGAAGTTCCAGCAACTTCCTTCATTTGTTCTACCTGTTTGTGCAAAAAATAGCTTCTGGTCTTGAAAATTTTCTGCAAATCTTGTCCAAATTGTTCGACCGAGGTTTTTCCTGAGTAGCCAATTCGAAACCAATTCTGCAAGAGGGCGACAAGTGCATTGTTAAACCGAAAATCTCCCTGCGATTTGGTGTGAAGTACAGATCTCAGTTGTTCCTCAGATAAGTGAGCTGAAAACCAAGTAATAATACACTTCAAGAGCCCAAGTGGCAAAGTATGGATGCTCATATACAGGAGTTGTTGCTGTGTTTTATGGCTGCAGCTCTTTCTAATCACTGGAAGCACCTGACAGATAGATTTTAAGGGTCAAAAGGCAATTAAAAGGCATGCAACTTGTTCATTTTGGAAAGTAGAAAACCTATAGGCAATATAACTGCAAGAAGCTACATCAAAACTGAGTTGAAGCCATTTATCAATGTTCATTATCTTAGTAAAAACCAGAAAAAGAAGTGAAAAATGAAAAGTTCATACCTTTGTTTCTTGAAAAGTGAACTGTTTGCTGACTCGTACAACAAACGACTCCATGTCCCAGCACAATTTTTCCAAAAAATTGCTCAAGGGCATAGTATCTTGAGCACCATGCTGCAGCAACTGCTGCAAGCCTTCAATATGACCATCACAAAGAAATGGTTGGTCAGAGGCGACTGGGCAGACGTCAGAATGTCGATTGAACACGGGACGAAAGAATTTCTCTGATGCCTTTCTGTGAATCAGAAAGCCTCATAAGCAACATACAAAAATAGGTTGACTTTGATTGAGTATGAGAGTATTTGAAGGACAATTTTAGCTACCTGTAAAAAAGAATTACATCAGCCAGAAACTTTATTTGGACAAGTAAGGAATCAAGGTTAGAAAGAGCTGTTGAAGTGCAACTCTTGACTTGAAATAGGCATTTCAGTACTTCCTTCAGATCCTTCATAATGGCACCATGCCAGAGATGGAGGCCATCAACAGGGCTCTCTCCATCGTCCTGAGATGAATGCAACTTTATATCTTCTGCTTCTACATCTCTCCAAGGTTTCTCAGTGCTGCCAAGCCAAGACATTATCACCTTCACAAAGAAATATTAGCTTTGTTATTATTGATGCTCTCGGTAGCAGCGACATCGAAAACTCGGTTCACATGCTACCTCTTGCAGAAGTTTCTCTTTTGGCACTACACCTTTTAGGCAGTTTACAACTTCTGATTGCTGCTCTGATGGAAGAAAAGACATCATCCATGGCAGAAGCTCCTCCAATAGTACCATTGGTACACTGCAAAAGAATTGCCACACAAGCGACGCCTGTTCTCTTGCCGAGAATTCCTTCATCAGCATCGGAAAAACCTGCAAACCATCATAAATATCGATGAATACCGACTACATTAGAAATTAAGTAGGAGTTCCTCCGAATGAACGTAGACCTTGGTTTTTTGAGTTCAACTAGACTAAAGTAAGTGTTGGGTTCAAAGTTGGGGTTAAAAGTTTATAAGTTGACTTATTATACTCCTAAATATGAAACCAAAGATACTGATATCTTGACAACATTTAGTGTAACTCCCCAACTGGGAGTTCCAAGCAGGGGCATTTGTAGCTATTGAATCTTCTAAGCCATAAAGTTTTTTTTTTTTTTTTTTTTTTTTTTTTTTTTTCTTTTTTTCCTTTTTGTTTTTTTTTTTTTTTTATTTTTTTGTGTAAAAAAATTTTTTTTTTTTTTTTTTTTTTTTTTTTTTTTGGGGTTGGATTTTTTTTTTTTTTTTTTTTTTTTTTTTTTTTGGGGTTGGATTTTTTTTTTTTTTTTTTTTTTTTTTTTTTTTGGGGTTGGATTTTTTTTTTTTTTTTTTTTTTTTTTTTTTTTGGGGTTGGATTTTTTTTTTTTTTTTTTTTTTTTTTTTTTTTGGGGTTGGATTTTTTTTTTTTTTTTTTTTTTTTTTTTTTTTGGGGTTGGATTTTTTTTTTTTTTTTTTTTTTTTTTTTTTTTGGGGTTGGATTTTTTTTTTTTTTTTTTTTTTTTTTTTTTTTGGGGTTGGATTTTTTTTTTTTTTTTTTTTTTTTTTTTTTTTGGGGTTGGATTTTTTTTTTTTTTTTTTTTTTTTTTTTTTTTGGGGTTGGATTTTTTTTTTTTTTTTTTTTTTTTTTTTTTTTGGGGTTGGATTTTTTTTTTTTTTTTTTTTTTTTTTTTTTTTGGGGTTGGATTTTTTTTTTTTTTTTTTTTTTTTTTTTTTTTGGGGTTGGATTTTTTTTTTTTTTTTTTTTTTTTTTTTTTTTGTGGTGGTTTTGTGCCATATAGTTTGGAACATAAAAGAGAAAGGAATTAAAATACCTGTTGTTCTTCTTTGATCATATGCTGGCAAATGGTGGTTTGAAGGGTGCCCAAACAGAAAACCAGTTCTTGAAATGGCTTGGAGATATCTTTGTTTTCTCCATTGATTTCTTCACAGTGTTCAGAAATGGAAGTGAAGAGGCCATCCAAGCTCTCATGCTCCAAAGAATATGTGGAGATGACATTTTTTGTGTGTAGATCAAGAGCTGGGAATACAACCTGCCATTTAATGATCATATCATTGGTTGTAAGTTGGATCATATTTTTACCCTTCTTGGAAAACTTAGCCAAAATTTAAAAGCAAAAAAAGGTGATTTGAGAACTACTTTTTAAAAGGTCTTTAAAAGAAAGCAAAGTGTACAATAAAGAAATGGTTGGTAAATGAACTATTTTAAAAAACAAATGGTTATTAAACATGTCATAAAATATGGATTTCATATAAAATCAAATCTATATTTGTCAAGTGTTAAAATGTTTAGGAAAGAAATGATTCAGAACTTTGGTTTTAATTTTAGTAGTTCTATAAATTAATTAAAAGGATAATGTAAAGTACATATCTATTAATTTTTGTCAAAGAAATTGGTCTCTTCTTCTGTTCTTTTGTACATCAAATTTGAAGAATATCTTCGATTTAAGCTATTAGAATAATTAATTATAGTCGAATAATACTTACCACCAACTAATTAGTAATTAAAAATTTGATTGCTATTTATTTAAAAAATAAAAAAGAAAAAAAATGTCTAGTTTCTCTATTTTTCCCTCTTAGACAGTCAAATTTGTAATGATTGTTAATAAAAGGTTCTCAAATTTGTAACGTCCCTAGTAGATAGGGTGTAAATACTATTCATTATTATTATTCTCTCTACCTTTTTTTCCCTTGGAAACTATTTAGACATTTAATGAATAATTAATCTACAAATTTATATTTTTCTCTACAAAAACAAAGTCAAAACATTAAAAACAATTTTTTTTTTCTTTTTTCTTTCTGAATGATTTTCACTTCCTCCAAAGAAATATGTGAACTTTTGTCAAAATTAGGAAAAAAGAAAAAAGAAAAGACATATTTTTATGATTTTTTTTTTCCAGAAAACATATCTCTAGAAAGTAGATAAGAAAACAAATAAATTCTAATTAAGACATATTTTTATGATTTTTTTTTCTAGAAAACATATCTCTAGAAAGTAGATAAGAAAACAAATAAATTCTTAAGTATAATTAGTATTTATCAAAGGAAACCTAAAATCTAGTCTAATACCGATTTTTTATTTACTGTGTATTTTTTAAATATTAAACGAGTTTGTTCTTTTTTAGGTAATTTAGATTCTTAAACTTTGAGAGTTGTGTAGATTAAACCTCATACTTGTATCAATTTAAAACATAATTTTTCATAATTAAATCAATTTTAGACCATTTATTTGCGATATATAATTGTTTTCACTAGATTCTATTTAAAATAAACTAAATAATATTATTAGAGAAAAATAGGGGATGATGGGAAGATGAAAAAGCATTCATAGTATTATCCTTTTGATTTCAACAGATTAATTCATGCATTTCAAATAAGTCTTAAATACTAATACTATGTAAAAATTATGGATTGATGGTTTTAAATCAAATTTCTTAAAATTTTAGCTACCAAAAAAGAAAGCAAAACATTTTGATGATAATTTTTTTTTTTTTTTTTTGAGTTCAATAATATGTAAGGTGAGTGTTCAAATTTTTGAACTCTTTAGTCGATAATACTTGCTTTATTATGTGAGTTGGGTTATGTTCATAATAGTCTCAATATGATTTTAATGATGCAATTGATTAAAAAAAATTGTACAATTTTATAATTTTAAAAAATTGACAAAAAGAAAAATAAAATCACTAGATCCAAAATGAAGAGGTTATTTGATTATTATTTTAAATAATTCTCTAAAAAATTGTAGAATTAATTTGGATGGGTTAGGGCACTTAGATGGGTTAGGGCACTTAGAGTACTATAGTTTTCGACTTCAACTAAATTTTTAAATAGAAAATTATTTAATCTTTATTAATATTTAAAAAATACATGTGACCATTTAAGTGTCCAATCAGAAATTATTAAGTGACAACTTTTTTCTTTCTTAACAAAGATATCTCATTAATATCTTTTTGATTTATTTTATAATCGAAAGAAATGCATGATATACTTCCGACTATATTCAAATATTATCTTAATTTTTTAAAAAGAAATCATATTACCTTTAATATTTTAATCTTCCTCCACTCCTTACATTGTTCCGACATGGGTCCATTATATATCCAAATTAATTTTTTTTTTTTTTTTTGGCAAATGTCCACATTAACATATTAACTCACATACATTAATTAATATATATGTTATTCACTTAATTGCATAATAACTCCCCACTAGAAATTAGACAAACTTTTTAGAAAGAAAAAATGCAAAAGAATTATTGCCACGTTCTGCTAAAAAGTCAACTTAACGATTTGTAAAAGTAACCAAAGCGAATTTAACTAATAAAATAATTAGCGTACATCTTATTTCTTTGTGTGGTCGGAGTTTCCATCCTCCCATAATTGTACTAAAAATAAATTTTAAAAAAATAATTGCTTATAAGTAACTTTAGAATCGCATTTTTCGTGGGTGACAAAACGACGTCGCTTTTCATTGATTCAAATACAACTGAAGGAATCTGTTGTTACCTCATCCTCGGCAGCGCAATGATACTTATAAGCAAGTTTCAGAAACTCAACTCTCCGAATCAATCCCGACACAAACTCGCCGCCGTAACAGCCACTCTCCGCCGCTGCCAACGTCACGCGCCGTAAATCCGCGAGCTCCGATCGCAGTGCTCTGTGGAATTTAATAAGCAGGAGAATTGGAGCCTCCGTCAGCGGAACACCAGAGAGTCCGGAATCGGTGTAGAAATAGTAGTCTTCCGCCGCTTCCGGCGGCGTGGACGGCGAATCATGATGTAATTTTGCGTGAGAGGAGCGATCAATAGAGTGGGCGGCGGCGCCGTCCATACAAGGAAGAAGAAGATGGGGTAGGGAAGAAGGCGAATCGGACGCCCATGAAAGAAGAGGAGGAGAGATTTGGCATCCGGAAGGAAGGAAGGGAGAATGGGGGAAGGGTTTATGAAGGAAGAATCTGCTCAAAGTCTTCTTCCTCTCTCTCCCTCTGATCTGTGCAGTGAAATTAAAGTATATTTTTTAAAATGGAGTTTTGGAGGTTTTTTTAATTGGAAGGTTGATCGCTTCGAAAATGGATTGGTTGCCCACGGAAAGTGAGTGATGGAGACGTTGTACCTAAAACCTCCCACCAACGGCCATACCCGAACATTTCTTATACTGATCTAGCGGAGTTGAGTTGGGTTGAGTTATGATTTCTTTAGGCTAATTTGAACTTTGGAGTGGGTCGAACTAAATATGACCTCCAATCCAACCTTTAAAATACCGATTGAGTTAGGTTATCGGGTTATTCTCTTTTTATTATTATTAATTTTGAATAAAACTTAAAAATTTTATAAACTCAAATATTAAATACCAAATATCTAAGATATTTAAAGAAAGACAAATGTAGTAACAGTTCTTAAACAAAAATAGTTCAAAGATTAATGTTAAAAACTCAAATTTTACAATATATATATGTAATTCGAGTTGGATTGAATCGACCCAAAGAAAAATATATATATTTAACCATGACTCCACTCAACTTGATAAAATAAAAAAATTCAATACATCCAACCCACATGTTTGAATTGGATAGTCTAGATTGTCATGTCATTTAAATACTAATGATTTTTTTTTTAAAGAGATTCAAATAAAAAACTTTTACTTTAATTTTTTATTGAATTTGTTTCTATTTGATGATTTTTAGTTTAGAAGTTCCCATGTGGTATCAATAATTTGATTAAATCTTAAAAAATGATTTATAAGCTATGAAAAGAAAAAACACTTGTATATATATATATATATTTTACTTTGATCCAATTGAGAGTTTGACCTACCAAGAGTAAATTAAACCAAAAGCTGAATGATTAAGTTTAGTAATTTTGAAAATAGCCTAATTTGTACTTTAAAATAGAAGTGTTTAATTGATTTTATAATTTTCAACTTTGAATCCAATAAATTTATTACATATTCAAACATTTTAAAAGTTAATTAATTTATTAGATACAAATTTATATGAAATTTATCTATAAAATCTTAGAAATATCAAAATTTATGAATCAAATATAGACAAATTTCAAAAGTATGAAAACAAAATTTATAATTTAGCCTAAAGTAAAATTTAAAATATATATTAACTAAATTGAAACTTTTTAAATTTGAAATTGTACACTACTTGCAACTAGATAAATTAGATTTGTTATTTTGATTGAATTCTTAGTCAAATATAATTTTAAAAACAAAATAAGATTTTGAAAAACGAAAAATCTCACTAAGTAACTATTTGTATTTTGGTTTTTGATTTTTTTTACATCAAGTTTATTTTCACTCAATTTATTGCAATAGTTTTTATCTTTCTTAAATAAAAGAGTGGAATTCTTTATAAAATTTCAATAACAAAAACATAATTTTAAAATCTATATATTTTTTAATTTTCAAAACTTGACTCAATTTTTGAAAATGTTAGAAAAAAGTAAATAACAAATCATAAAATTTAGAGGTAGAATGAGTGTTTATAGACTTAGTTCTGAAAAATTCAGAAATAAAAACAAAATAGTTATCCAATGGAGTCTAATTTTTTAATTAGGTTTTAAAACTTTATTTAGTTTTTTTAAAACGAAGTAGAAAGTGAATAACAAAATATAGAAATATATGAATTGAAGTAATATTTAAAAGCTTAATTCTTTTTAAAAAATAATAAAGAATTATAAACTGAAGTTTTAGTTTTCAAATTTAATTTCAATTTTGAAAACACAAGCCATAAAATGTTTTAAATATATTTTAAAATAGTATTTTTAAACTTAATTTAAAGAATAGTCCCCTTAAACAACAATCTTACCTAACTTTTTTCTGGGACAACAAATGTAATAGAAAAAAAAATATTTAAATAGTTTTAACTCATCTTTATATAATCCACTCAAATGTTAAATTATCAATTACTACGCATCAAATTTTATTTTTGGAAGGAGACATTTCTTATAAAAAAGTTTTCCTTCGTGGTTCAAAGAGATACATCTATTGTGTATTCGAAAAGGCCATCACCTTTATTTTGTACTATTGACTTTTTCTAATTATATTTTATTTCATGTTTGAATCCAAACGGTGGTTTGACTAGGTCATTTTTATAAGATCTTAAACTTATTTTGAAAATACATATTTATATATTTATATTATTTATATCTATATTTACATTTCCACTTTACCCCTCATTTTTAACCATGTAACTATTATACCCTTGGTTTTAATGGATAATAGTTAACAAATCTATTTAGATGTATGATCACAATCTTTTAATACCTTCACGTCTTTTCAACAAAGCATGTTTTCAGTAGAACACAACTTTTCACCAAAAATACCTATTCTTCTGTAAGTATTTAATTAGTGTGAAGAGGGAGACTAGAATTTTGGCCATCTAAAGGTAATCATCATTTTTTTTTCTTCCTAATTACGTTTTTAGTGGTAATAAAATACTGTAAGTGTTTGTGTTTTTTTATAGGCTTTATTTTGATCCAAAACAAAGATAACTACCATTGTCAAGTGTGTGTTTTCCTTTTTATTATTATTATTTTTTTCCATTCTTCCTTCTCCAAAAACAAAGGCAATCCTCGTTGATGCATGTTTGCATGGTTTTTTGTTTTTTGTCTTTTTTCCCAGTTTTGACCCTGTAACATTTTTAGAAAAGCATTGCTTTTTTAGGGTTGTTATTTTGATTAATCATGTTTATGACAATATCTTTCTCCAATATAAATGTAACTACCATTAATGTGTGTGTTTTTGCTTTTTGTTTTCTTTCATTTTTTCGATTCTTCCTTATGCATTCTCATGCTTCTTATGGGTTTTATTTTGATTTGATATGTTTATGTTTACTATTGATATTAGAGAAAATAGGGAAGAATGAAGAGGAAAGAAAGAGATGTAGAGGTAACTACCATTAATGTGTGGGATGAGCGGCAAATGATAAGATATTTTATTTTAATTTTAATAATTTTAATAGTAAACCATATATCATTTTATTGCATTTTTAATTCAATTATTATATTCATTCTCCTTGTATTTTTAAGGTGAGTTCTTTTTTTTTTTTTTTTTTTTTCCTCTCCTCCTCCAATAAAATTAACATTTTAAATTTTTAAAAAATGCATGTGTTATTTGGTTATATATAATTAGAGTTTTTTTTTTTTTTCTCTAAATCAATGGATAGAGAATGTTAAGAGATATAAAAAAGAAAGAGTTTATTGGAGTGGGTGAGAAAAAGGGAAGAATTGAGAATATTAGGAAATGAATAGTTATAGAAAGAAGTTAAGAATACTTCTTAATTTTAATTCAAAAAATCTGATTGTGATTCAATTATATTATGCTCATTGTCCCTTCATTTTCAAAGAGATTTGTTTGAAATGTTTTAAAATATAATTAAAATTGGGTTTATAAAAACAAGGTTTAAATAATATCTATTTATGACATAAATAAATTTAAATAAAAACTAAAAACTCTATAGTTACAACTAAACCTACAAGATCTACAAGATTTTAGGTGACATTTTTTTTCTTTGAACATAAATTTCAAAGACCCAAATAGGGTAATGTAGGAAAACCCGTTGTCCTTTTTTTTCCTTAAACTTTTTATAAAATTTCATCTTTTTTAATCTTTCAAACAATTGCATCGGTTCCATTAGAGATATCCAATATTCATTGAGAGAATTTAAAATAAAATTCCTCCTTCCATGCATGGGATTATATGCTTTAATAATAAATATATGAGAAAACATTAAAATAAAAAAATATTGTATTATCTATATTACAAATTACAATACCAAATTTAATGATATGTATATATTTATTTGCTAATTTAATTACTAACATTTTTTTTTTACTTTGTACTATATATATATATATAAATAAAGATGATAATATAAAAACACAAAAAAAAACCTATATAATTCTTATTACAGGTCAAAAATAAAAATTTCAAATATTTAAAAATTTTTAATTAAAACAACGAAACTTCACAACATGTTGCTAAAATAGCTATTACATGTTAAAAATAAAAATTGCAAAAATTTCAAAAATTTTAATTAAAACTACGAAACTTCACGACATGTTCCTAAACTAGCTATATAGAATGGCTAGACAAACATAAAATTTAAGGTAAATTCAAATGCTTTTGTTTCGTTTGAATATTTTAAATTATTTTCACATGCTTATGTACATTTCATACAAATTTTATTGGGTCAATTACGTTTATATTCTTTAAAATTTGACCTGCATATTTATTTGGCTTATAAATTTTCTTTAAATTTAAAATAATAAACGATATAGACGTCAGATAAAAAGTAAGCTTTGAATCTTTATTTTAATGTGATTTTTTATTTGTGTTAATTTCATTTGTTAAAAAGAAAAAAAAAAGAAAAAAAAAAATCTTTGTCTCCCTCCATTCTTTGTCTCCCTCCATTTCCACTTCCCCATACAATAGGAACCCGACTATTCGCATGATAGATCTTGGTCGAGGATTTTGAAAAAATCTAACTTATGTTAATATATATATGATTTACAATAATTCATAGCTCAACTCATCTATTTTTAAATTATAATATAATTTTAAAAAATGTAAGTTCTATCAAAATAATGAAAACAAAAATTTTGATTATATTCCCTAATCTCACACCAATATAGAGGACTATATTATCAAATTCAATCGTGGTTAGGCTTGATTTTAATTAGTAACATAACTTTGACTTTGGAGATGTGATGAATTTTACGGATATAAATTGTGTAATGTATATCTATCATATGAATTAAATTAATCTTTTTTTAATTATCATGTCTAAATTAACACTCCATTAAGTTATATAGATTAAGCAAGTTTTAATATTTTTTCTAAGAAATATTTTTCTTTCAACAATTACTCTACCATATTTGAATTAGTAATGAGATTATATATTTTTTAAAAAGAATGAGATTATATAAAAATATTTAAAATAAATATTCCAATTCCAGTTTGGAACATACATAAGACAGATATAAATTTGCCTTTTAATATATATATTGAATTGGACGTGTGGGGATCCGTTTTAATTAACTAACAAAATGAAACCGCCGAACCTACCCCAACCAACACATTATTAGCTCTCCAGTTAAGCTAAGCCTTGATTTAAACATTAAAAAATTAAATTAGTCTAATTAATCAGGCATCTAAGTTTGATAAGATAAAAAATGTGGAAGCCCACGCGCGAGAGAAGCGCGTGGTTTCATGTCGTCAACATTCGGTGATTTGTTGGACGTAGACTTTTATTTAATGTTATTGATTAACAACAATAAATAGAATAAACAAATATTGTCGGAGGACAACTGAAAAGGGCTTAGTTCATGCCGTCCGTACCTTGTCATCACGTGCGGGAGGCCACGTCAGTCTTTGTCCAGATTTGATTGAGTGTGTCGGGAATGGCCTCACACGTGTTTTGCGCGTGCCTCCACGTGCCTCGCCTCCCATTTTCATTTCTATAATCCCGTTTTTTGCTTATAAATTAATCATGTTACTTCTCAAAAGTGTGCCTTCTTTTTTTATTACATATATTCATTTCTTGCCACCACCAAAGTAAGCATTTGAAATTTATGGGGGAGTCCATAGAATATATGAATAATAAATAAATAAATTATTTAATAACGTGTCAAATAATGAATAAAAATGGTAGATACTACGTTAATACTATATATTTTTCCTTCGAATAGAGATATTAAAGACATGTGGGTGATGAGGTGGAGGGTTGAAATCACACACTATAATTAAATGTCCACCCAAGACAAATAAACAATTCTATTTTGCTAAATAAATCTAAAACTAACTCTTTATGCGAATTCGGTTTAGAACTACAATATTTATTTACTTAAACTCCAATTTCTTTTCCAACCAACTTTTTTTTTCTTTTAAAAAAAAAAAGAAATAACAAATGTCCTTCTCTTTATTAATAAAGAAGACCAAGATGCAAAATTACATATATCTATCTAGGATAAAGAACAAAGTTGGAGGCAAAAAGAATTACGTCATAAAATATAAGAGTTAATATGGGAAGCATAGTCAACCAAACAATGAACAATAGAGTTACGAGTTTTGGGGAATGAGATAATAACAAGGAAGAAAGCTTGTTTAGAGAAGCTCAAGCATCACCCAATTCCAGTTACTAGTTTCATTTATAAACTAACTTTGGTTTGGAGAACCTAATTACCACCTAGATTTATCATTAGTTTTTAACTTCAACTTTAAATCAATAAGTTGTTTAACTACATTATTAAAATTATTTTTTTCACCACTATACTATATTTGTCATTTTTTAACTACATTATTGTTGAAATTACCCCAATTATAAAGATTTATATGAAATTTGGAGTGTGGCAAATTTAAAGGGGTCAAACTGAAGAATAGCAATAAAAACAAAAGGTTGGATTTATAGCAAATGCACATAAGCATGATATGTGCAACACTTCTTATTTTATCGAATCCCACAAAATATGGTACGGATGAGTTAAAATATCATTATTTTATCTTTCGTCAATCATTCGTGGAAAGATAGCATAAAAATCGATCGGATTGTGTGATTTTTTGTGGGAGGGGTCTACAGCCATATAGTACTATGGTTTTCATATTACCTCCATTTTGTTTACCATATAAAGAGCTTTTAAGAACTATGTGGGGTTACGTAATAAATTATTTAATAAATTAATTGATTGCTTAACAACATGTTAAATAATAATCAATGGAGGAAGTATGTAATACCGCAACACTAGAAATTTTCTTATTACGAGTAAATTTCTCTATCCAGCTGGACTTACCTAACATGGAAAATTTCCTATACTACGGTAGTATGGAAAATTACCTATACTATCTTCAATTATTATGTATCATGTCAACGTATTTTTATAAATATGATGAAACCCATTGACATTATTATAGAGTCCATACATATTAAAAAAAGAAAATTTATAGTGTAAACGTAGAAAGTATAGTACTACTACAGTACTATAAATTTTTCCCATCTGCCGCACTCTTTTGCTTGGTTAGGGTTCATGAAGAACCAATCAAAAAATATTTGGACTTTTTGTTTTCTTCTTGGAATTTTTTTCCGGGAATTGTTATTCATTTTAAAATTTATTTCCTTTTTAAGAAAGATTACCCTTTTTATTTGTTTCAAATTAAAATGATTGAGATTTCACATCTAGTATAGATTTTATATATATGATGTGGCAATAGTATTTTTTGGCTGTCTTTCATTAATTCCGTTTTTCTTAAAACAATTGTTATGCTATTTTTCAAAAGTTTTAGACATTTTACAATCTTTCAAAATCCACCTTCAAAAGTTGTTATCCATCATATTTATTATTTTTATTGTAGATTTATATTGAATTGGAAATCCACGTACACACAATATTTTAAAAGGCAATTAGGCAGCAATTGAAAAAAAAAAAGTTAGTATCGAGGGATCTAATATTATTTTTACATTATAACCAAATATTTGATATGTTTAGAAGCGATTTTAAAATGGTAAAATTACATTTTTTTAAAATTATTATAAAAATGTATTTTCAATCCTTCAAAATTAATTATGATGATATAAAAATTATATTTAAAAGTATAAAATTTAATATTAAACTAATTTTAGTATTAAAAGAATTACTCTCCAACATACACTGAATAGTTTGTTCCTAGATAGTTGGATTGAAGACTGGAATTTTTATCTTTTTACATTTGGTAGTAAGCTTACACAACCATATAAAAGGATCTTAGAAGACATTAAGAATGGACCCACCAAACCAAGCTGTGTAGAAAAAAGTAGTCAATTCTAATTGGCTCCATACTAAGCTAAGAAGGGATGTCGGCTAAGTGCTTCATTCTGTTCTCTTTTTTCACATAAGTGAGACATTAAAAGCTACTTAAACAAAGCGTAAACGCACAATCAACGTAAGACTTCCTTAGAACCAACCAACTTCACTCTTGATATTAGAGAAGCTATGAACCATCTACGGTGTGTTTGAATTACATTTTTCGGTGTTTAATTAGTCATTTTTTTGAAAAAAATTGGAGTGTTTGGCAACCATTCAAAATAGATTTTAAAGTGTAATTTAAACAATTTTTATAAAAAAAAATAATAAATAAAAAATAATTTTTTAAAAAACATATATTTTTTTTTTAAGTCAATCCAAACGGTTTCTAGGAATTATAAAATTTGAGGCGACATTCCTACTCTGCCAAAGCTTAAATTGACCGTCCAATCACTAATATGAACATGGGCCAGGCTTTGTAAAAGTAAGTTCATGGGTGGCTTGGGATTTAGAGATTTAAACTTGTCCAATCAAGCCATGCTGGCTAAACTGAGTTGGCATATAGTTAGAAATTTGAATAGCCTCATGAAGGGAAAATATTTTGAGAATGGTGATTTTCTTGATGCCCCGCTTGGGAGCAATCCTTCTCTCACCTGGAGAAGTATTATTTGGGGGAGGGAGCTTTTTAAAAGCGGGTATAGGTGGAAGGTAGGCAATGGCAAAAATGGTTGAATAGGATTGGCTGATCAATAATGATAGTCTTAAAAGGGAAGGGAGGTATGTGAGATGTTTGATGGATGAAAGGGGTTTCTGGAATGAGGACCTGATTAAGAGATAATTTGGATGTTTTGGATGCTGAGATTGTTTTTAGCTTTCCTTGTAGGCCCCTCTCATAGCACGATTAGATTATTTGGAATGTTAATTTGACGATTAGTCCTAATGCATGTACTGGAGCTTTTTCGTTGGGTTTGTTTGATTATTCTTCTCGTTGGAAGCATTTTTGGAAGATTGTCAACGAGGTCATCCCTTCTAAAGTTAATATTTTATGTCGTGGTGTGGTCACTAACCCCTTTTGTTTGTTTTGCAAAAATCATGTTGAGTCGGTAGTCCATATTTTCTGGAAATGTAAGCTTCTCGAGTGCTTGTGGGTGGAGACCTTCCCCCTATGAGGACGATCATTGGGCAAAGCTTGGATTGGTGGCAAGCATCGGACGTCTGGGATGGGCTGTTGGATGTGTTATGCTGATCCTATCGTCCATTTGGGAATACTTAAATGAATTGAACCATTCGGGAACTAAAGCATCTTTTAAGGTAATAATGTGGCTGTTTGATAGGGCTCATGTCTCTAATGGAAAGTCTCTTTCTATCTTGCAGGAGGAGAGTCATGTGATTCATTGCATTTGGGTCCCCCTCCTCCTTATGCGTGGAAGTTGAACGTTGATGTCGTTTAGAGTGATTCACTCAATGTGGGAAGGGTTGAGTTGTTCGTGACTCAGTTGTGTCTCCTCTAGGAGTTGGCTTCAAATGCATTTAAGTGTATCAGCCTATTAAGGTCCTTAAGGCTCAAGCTACTAAGGAAGGGATTCGTCTTTGCTCCTCACAGATGATTCTTCAAGTTGGTTTGCTCGTGGTTGAATTGGATGCTTTGGATGTGGTGAAGATTTTGAATCATGAGTGTGTTGACTTGACAGAGATCACTCTTGTTATTGATGAGATTATTTTTTTGGCTCAATGCTTTGAGCATGTTAGTTTCTCTTTTTGTAAGAGCGCTAGGAACTCTATTGCGCACATGTTAGCTTGGGTTGTTGCCGGGTTAGAGGGGGTTGTCGAGTTGTGTGGGTCGATGTGATGTGTTGGTTTGAAGACTTTCTGGGGTGGTTATCCTTTGCGTTGACCGAGTGCATTCCTTGAGTTTGGTTCATCTTGTTGAGTTCCTCGGTTATTGCTCTTTTTATCCAAAAACAAACAAACAAACATGTGACCTCTCTTAAGTAAATTAGATTTTATTGATTTTATGTACTTTATTTATATTTTCCTTTATAGTATTTTTTTCCCCTTTTTGGTTTTTTCTTTTGTTTATCTTTATAAAATCAAGCCGATTATTCAATATATTCTGATTAGATTGATTTTTCAATAATATACACAAAACAACATGCTATAATAGTCATTTCTAGGGTTGTCTTATTCTACATTAACCGCTACGATTTCTATTCGATCTCAAGGCAAATTCAAGCATAGATTTGCTGTCTAGATTCGTTTTTGGCCTTCAATCCATCTATGTTTTTGCTCTATCGTACACAAATCTAAAGCCCTCGTGCTTACGCATTGATCATAGCCTAAATTTGGTTTAGTTTATTTGATTTGGTTCATATTATGTTTTTAGATCTTTTAGTATCTCTATTATGTTTTCATATTTGTAGGTTTATGTTTTGTGTTCAAATTGATCATTCACGAATTCTATTTTAGATCTCTACTTAAATTTTTGTTTATGGTCCATAATTTTCTTTTGTAATTCTCTATTTCTAACCCAGAACTGCGGTGGATTCAACTACCACCTTAAATTTCATAATTAAAATAAAATCTGATTTACTTTAAACACTTTTTATAAAATAACAACCAATTTGAATTTATGAAACTACGTAACTATAACAAACTCGCGGATTATTCCATATATTCTAAATATACACAAAACAACAACCTCAAAAGAATCTCGACTGAAAATAAGATGTCCACCAATTCTCTTTCATCCCAATCTGCCACATATTCTTCCCCTCTATAATATCTTCATATCATTTAAGTTGATGCTGACCCAATATTTTTAAATCATTTTTTGTTGTCTGTTTTTAATTTTCATAAATAAAATAAAATTATATAGAGTAATTGTTTTATTGTTAATATTACTGTTTTTTTTTTTTACAATAATTAACATTACAGTTATTATTGAAAAAGAAACACAAGTTGAATGATCTTATTTGTACTTCTTATCTTAAAATTTATATGAAAATGTAAAGATATTATAGGTAAATTAGCCTTCAATATTAAATATCCAATCTGGTTATGATGAATTTATTTTTAAATATCTACTGTAAATTTGTTATCTTGTCTCTTATGTAGTAGGAAGTTAAAATATTTGTGATTCGAATTGCACGCTACTGTACTAAAAATTTCTTTTTTATTAATATTTGCAATAATTTATTTATTTATTTTGTTAAAAAGTAAAAAAAAAAAAATACAACTTTAGAGTTTAGAATTGTTAAAAGAGAAAGTATCATGAAAATAAAGGGTTTTGAATCTATTTTGTCCAATTTCTAGTCAATTGTTTTTAAATGTCTAATTTCAATTCTTATCATTTTCAATAAATCTTACATTTAGTCTTACATATTAAATTTTATGTAGAAAAATTATTTAAATGATAAAACTGTTAAAAATATTTTCAAATATAGCAAAATATCACTACAATGACAGTAATAGATGATACTAAACTTATAAATACATTAGTTCAATTTTTTTTTTCTGAAATAAAATTGTATCATATTATCAAGCCTCAAAAAGCATAGACTGATTACATTCTTTAATAGCAATTTAAAGAAAAGGGAACGGAAAATCGTTTACCCAGACAGCAGGATCCTTTTCTTTTCACGCAAACCTTGCTACTGCATCAGCTAAGGAATTATAACTTCTGGGAGTGCAAACGGAAGAACAAGAATTGAAACTATCTTTCAGAGCAACCATGTTCTCAATCCAGCAAGAGATTTTCGCATCCGACTGTGTGAGACCTCTGATCAGATTTATCACTTGGAGGTAGTCAGTTTCAACAATGATGTTTCTAAATTCTAATGATAAAGCCAACATTAATCCTTCTTTAATTGCCAAAGCTTCCGCTGAAGGGCAATCAAAGCCAAAATGAGAACTTTTGGCAGAGATGACTTTAATAGCCCCCGAACTATCTCTGATGACAATGCCCAGGTCCACCGAAGGGGAAAGGGGGCTCCAAGAGACATCATTATTAATTTTAACAAAACCCCACGGAGAAGGGAGCCACGATGAGTTCATACCACAAGGATTGGCTAACAAAGCAACACCAATAAGCTTGGAGTGGGATGAATCCCAGAATGTCTCACAATATCTAATAATCCATGAGGCTTTGAGATCTGGGTGGAGGATGGACTTGCCATTTACTAGGTTATTTCAATCATTCCAAAAAGCCCAGAAAGACGTGGGTAGAAGCTCAATTTTGCTTGCCTCACAAGCAGTCACCAAGTTATGCCATCTATCAATGAAGCTGCCATTAAAGTCTAAATTTGTAACTTTCTCACCCAAAAGTTTCTTCAAGATTGATTTTGCTCTTTCACAAGAGAAAAGAGCATGATCGACAATTTCCTGATGCTGACCACAAACAAGGCAAATAGGTACAATTTCAATCCTTTTTTTTTTTTTTTTTGGGTAAGTTTGTCCTAGTGGGAAGTATATTCTTTAGGGTTCGCCAGATAAAATGTCTGATCTTTAGAGGCACATTTAGCTTCCATAACTTTGACCATAGGACTTTCAATAAGCTCTCACTGGAAGAACTAGAGCAGAATCTCGATCTTTGAAACCATTTATACCTTGACTTTACTGAGTACTTCCCATACTTGTCATAGTGCCAAATCAGCTTGTCTTCCATCCTCAGGTTAAGTGGGATTTTTTTTATAACAGCAGTATCTTCCGATGAGGTAGCAATAGTCAGCAAGCCAGTGTTCCAAGCACCCTCTAGAGTTATAAAATCAGCTACTTTTGCCTCAAAGAAATCCATATTTATACATCTTGGTTTGAAAGTGCATTCTTTTGGTAACCATAGATCTTTAAACATTCTGATAGAAGCTCCATTTGCCACTTTAAAACGCAGACCTTCCTTGAGAAAAGTACTTCCCTAGTGTAAGCTTTTCCACATATGTGATGTACTACTACCCATATCAACATTCAAAATATCACAATGATTAAAATAAATACTTTTGAGCACCTTTGAAACTAGAAGATCTGAGTCCTGATGAATTCGCCACACTTGTTTTGCAATCAATGCTCTGTTAAAACCTTCTAAATCTCTTAAGCTTTTGGGAGGCACAAATCCGGCCACTTGATCCAGTGGATCTTTCTTTTCTTTTCTATTGAACCCCACTAGAATCTTGAGAAAACCCTGGTAATTTCCGAATATAGTTGTTTAGGGAGTTTAAAAATGCTCATTCCATAAGTTGGGATGGCTTGACCAACACTTTTGATAAATATTTCTTTCCCTCAAGTAGAAAAAAAAATTCTTTTCCACCCTTGAAGAGACTTCCAAATCTAGTCCAGCAGGAATTGAAAATTCATGCTTTTGCTCCTTGACAACAAAGAGGGCCTAGATAATGGTCCAACTCTTTAACCTTTAGGACGCCCAAGATGCCACACAAGAATAGACCTCTGTCCTCATTAACGTTCGGAGATATTAAGATTGCTGACTTTGCTTGATTAATCCTAGCTCCCGAAGCAGCTTCAAAACTGCTTAGTTGGTTCTTCAAAACAGAGAAGTCAATATTCATTTGCCCGGTAGAAAATTAAACTATCATCAACGAATAGAAGGTGAGAAATACATGGGCAATGAGCACCTAGTGATACACCGGGAATGTTCCCTCCCAATTGCTGAGAGTTTAAGAGAGCTGAAAGGCCCTCTACCACTAAAAGAAAAAGATCGGGGGAGAGAGGATCGCCTTGTTTCAGCCGTCCGCTAGGTTGAAAGGATTTGCTAGGATCACCATTAACAAGAACAGCAAAATTAGTGGAAGAAATGCAATTGTAAATAAGTGAGGAGACTCTTTGGTCAAAATTTAATCGAGTCATTATAGCTATGAGAAAAGACCATTCAATTCTATCATATGCTTTGTTTAGATCTAGTTTAACAGCAGCCAAAACCTCTTTTCTTTTTTTCTTATTCTGAATGAAGTTTAAAAATTTATGGTCTATCATAACATTATCGGTAATTGCCCTCCCTGGTACAAAAGTTGATTGGTTGTCTGAGATAATATTATGAAGGACAAGTTTTAGACAATTAGCTATTGTTTTTTACACAATTAATTTCATAACTCTCATTGCCAAGACTAATAGGCCTAAAATCACCTACTGATTTTGAATTATTTGTTTTAGTTCATTTTGCTCTATTTAAAAACAGGCAAATGTGAATACATATTAAAAATGTATAGTGGAAAATAATAATAGATGATAAAATAAAGGGTAAAGATAACGAATAATGAAAATAAATCCAATTGAAGAAGATGATGAAGATATTGATAACTTATTTAAATACCTTAGCTGACTCAGACTCTCCAAGAATAATGGATAAAATCAACTCCACCAACTTTCCCAAAAGGGTAGAACCAAATAAAAGCCAATGAAAAAAGTTAAACACACAACAATAAGCCAAATTAGGAAAAACGTCAAGAAAAATGATGATAGGAAGTGCCAACGATGGCCCACGTAGCAAACCAATGCATTGCGTGGCCTCATTTGTTGGGAGAAGTAAGAACAACAAATATGAGATCTTCTTCTACAACACGGAAATGATTCGCATTTGCTCCTACGAACAACCAGAACCAGAAAAATTACCCACCGCCGGAGATGGAAGTTTCTGGGTTTATGCCCAACAAATGGACTGCAACCGCCCTTGGAATTTGGATTCAATGTATCTGCGGTGCTTCCTACACCTTCAGCATCTATTCTTCAGCTCTCAAGTCCTCCCAGGCCTACGATCAATCCACCCTCGACACCGTTTCCGTTTTCAAAGACATCGGCGCCAACGCCGGCATCATTTCTGGTTTTCTTTACTCCGCCGTCACTCCCCCGGCCCCCCGCTGGGCCTTTGTCGGGCCATGGGTGGTTCACGCCGCCGGAGCGACTCAATGCTTCCTCGGATATATATTCATATGGGCCGCTGTCTCTGGAGTGATCGATCGGCCGCCGGTGCCGGCGATGTGCTTCTTCATGTTTCTGGCTGCACATGCGCAAACGTTTTTCAACACGGCGAATGTGGTAACTGGCGTGCACAATTTTGTGCACTATAGCGGCACGATTGTGGGAATCATGAAGGTACCAACAAAAACCCTTGCTTATCTTCTTTATCATTATGCAGATTGTTAGGGCTCTGGATTTTACCTTTGATTTCTTCCCTTTTCTGAACCCTTATTGTATTTTGCTCTCTGGAAGGTTTGGTTATGGTGAGTACTATTTAGATGTAAAGAATTCATGTACTCTAAAATTAAATCTATGTCCTGGAGATGAACTTTGTTTAGCTGGCCTCATTCTTTACAATAGATTTATCTTGAAGCATAGAAATGGAAGAAGACGGTGGAGTCACCAAACCAATTTATTTTTCCTTCATGCTCTGTTCTTCTCTGCCATAATCTATCTTTGATCAAGGTGGTGCCCGGATCAAAACTCCAAGTTATTGTCTCACGGGGGTCCTGGAAATATGAGACTACACGTAAATGTAAACATAACCATAAAAATCAAATCGTTATCAAATGAGTTCTAATTTATCAGAAAGCCTCTTGTTTAAGTCTAGTGTTATTTACTTTTTTCAATTAATGTTGATAATTACTTGTAAGTATTAGTTTTGTGCTAATTTCTAAACCCAGAAAGTGGTAGTGTTAAAACTATATACAGATTAAATATGTGCGGGACTCTTAATTTAAAGGAAAAAACTTTGGTGCATCCCGATTGCACCTATCTTTGTACATTCCACCAAATTTGTCAAATGGCAAATTCTTTTTACTTTTTTGAAATATTTTAATCATTTTTTATGCAGATGAGATTGGGATGCACAAGCATCTTGAAATACACCCAATATTGCTCTTAACTTAATAGGAGTTTAACAGTAACTTTTAGTGACTACATCTGATTCTCATTTATTCCGTGGAAAAGAAGGGATCACTATACTAATAGTTTCAAGGTTTTTTATTTGACAAAGTGGGGATTACTATTGCTTTTCTTTGGTGCGAAACTAAGCAACTTTTTTCTCACTTCAACTTATCTTTTTTATTATAATCACTTTTTGGTGTTGGGTTTATCCCGATATTTTTCATTAATGAAATGTTTCTATTAAAAATAAAAAAATAATAATAATAGATAAAGGTTTTAATTGACAAAGTTGTAGTCGCCTTGTTGAATCTGAGAATCGATTCTGAGGATCTTCCCCAGATTTTGTGTTGTCTTGAATGTGCTATTTATGAATTCATATCTTGTGTCTCCTTTTTGTTGGATAGGGATATCTTGGTCTCAGTGGAGCACTGCTAATCCAAGTTTATAATACGTCTTGCAATGGAGATCCAAGCAATTTTCTCCTCATGCTGGCGGTTTTGCCCACACTTCTTTCCATCATGTTCATGTGGTTTGTTAGAATTGACAAAACAAAGTCTAGTAATGAGATGAAGCATTTGAATTCATTGTCTGCACTTGCTGTGATAGTTGCTTTTTACCTAATGGTTGTCATCATCTTGAACAACACTTTCTCCCTTTCATCATGGACTCGTTTCTTTACATTCTCCATACTCTTGATTCTCCTTGCTGCTCCTCTTGCAATCGCCATTAATGCTCAGAGGGAAGACTTTAGAGAGTCATCTCCATCATTCCTCACTGAAAAAAGTCATGTTGTTAACAAACTCAAGTCAATGGATGCAGAGGATTCTGTTGAATATCATGAGTTGCCCAGGGATGAGAGCCAGACAGTGGCTGTTTCCAACTCTAGAATTCCTCAGGCCACGAATGTCTTGGAAGCTATACGCACTATAAACTTCTGGCTGTTGTTTCTTGCCATGGTGTGTGGAATGGGTTCTGGATTGGCCACAATAAACAACATGAGCCAACTTGGCCAGTCTCTTGGTTACACAGCAACAGAGACGAAGACATTTGTTTCGTTATGGAGTATATGGAACTTTCTTGGACGTTTTGGAGCTGGTTACACCTCTGATTTTCTTCTCCACTCATATGGGTGGGCAAGGCCATTGTTAATGGCAATTACTCTAATGATAATGAGTGGCGGCCACATCGTGATCGCCTCCGGTTTCTCTGGAAATCTGTACGTGGGTTCAATTCTTGTTGGCATATGCTACGGCTCACAGTGGTCATTGATGCCTACAATCACTTCAGAGATATTTGGTTTAGAGCATATGGGTACTATTTTCAACACCATAGCCATCGCCAGCCCTTTGGGGTCTTACATTTTTTCTGTTCGAGTTATAGGTTACATTTACGACAGAGAAGCTGCCGGAGAACATGGATCCTGCTCTGGTACACACTGTTTTGTGATATCTTTTCTTGTCATGGCCGTCGTGGCTTTCTTGGGATCTCTTGTTGCTGCTGCACTCTTTTTCCGAACCAGGAGATTTTATCGACTGGCGTTGCAAAGAAGAGTGGAATGTGTAAGCTAGAGGTGCAAGAGAGAAAATTAGGATAAGTAAAGATGATTGCTTATAGTTTTTATAATATCCTTGAAGGATTTTGGTGAGTGTAAAGAAATTTGTTGTCTTGCTTCGTTGAAGTTTTATACTTTTAAACAGAATATCAGAGTGAGATCGAGTTTTATTTTTAATTTAAACATTGTACCGTACTGTATGTATCGTAGGTTAATCAAGAGACCCTATCATTTTTTGTACATTCTTTTTTAATGAAATTATATCAGTTATTTTGAAGGGAAATTATTTTAAATGTGAATTGTACTTTTATTATTATTATTTTTTTAAGATTTCAAAGACGTGGGAAAATAAATTGGAAAAATGACACCAATGATGAAATAATTGTATAGAGCACTCTTTTATCAGGGTCCAAAAGATTCTTTTATTAGGGTCCAAAGGGAAAATGAAAACCTGTTAATCCAAATGCAGCCTTCTTCTCTTTTCTTCGTATTGTAGATTCTTTTTCTTCCTTTTCTTTTTTATTTTTCCTGCATCTCTTCTTCCATCTTTTCTTTCTGACTTATTTTTCTTCTTTCGTTGTTCTTTGTGTTTCTTTTTCTTTTTTTAATTTATTTTTTTCGCGTTTCTTTGCATCGAGCATAGAGTATAGAGTATTGAATATCGAGAATTGAGTGAATTTCTAAATCAAGCATAGAGTGCAGAGCATCAAGTAGCGACATATAACATCGAGCATCGTGCATTGAACATCAAACATCAAGTGACGTTCTCAGTTGCAAGCACGCTAGTGGTTATCAGGGTCGAATCAGTAAATTCACAAATTGCTGATGCGAATTTACTGATGCAAGTAGCATGCCACTTCTCATTCAATTTAAAAAAAGTACTGGTTTTTCATTTGGACCCTTAACTGTAAGTCTACTCTTGAAATCAACTAAAACTTGCCTTCTGCTGATGCAAGCATACTGTGAATTATTGATACAATCCACGAACATGACTGATGTACTGAGGGGTGAACGTGTATATGGTTTTTTCCTCTCGCCTCTCGCTTCTTCAATTTTTTTTCTCATCAAACCTGCTTCACACTCCCCTTTGGATTCTTCCTCTCATGGCTTGATTCTTCTTGAACTCGCTTCTTGGTCTCGCTCTCCCCCTCTCTTCTTGATCTTGTTCCTTGGTCTTGAGTTAATTCATGTTCCAACTTCCATTTTTTATTTTAGAGAGAGAAAGAGGAGGGAGAAGAGAGCGACAAGAAAAATGCAGACATAGAATAAAAAAATGAGAGAGAAGAAGCGAAAAAGAAATGAGCAGGAGAGAAATAATTGAGGTGATTTTAATAATTTCACAATGGGCTTCACAAAAGAATAACATAATGTAAAAGCAATGAAGCCAAATTTCATTTAGTCCTCCTATTTTGGACTATCCATACCATTTTCTCAAATATTAAAACATTTTAATAAAAGGGTAAAAAACAATATTATAACTTCAGAAAGTAATTTAATCTTTATTGCTCTCCTTCCAAACAACATTTAGTAACCAAGTGAAAAAACTCCCTCTTTCAATAACCACAAAACCCATACGAGAAGCAAAATCAACCTATTAAATATTTAGATGCAATTTAGCGGTACTTAAGCCTATGCTCTTCCTTTTTCTATATACATAAAAAAATATTTTTTTTAATTTAAAAAATAAATTATTACATGGCAGCTTTTAATTGGGTCCAACCAAAATTTTTCCTTCTTTTTATTATATAGTATATGTAATTGGCAATCCACTTACATACAATATCTTAATATTTTAATAGGTAGTAAGACAACAATTTTTTTTTTTTAAAAAAAGGATAATGTTATTTAATACCAAATTTCCATATTATAACTCAAATGCTTCTCACAAGTTTGATTTTTTTATTTCAATTAAGCGAAAAATATCTTCTTGTCACTAAGTCTTGGGTGTACTTTTCATTTAATCCCTAGGTTTCTAAATATTATATGTTTAGTCCTTAAGTTTTGAGTTTGGTTTCAATTTAGTCTCAAAGTTTCAAAATGTGTAATTTTATCCTTGAGTTTTGAGTATTATTTCAATTTGGTTTTTAAGTCTCATAATTTTACACTTTTATCATCAATTTTTCATTAAATACTCACTTTCGGACATTGATATCAATGCCTATTAATTAAGTTAAATCAATTATGAAGTAAAAATTTAAATTTAATTTTATGTTAAAATAATATTTTGGTCTTTATTGTCTATTTTTTAAAAAAACCTTTTATTATCTATGAGCATCTTCACTATAAATTTTGAAAACAAATTCGCATTTCTTAGTATGAAATCTATCACTGTTGTAAAACCAATGTAGGTAAAAATTAACTTTAAGTAATCAAATTTAAGATTTATTGAAATTACATGGACTAAAATTGGACAATTAAAAATATAAGAATTAAAATTGAACAAATTTCAAATTATAAAAATTAAAATGGTGGTTTAAGCTTAATTTTAATAGTAATGAAAAATAGTGAAACTCAATTAATTAACAACCACTTGAAAAATAAAATATACTCAAGTATTTGTAACAATCACTAGAAAAATAAAATATATGAAAAATAAATATAAAAAATAAAATATACGAAAAATAAATATTTAAATTTCAAAACCAAATTGAAACAAAATTCAAATGTTAAACTCGTAACAATTTTAAAATAATAAATTAAAATTAGACTCAAAACTTAAAAAGTAACCTTTGCATTATTTTCAAATATAGAAATTTATCGCAATCTATCGCTGAAATTTTTTTATATTTATAAATAATTTGATTGTTTTTCTATTTATAATAATTTTTCCTTTTGAAACGTAGGAAGCAAATCAAAATAAACCAACCAGAAATCTATTTTTCCTTCCTTCAATTTAGGGTTTTCCGTAGGACTCCTCTCAAATATATAAAAAAAACAAAAAAAATCCAAAATATATAAATATAATAAAATTTCAGTGTCACTGTAAATATGTGTAAATATGTGAATCTTACTATTAGTCGTAAATAGTTTGTCATTCTAAGATAATTTCCCTTTTTTTCTCTGATATAGTCCACGTTGCTGTTCAAATGAAATCCACTTTGTTTGTTTTCAACTAGAAAAATAAAAAATGGGAGAAGAAGGGAGATAAAGGAGATGGGAGAAGAAGGGAGATAAAAATGGGCCTCCTCTACTCCGCCGTCGTCTCCACAGACCACCCGCGTCGCCCATGGATCGTCCTCGCCGTCGGAGCTATTCAATGTTTCCTTGGATACATTTTCATGTGGGCCGCCGTCTCCGGCTTAATCCTCGACCGCCGGTGCCGACAATGTGTCTATTCATGTTCTTAGCTGTCCATGCCCAAGTTTTCTTCAACACGGCTAATGTTGTCACTGGCGTTCATAATTTCCAGCTCTACAGCGGCACCGTTGTCGGCATTCTAAAGGTATTTTTTACTTCTTTCGAAAATTCCCCTATTCATGCTTTTCAATTTCAGAATCTGAAGATTTAATTTGTTTCTTTGGACAGGGATTTTTGGGTCTTAGTGCAGCAGTACTGATCCAATTCTCCAACGCATTCTTCAACGGAGACCCTGTAAATTATCTTTTGATGCTGGCGATTTTGCCGGCGCTTACGACTCTGTTGCTCATGAGATTCGCCGTAATCGACAATAAAACAGAGACCGGAAATGAATTGACCCATTTGAATTCCCTCTCGACAATTGCTCTAACAATCTGCGGATATCTCACGATTCTAATCATTTTAGACAACGTTCTCAATCTACCGACATGGGTTCGCATCTTCACCTTCATTCTCCTCCTCGCCTTTCTTGTTTCCCCTGTCGGAATAGCAATCAGAGCAAAAACAGAAGACTCTGTTTTCAAAACGAAGCTTCAAATTACCGAGAATCCCGTTGAATATCATCGCATTCCCAGCGAGGAGAAGATCAATGATGAGATGGTGATTGTTAAAGACGGAGAAATGAATATAACCGAGGCAATTGGCACAATGAATTTCTGGCTATTGTTTTTCGCGATGATGTGCGGAATGGGTTCTGGGTTAGCCACCATAAACAACATGAACCAACTGTGCCAGTCCTTGGGATTCAGAACAGTCGAAATCAATACATTCGTTTCACTTTGGAGCATTTGGAATTTCCTTGGGCGTTTGGGATCTGGCTATGCCTCTGATCTTCTCCTCTGGAAATTAGGGTGGGCGAGGCCAGTGTTAATGGCCATTGCCTTGCTAACAATGAGCATCGGTCATATCATCGTAGCTTTAGGATTTCGTGGGAATTTGTACTTGGGATCGGTGATTGTCGGGATTTGTTACGGGTCTCAATGGTCGTTAATGCCGGCAATTACGTCGGAGATATTTGGAGTAAAGCATATGGGTACGATTTACAATACCATTGCTGTGGTAGTCCGATTGGATCTTATGTTTTGTCTGTTAGAGTTATTGGGTATATTTACGACAGAGAAGCCTCCGCCGGAGATAACTTTTGCTCCGGGGGACACTGTTTTATGACGTCTTTTCTGATCATGGCGGCGGTGGCTTTCTTGGGGTTTGTGGTTGTTGTTGCTCTGTTTTTCCGGACCAGAAGATTCTATCAACTTCTTGTACAGAGAAGGCTCGAAGATTAGATGAATTTGCGGCTTGAGAAAGACGAACTTTGATTGTGTTTATAAATTTTTACTTCTATTAATTATTCGTTGGATTTAATATTTTCGATTGAGGAATACTCAGGTGAACATTTGGGGCGGCTTTAAGTCAAATGCTCTCTATTTTTTAACCACACTAAAAAGTTAATTATTATTTAAATAAATATGTGAACACATATCAACATTTGGTTGGTATCGTCGGGCTGCACAAAAAATAGGTGCACTGCACCTAAGTTTTTTACTTTTATATTGAACGTTTTTTTCTTCTAATGAAAGAATTTTGATTCGTCAAATTATAAAATTCTGGTTTAATTGTATCATTTATATAATCATAACATTTTAAATTCATTTCTCAAATTTAATTAAGTGTTAATTAAAAGAAAAATTATTATAAAAAAAAATCAAATTACTTATAAATATATAAAAAATTTACTGTCTACAAGGATGAATTTTTATTCTATATTTGAAAAAAAGCCTTAACTAAAATACGGGGCAGCGATTTTATATTTGTAAACCAAATTTTAGTAAATAAAGTCAAAGGGGGTAACCATAAACTTTGAGGTGGCTAATTTTGTAGTAAAAAAAAAGTTTAAAGAAGAAATATGTGAGAGATTTTAAATAAAACTAGCTATAATGCAGATGCATCACATGTGGCCAAAAATAATTTTTACATCTTGTTACTGGTGAAATTTCAAGAACAAATAAATTTAAATTTATTAAGTTTAAAAAATAAATATCTTACCTTAGAATCAAAAAAATAATAAAAAAAAAGGCTAAAATGGCATAGTACTTATACTATCAACCTTAAGTTTAGAGGTTCGACATATAAATTTTCAATCACTATACTTTTCATGAGAGTTTACATTGCATGAAGTTAAGACGTAATGCAAAAACAATATAAATCATCAACTAACTCGTAAAAAATATATTTGATGCTTGTTGATTTTGCAAGATCTAATCGAAAAAAATAATTAAAATGAAACTAATTCTCCTACTAATCAAAATTTAAATTTAAAAATAACATGAATATTTGTTAGTCTCGAAAACAAATATACTAATAAATAATTAATCAAAATTTAAACTTCAAAATACTAGGAATATATGTTATTTTTTTGTTTTTTTTTTTAATATATCTACTAATGAATAGTAATGAATTCAAAATTAAATTTGAAGATAACAATCAAACTCTTTCGTTAGAAAATAAGTTTATGGATTCAAATGTTTTCTCCATGAAGAACGAAAGCTCATATTATCATTTAAAAATATTTTCTATCATGTAACATTATGAAAATGGAGATGGGGAAGTTTGTAAGAAGATTTCATCAAAGCCGGAAATATGTGATATATTTTTCTTGGAGGTGTAAGTTTATGAAAACAAATCTACTCAATATGAAATTTAATTCCTACATAATCAAATTTTAAATTTGAAACAATACAAATATTTGTTAGTGTCGAAAACAAATCTACTAATCAACAATTAACCAAATTTTAAATATACTACAAATATCTATGTTTTTCAAATATATCTACCAATGAATACTAATGAATCAAAAATTAAAATTTGGAGATAACAATCATACATTTTCATTGAAGAAAATAAGTTTATAGGTTATCACAATTTCATTTTGGCATGATCCAACATTTTCTCTAAGAACAGAAACTTCTATCATCATTCCTAAATGTTTTCTACCACATTCTAGAAATGGAGATGAGGCAAAGAAACACCGAAAAGTTTGTTATTTTTTTAAAAAAATTTAGTTATTATGTGAAGAGATGTGTTTTATTTGTAAATGGTGTGTCAAAGAGGATTTTATGGGAGGGTGAAAAGGTGAGATATTTTTTTTATAAAAAAAAGAATTATTATTATTATTATTATTATTATTTTGTTGGAGTTGTATGTTGAAGTGAGGGCAAACACAAATAGGAATATGTGTATGGGAAGGTTGTGTGGGTAAAATGAAAATTATGAAAAGAATCAAGGGCAAAAAGGATGTAAAATTTTTTTTTTTTCTTCTATTTAATTTGAAAGTTTAAGGGTTTAATTTTTATATTTGAAAGTCTAGAAGGTACAATTTTTACCATTTTAAAAGTTTAAGGGTCTAATTTTAACTATTGAAAGTTTAAGGTGTAATTGTTACTATCATCTTACTTCAGGGTGATTTTTGCAATTGCCCCAAAATTCTATTATCAATTTTAGAGATTTTTTTTTTCAAACAATATTTGGACTTATAATTTTTTAAATTATCAAAATTGAAACGTTTTCTTAAAATTTAATATTAAAATTGCAACCCTTATTTAAAATTTGAGGAGACAATTGTACCGTTGGCCAAAAAATGGAATTTACCCCTTTTTAAAACATAATTTTTGGGGCTTTTACTTGCTTCATCAATGGCAAAAATCAGCGGGACCATCTTATTTGTGCAAATGTTTTGGAGCTTCAACTCTTATTCTTGCTCTTTGCTCCTATTACTCTCACTCGTGGCTCATTTGCTTTTAATCTGGTAATTTTTGTTACTTGCTTTCTTTTAATAAAAATAGTGAGTGTAGAGAGCAAAGAAGGAGAGCCAAAAATAAATGACAAGAGCAAGAGAGAATTATAAAAGAATATTGAGAAAATGAGGGAGTGAAAAACCTAAATCTAAAAGAACAAGAGTAGCAAGAGCAAGATCCAACCTACATCCATAATGTTTTATGTTGATAATTTCATGCTGATATCACATTAGAGCTGAGCCTTTTAAAATGGGTTATACGGAAATTTTAAATTTGAGGTGGAATTAAAATTTTAAATTGATAGACCTTCCAAAACTTTTGTACAAATTGTTATTCGGTAAAAAGATTTTAAATTGATACACTTGTTATTCCACGGCTTGAAATGACGTTTCTCTGTTCCTTTTGACAGAGAGAAATTACGATAGACCCCGCACCGGATCGAATCGGAAAATTCCCAATCCACTGGGAAGATGCCGCTTAGTAAATTCTCAAGACAAGTGTCAGCAAGTGCGAAGATTATCCAGGCAGAATTTGAGAGATTGATAAGCCTCACGCGACAAACAGAGACGGCTAAGAGGAAGAGGAAGAGGAAAAGTAAGAGGGCAAAGCAACTTCAATTCAATGGAATTGAAATCGGAGACTTCCAGTTTTAGCAACAAATGGGTATCAACAGTTGCTAGCGTATGGATTCAATGCACTAGCGGATCTCTTTACACTTTCTCCATATACTCCCAAACCCTCAAATCAACTCAGGGATACGATCAATCCACTTTGGATATTGTTTCTGTTTTCAAAGACATCGGTGTCAATTGTGGCGTCCTTGCGGGCTTTCTCTATTACTATGCCACCGCTGATGGTCGTCGTCCTGGGCCGTGGATTGTTCACTTGGCCGGTGCAATTCAGTGCTTCTTGGGGTATTTCTTTATCTGGGCTGCCGTTTCTGGGGTCTTTCCTCGGCCGCCGGTTCCCGTTATGTGCCTTTTCATGTTGGTGGCTGCTCATGCTCAGAGTTTCTTCAACACGGCTAACGTTGTCACTGGCGTTCGGAATTTCCCCAGTTATAGTGGGACGATTGTTGGAATCATGAAGGTAAATCTTCCCGAGTTTGAAATCCGTTTAACATGATCAGGGGTTTCCATAAATGTAGACATGATTTAATTTATGTATCTTGAATATGTAATTATGGCGTTCAGCCCTGATTTATCGAGTTCATTTCTTCTACAAATCATTGTGAAGAAGTTCAATTGTATGGAAATTTAGGACCATGTTTGCTCAAGAAAAATATTATGGGTTGTGATGACCAGATCACAGCTTCCCCTTTATATTCATGACATGCACTCCTCCGACCTCAAATTCTCATACTTTGTACTAAAAGAAAAAAAAAAATAGAATCGTTATTTGAGTCCATGTATTTGGTTACTAGTGTGTTGATCTTCAAATCTTTTATTAAACCTCCCAAGAAGAAGAGGTATATCATTGAGGTGACGTTCGCAATATTTTCTAGCGAATGTTTTATTTTCTCTACTTGTTCTTTTGAAATATTGCATTTGAAGTCAAACTCACATTTGAGAGAGGTTTTATCTGGTGTGGTATTTGATTTTTGGGGATCTCACCCGACAATGGTTTGGATTTTATGTTGAACACTCAATATTGTTCATTTTGACGCCAGGGGTTTCTTGGTTTGAGTGGAGCAATATTGATTCAAGTATACGAGACAATATTTAATGGGCAACCTACTTCGTTTCTTCTGATGTTGGCGCTGCTTCCAACCCTTAATTCCTTATTGTGTATGTGGTTCGTGAGAATCCACCATGCAGATAATGGGATTGAAAAAGAGCATCTGAATACCCTATCCATAATTACTCTGCTCGTTGCTACTTACCTTATGATCAAGATAGTTCTAGAGCATATTTTCACCTTCCAGTTCCCTTTACATGTTGCTACATTTGTTCTACTTTTGATGTTGCTTGCATCTCCTCTATATATTGCAATTAGAGCCCAACAGAGAGAGTCCAGAAGGATTTTGCACCCTTCTTTTACTGAGAGCGACCGGCTGATTGGTCGCTCCAATCAAGAGACTTCGGATTTTGCCTATGAATGGAGAAGGGAATCTGAAGAAAGCCTGAACCTCTTTCAAGCTTTGTACACAATAGATTTCTGGATATTGTTTTTTGCGACTGCTTGTGGCATGGGAACAGGGTTAGCTACAGTGAATAATATCAGCCAGATAGGATTATCTCTCGGTTACACAAGCTTGGAGATAAATACTTTGGTTTCGTTGTGGAGTATTTGGAACTTTTTTGGTCGTTTTGGAGCTGGGTATGTGTCAGATTATTTTCTGCACGTCAAAGGATGGGCTAGGCCGTTGTTCATGTTCATCACTCTGACAACCATGAGCATTGGACATGTAGTGATTGCTTCTGGCCTGCCTGGTGCTCTTTTTGCTGGTTCGGTAGTAGTGGGTGTTTGTTATGGGTCTCAGTGGTCACTAATGCCAACAATTACTTCTGAAATATTTGGTGTTGTGCACATGGGTACTATATTCAATGCCGTAACAGTAGCAAGCCCTGTTGGATCTTATTTATTTTCAGTTAGAGTTGTTGGGTATATATATGACAAGGAAGCAGCAGGTGGAGGAGATCCTTGTATTGGAACTTACTGCTTCATGTTATCATTTCTGATTATGGCTTTTGCCACTCTCTTGGGCTCTTTAGCAGCCCTTGGTTTATTTTTCTGGAGAAGAAGTTTCTACGATCAAGTTGTTATCAGAAGGCTGCAACACTCATGAAATGTGGAGGTTTTTCCTGGTTGCTGCTAGTAAGGTAATTGCTGATATGCCATTATTTTTCCCTTTTTAGATTGTTGTAGGTCGATTTATTAGGTTTGGACAAACAATATCATGTGTTAGCATACCTGCAGAGGTAGGCATATGTACACATTCATCTATATTGAAGTGTTTAGTACAACTAAGAAACAAAAATTATTTAACATTCTTAAAGGAGGAAATGATTGAATTAGAGTTCCTCTTGTGGTTTGATTTGTCTGGCTTAGAGATGAAAGCGTTATTACATTACATCTCTTTGATGGTAGAAAATGAGAATAACAGGAAAGCGCACACACACACATGTTCAAGTGCATTTTGAAAGAGAATAGGGTTCAAGAAATGAGAAAGTAATTCTATCTTGGAATTGGTTTTGAATTTTATCTCTTAATCCATTAATGGATGTGTTAAATTTTATTTTCGGGGGGAAATTGATGGAAGTGTTAGACTATGCTTACAGACAATTGGGGTCGGGATAATGTAGAATCTGAAAGGATAGGATTTGGCTTATGAGGGATGCTTTGTTTGATTTAGGTGGTTGATTTCCTCTTTCCACCTTACCTCGGTATAAATAACTTTTTAATACATTGGGAAAGATAGAAACAAAAGAGTTTTCAAAGATGTCTACAAAGGTGATACTCAAGATTTTGAGATGGTTTTTTCTAGTAAGACTTCTGAGTGGAAAGTTTTGCCACTATTCCTTTTGGAAAATTTTCATATGCATGCCGTGGAGCAATGAGTTTATTTAAACACCAAATGTGAGTTATTGGTTTATATGTATATATGTATATGGTATTATTGGTTCTTTTTCTTTTCTTTAAAAAGCATATATTGGTTTGGTTAATATAACCACACATATATGTTGCCCCTTGCCTGCCTGCATCAGAATCCCTCTCTGAAGTTTGAGTTTTCACGTTTCTTCTCTCCGCTTAATGAATTCTTTTCCTTTGCCTCTTGGGGGTTTATTTCATTTAAGATGTTCATATGTTTCTCTTTTCCTTCCCTTCTCCCTTAAGAAACAGAAAAGTACCCTGCACTGGTGCATCTAGTATAACCAATTCTTTGTCCTTGATAGGCCTCTACGTGCTTTGAAATTGAACTAAACCTTAATATGTATCATCTGTGCTGGTCTAAATAAAAATAGAAGGAAAAAGGGGAGGGGTGGGGGTTCTGAATAAGGATCCAGTTGTTGGAAGCTGGATAGAGTTCAGGTGTGTATATTCTTGGTGTACTTAAGGTATCTTGGAGATTTCCAAGAGTTTCAATTTGCTTCTACCTGTTTGGCTCCCTTTTATAGTTTGCCTTTTCTGACTGAGAAAGAGTTGATTGACCCATTGTTCTGTTGGTAAAATTATGGAATAATGCGTTATAGATTCTATGGTTTTTTGTTTAGGTATTCTGAAATGTCGATTACTTTAGTGCAGGATAGTGTTGTCCTTGAATCTTCTTCAGATATATATAGCCATATTTTATCTTTCTAGACCCATTCATTTTGGCTAATAAGAACGTAGCTTTTAAGAAGTTTGAAAATATCCTAAATTTATAGAAGGATTCAAGAAAATGAAAGTTCGATTATATATACCCTTCTTAGGCATCTTGGTCTTGTTCTTGAGGTTTGCAAGAGTTACATCTTTACTCCAATCTGGTTGCCTCCTAAAACTCTATATTTTAGTTTGTCAATTCTTGGAAAAGAGGCGGATAAGCTGTTGATCCTCTGGTAAACTTATGGAGTGATTTATTTTATTTTCTATGGATTTCTCACGTCTGTTTTGAGATTCTCTTGCCGTTCACTCTATCATATGTCAAATTTACAACATCTACCGTTCTTTTAGTTATTTGTCATAGTATAGCTGTGAACATTAATACCTGTGCTAAGTTCATATTGAATTTATAATCAATTGCTTTACTACATATTACGGTGGCTAGACATGCATAATTATGCTTTAGGCATATCATTCGATTACTCATTCACTTTTCTAAATCGAGCAGCGTTGATATAAATTAAATATGTTGTTCGTGTATGCCATGCCATTTCCAGGTAGTTCAGTTCTTTTGTGCGGAGTAGTATAAAGGAAAACTTTTGCTGTTGGGTCTCACATTTGAGCACACCTTTGACACTTTGATCGGTCCCATGTGAGGCAGCTTCATTAAGGAATATGCCTAGTTATACATAAAACTCCCTCATTAGTTCTTCAAAGACCTCGTGATCTTCTTCCATCTATTGTTTATACATAAACTCCCCCATTAGTTTCTTCTTCCTCTTGTAAGTTCCTTTTCCCCTTTCGTTTGGTCAGTGAGTGTCATTCTTTTTTCTTCGTTATGTTTGTTTCTTCAGCAACTTTATAAATAAGAAAGTTTATAATCGGATTGTTTATATGGTTAAAAGCTACCTTTTGCAGAATATTCTGACATTTTGTAGTATGTTGCATTCCAAATCTCACATGAGCATAGCCTGGCTGCCTGTGCTTTGCACCTTAAAAACACGTTGTATAGAATGTCTTCTTGATTGTAATTCATTTAACATGACCCAAGCAAGAACCATTTAACCAATTATGTTCCCACCTCTTGGATGAAGTCATCGTAGTTGAATCTCCAGTTCTATGTTCCAGCTCTGATTTTAGGTTCCGGCCTCTGTCCAAAGCGAGAATATGACTCCTATTTTGAAAGCAAAATCAAAATCTTAACCAAAATCTTCTCTGCCAACGTCTGCAGTGCCTGTCCAGCCTACAACATATGCTGTCGTGAAGCAAGAATCAGCCAGAATGGATGACTCTTACATGGCTCTGTGGAGGACATGAAAGCCCCTAGTTCACTTGATGGAGAACAGAGTTCAGGGTTGGTCTAGTGCAAGAGAAAGGAGATTCATACTTTCAACGCACAAATTAAAATGTATACAGGGTATTCTTCTGGGATTCTAGCCAAAATCTCACATCGTCCAGCTCGTCCAAGTCACTTTGCTTACGTAGTTGGAAGCCCTTTTACCTTTACCATTTCATTGAGTTGAAAAGAAGAAAAGAAGCTGTTAAGCTATGGCAGTAGCAGTAATCTAAAGGGAAGGAAAAAATCGATGCAGATCTTGTTCGCTACTCGGGTAGCTGCTTCTCTCTTCTCCCTCCCTCCGATTTACTGTCCTCTGTATATTGTTGGCTCTTATATTGCTTGATAGTGTGAAGAATTTGGCGTCAGAAAAGTATGTTTATAATGTATATGAATGCAATGCCAACAATTTTAAAATTTGCTCAACCAAATTCCATTTGTTTCCTATAGAAGAGTTACATTCAGATCATACATTATGCACAAACAGACAAATGAAAAGAGTGAATGATTGACTGCCATAATAACTCTGAGCCACAAAAAATAATGGAAAAAAGAGAGAGAGAGAGACTAATAATAAAAGAGCTATCAACAAATGCAAATGTGTAAAACTGAGAAACTTTGATTGCAGGATCAATTGTTCAAACCAAATTTCATAGGCATTGATTGATTCAATTGAAGCCGACAGCAATTGATCCTAAAAATGGCTTTTCATACACTTTGCATAATCCTTTTGGAGTATACCTCTCCTTAACATCTTTTATGGGTATGAAAGCAAAAACAAATTAATCAAATTAATTATTTAGGCAAATTGCAAAGATTGAGCCCTTAACCATTACAAGTGTCAAAATTAGACTTGTAAACTTATAATGGTTGTGGAAATTGAACCCTTGAACTTATAAAATTGTTACAATTTTTATCATTATGTATGTTTGAGGGTTTGATTTTAATAGAGTTTGAAGGCTCAATCCTATTTAAAAGGTGAATTTTACAATTTGTCCTAATTATGTAGAAAGGATAGCTTGATTTAAACTCATGATTATGATGGATTTTGAAAGCTGATTTTCAAGTTGTGGGTATTGGTCTTTCATTGCTCTTCCTAAAATTGTTTGGTGACATCCCAAAATGATTGCAAATTTAGAAACAGCAAAAATCTGACTGCTACAAAGAACCTCCTATATTCAAGCAATTACAATTCCAACATAGAAGGAAGATTCTTCAAAGCAGCTATATATTAAATTGATATTGCTTAAGTAAATCCAGATCCCATTTTATTTAATAAACTACAGCCAGAATTTAGCAGAAAGTTGACTCATTTAGATCACTGGTTCTTTGCTTAGAAGGGTTTATTAAGCACCTGAACTCCTTAATTAGCACTGTTAAGTCAACTTAATACTTCAAGGGAAAAAAAACCCACAAAAAGTAGAAGGTAAATATAGAAAAACCCAAAGCCATATTGACCATTGAAATTGCAAATGATATTCAGTGATCTCTGAGAAAAAATAAAAAATAAAAAAAAGGGTTTCAATTCAAATCTTTTTTTTTAAAAAAAAAAAAAAAAGAAAAAAGAAAAGCAAAGCCAAAGTCTTTAACTTTGTTGGATGAACAAGTTTCATGGGGTGAAGAAAGGACATTCAAACAGTAACCCACCAATGGAATCATAAGAGAGCAGGGTGAGGGGGAGAAAAACCCTAAAATTATCTTATTTCCTTCTTCTTTTACGTCCTTAAACATAAATTGTTGGGTGAACATAAAAATTCGATCTTTATGATAGATTTTATGAAAGGGGTTTGTTTGAAACTCTGATTAAGGAAAAGGAAAAGAAATTTACTGAAAGGTTAAAAAAGAATGAATTCAAAGGCTCTCAATCCAATTTCCAGGTAGTGTGTCCTTTGGCTTTGGCCCTTCCATTTTTCTTCTCCTCCCATCTTCCTCCATTTCTGTTTCTTCTTTCTACTTTCTGTTTCTTCTCTTGTAAAAATTCCCCCAATTTGTAGCTTAGTGTAAAGTGGGGGGAAAAAAGGGAAAGGAAGAAGAAAATAAATACGTTTAGCATAGAAATACAGAAACCTAAAAACTCTTTTCTTTTCTTTTTTTTTTTTTTTTTTTTTTTTTTTTTTTCTTTCTTGAACGATGGTTTGGACCTTTGGTCCTCCATCTTCTTCTTCTTCGTATTTGCTTTCCTGGGTTCTTAGTTAACAAATAAAACTAACCCTTTTTGTTGTTACTAATTCATTCCTCTTTCAAATGCAAATATACCCAACTGGGGATCTTTTACATGTAATCTTCTTGCTTTAACTTGCTTTGTTGTTCGTGATCTCGCCGAATATGTCGCAAGATTCTTCTTCTTCTCCTCCTCCGATCCCCTGTGACCGATCCTCCCCTGAGCCGCTTTCCCACATCGAAAACCCCAACCCCAATACGGCAACCGACGACCTTATTGCTGAGAACGAACCCACAACCACAACAACAACGACTAACACTGAACAGCCAACCACCAGAAGGAACCGACCCTCTCGGGCTTGTACTATTCGTGCTGCCGAGCGGCTCTTGGCGGCTCAGTCAGTGGTCGAGCGGAAGCCGAAGCCTAAAAAGGAGCAGCAGGAGGAAGAGTCGCTACAGCAGCAGCAATGCAGCAAGATCGTGACCCCGCTGGTTGAGGAGCCTTCGCCCTCACAGTTGCCGCGTTGGAGCCTTCGGTCCAAGTGGGAACTGGCGTCTGTACTTAATTTCTTGCATGTAAGCTTTGGTGGGGTTAGCTCTTCCTGACCAACATTTGCGTCTTGCTGTGTTTGAGACTTGAATTTTTTCTTTTGCGAGCTGCAGGTCTTTAGGCCATTATTGAATATTCATAATGAATTCACAGTGGAGGAGTTTGAGACCGCCTTGATTACACCCAACGACACTTTGAGTGACATACACATTCCATTACTAAAGGTTGGAACTTGAATTTGAACTGCAAAGTTTGTGTTGAGTTTGTGGTTTTCTGTTACTTCTTTGATTGAGAAAAGCAATGGGTTTGTAAATAATGTGGTTCCATATCCACATTTTGTTAGTCGTTTTTTTGCTTTGGGTGCTCATCATTGTAGCTTAACTTACTTTTCAGTTGCTCCACTCATCGTTATTTGAATGCTCTCTTTTTATCTGACCATATCATCTTAAAATTCTGATAGTCTAACCATCGAAAAAAAAAAATCAAAAGTTCTGATAAATTTGAGATTTGGTGTGACTTAAGTGTTAGTTTCTCAAGTTGTTTATTCTGGCTGAACACTACCATATCAATTGTTTATTTAAAGGAAGTTAACTGAATTTATTTGTTTCTCATCTAAGAGCTCTGCATCGAGTTTAGATTTGTAGATCAAGAAGTTGCATGGTTCTGTCATCAATAGTTAGTTATTCAATGGCAAGTTCTCCTCTGGTAGAAGAATTATGCTTACTGCTTACAAATGCTTCCCTTTCCTACTTAGAGTTGCTCTAAGAGCCTCTCCTCTTTTCTGTGTGAATTTTAAGTTTTCTAAGCATTGCAAAAAAGTTTGTGTGTTAGTTGATTTGTCTTTGAACTATTCATGATGAAAATTAGTATTTTGCAAATGTAATTGTTTTTAGATTGTTGGATTTTCTTATTAAGATTTTCACATTTTTCTTTTGGATGATCAATGTTTTGCTTTTATGTTATTGAATAGGCTTGTTTCGTAAAATGTTCTCATGTGCCTGCTAAATCTTTAGAGCTTCTCCAAGTTTTTGGAGATTGAGAAATTGAACCTTCAGATGGAACTATGCACCTTTTATTTGTGTGTATTTTTGTCTGATTGTTTAATGATTTTCTTCCATGAGTGGATAGTGTGGTTTTTCCCTCCATAAAATAAATAAAGAAAGGAAATCCCCTGGGTGGTAAACAATGTCAATTAATAACTTGCTCACAGCGGTTTTAATTTGAGAGGTTAATTGAACTTTTCCCCTCTTGTTGGCTTGTAAATGATATTTCAAATTTTAGCTTCTGTTCCTATAAAGTTTAGTAAGCTGTCCTTTGTTCCATTTCTAGGTTCTAGAAATGAACTTTAGTTGTTGAAGTCGAGTAGTGTTCATGGCTCGTTAGCGTGCATGCTTAAAACTGTTCCCTCAGATCATGTGTTCAAGTCTCCCATCATCGAAAGGAATAAACTATACTTGTCTTGACTTTTATTATATAGTAGAGGTTGCTTTATAATTCATTCTCATCGATTTTCTTCAAACAATTAAATCAGTCAATTTATGGACGTTATGACCTCCTTGAGTGCTAAATATTTTCTTTGCTAAGTATCACATTACTTCCATCCGAAAATTATACTTGTTCTATTTTTGCAATTTGGTTTCTGTGGAAACCAATCCTTAGACCAAGTTGCCACTGCTCATCTCTGTTGACTTGTATGAAAACTTCTAATGCAGACTTAAATATGTTGCTAGTTTATTTGTATGCCCTTGCATTTTTTCATTTTTTTTTCTCAAGACACTTTGGTTATTCATTTAATGGTATATATTTACTGTAATAAGCTCCCTATAACTTTTGTTCTATGTGTTTTTCAGGCGATTCCTCCTATTACAAGAATGGCCCTTACTCGGGGTACTTGGGTGACTGTATTGTGCAGAAAATTGCGAGACTGGTGGCACTGGGTATCTACCCTATTTTTCATATTTAGCCTTAAATTCCTGTATCGTGACTGTGGTAGAATCCTATATTTCCAGCTCCAATCTCCAATCTAAAGCACAGTCCTTGGTTTCTTATGCAGGTTGCTGAAGGGGATCTGCCTATTGTTGCTTCACATGGGTGAGTACCTACAGATTTCCTGTCCCATATTAAAAAGATGTTCTTCATTCTCATGTATCTAATCATTGTGAGTTTTCAGAGTCGAAATTGAAGTTTATAAGACTCTTGATCCTGGGATGCGTGTGGTCATCTTGAAAGCACTATGTGACATCCGAGTTGAGGTACTGTCTACTTAATAAAAACCATCCTGGTCAATATACATTTGGCTTTGTGAATTTACCTTGAACTGAACAGCATTTTTTAAAATTGGTTTATAAGTGTTGGTTTAGAGTTATTTTATGTTTGTTGCACTGCCAGGAGGTAACATCCTACTGGAAACAAGTTAGTTCCAGAGTGTGAGCTCTCTTGAGAACCATGCCAATTTCTTTTTCCAGTCCTTCCAGAGTAATTTTAGTTATGTAGCAAGGTTCTTCAACTTTTCTTATAAAACAGGGCAGCAAATAACATCGAGTTTGAATGCAGTTCTTTGCCCTTTGCTCTAAACCTTCGAGTAATCAGGGTTTGAAGCATTTTTATTCATTTTTTTTGCTCTTTTGACTAATTATCACACATTGTTTGCTGATCCTGCATCATAGGTTTGTACCCCATGTTGGTTTCATATGTATTTAACATGTTTATCCTGTAGCTGGTTATATGTTTTTATTTTAGCACTGTTGAAGTTTGATGATTGGGAAGTTTGTCCTCCACCTGCCCTTTTGTGAGAAGTCGTTTTCTTTGGCTTCCAGGGCCCGGGGGGGGGGGGGGGGGGGGGGGGG